>RSEF01000010.1:2445026-2591363 GCA_003993805.1 Himantopus leucocephalus | reverse complement strand
GCCACCAATTGGATTTAACTCCATTCACCACCACTCTTTGGGCCCAGCCCTCCAGCCAGTTTTTTACCCAGTAAAGAGCATGCCTGTCCAAGCCATGAGCCATTTGTCTAAATCCTCACTGTTTCAGTATGTGGGAAGCATGACAGAATAGACTTCAACTACTCTTCTGCTGAGTTTAATTAAGATAAGAAAGTGTATTTGCTGCAATTCATATACAGTATGAAGAGCCAGTGTAATAAGTATCCCTTGTTACAACAAATGAATCAGAATTTGTGGAATTCAAGTTCTGTTTCCAGACTCATGGGAAAGAATCTCAGCTTTCATCAGAAGAATAAATGTTTAGCTTTAGATTGGAAAGAAAAAAAACTGAGAATGTCAAGTCAGCTTATGAGATAATCCTAATTTTTTCTGGTAATCACATTTCCTCCCATTTATGACTGTTTTAGGGCCCTCAGTTACTGGAATAGTTTCAAACGTTCTTCATTTCTGACACTAGAATTTTAGTGAGAGAGCTGAATCTCAGGCTATAGGGTTATAGGAATGTAAGTCACTAACTCTTGGCTGTGCATCCCTTTTTCTTTTGCTAGCTGCAATGCTTGTTGGATCCTTTGCTGAGCCATTTCACCCTTTAATCTGGTGTAAAATGATTTGATAAATGAACTAAAAGCTATTCTGTTTCTTTAACATGCTGAAACAGGACTTGTCCAGTGAAGGGAGGTGCCAGGCTGAAGATGATGCAAGATGAGTATGAGTAGTTAGTAGTTAAATTGGCTTAGGCTGCCATAGAACTATAGCCTTAGGCAGTGGAGAGTATTGTCTGCACCTTCTAACGCTTGGCTTATCTTTATGCAGGCAGATGACCTTTCTGAATGCCTCTCTTGGTCATGTGAAAACTACAACTGCTACAAGCAGTAAAAGTTATACTAGTCCAAAAAGTTATCTTTGATGATTGGGGGTGGCTCATGTAGCTTAATGTGACCCTTTACCACATGTGGAAGTGGGAGGTTCCATACACATTCTTTTTCTAATAAGCTGTGGTATTTATTTGAGCCCTCTGAGTCCTTTTAACTATGTATCTGAGCTGGTGGACGATGCCCAGCTTCCCCTCTTACCTGTCATTCTCCCAAAGGGAAGAGTTAGGGAGTTAGAGCAGCTCCATGAAAATCCAGTAAGCTGTGGAGATCACCATAACCAGGTGAGAAAGGAGAAGTCAGCAAGACATTCCCCTTTTTGCGGCAGCAAGCTACGACTCTGTAACCTACCCTTAAATCTAGACTGTATCAAAATATGCAAAGCTTGAGAAAGAGGCCTGAAAATTGTGTTCACCTAATGCCCAACTTAACACCACCAGTACTTTGATGGTTTCCCATTCTGCTTCATCAGTTGACAGTAGCATATAAATCATTGTATGATGTTACTGGGATTCTGTAAACTGTTCACTAACACTAAGCACTTCATTCAAACATCGAAGCAGAAGTCATATTTTTTAAGCTCTTGAGCATAGGAAAAGGAAAGTCAGGAAAAAGCTTCTGAATCATATTAGTTTGATCCCTGGGTTTTTAAATGTCAGTTTGAAGTCGCAAATAGAGCCTGATTCATCCTGCTTTCTGAAATTTAATGTCTTTGAACAAAATGGCATCAATTTAAAACTTGTTGGTTACTTGGAGAGGTAATGTGACAACAGCTTTTTCAATAGCTATGGTTTGCTAACCTGGTTTGGCTTTTTGTTTTTAAAAACTATACTCAAGCAAACCAGACTTTATATTTGGTCACATTTAAACTAGTGTACCTCAGGACAGGTATAGGCTGGAGAAGGTTGTCTTGGAAGCAGTGACATGAAGGGGTATTGGAGGTGACTAGATAATCCAGCTGAACTTTAGCATTTAGTGAAGCTCTGAGCAACTAAGCCTTAGGTGTAAGAACAGATGAGTCCAACAAGCAAGGCAGCAATACATGTTGTCTTCTGCAGCTGGCACTGCTGCAGCTACTTCAGAAATTCAGAATTCAGAAAGGGTTGCTAACACACTGGAAAAAGGTCAGTCTGAAAATGAGTTAAAAGCATATTTTCAGTCCTAAAAATGTAGGCGCTATATTTGTTTAACTTCTTGAAAGGATACATTTATCAAATCACAACTTAATCAGAATTTATTGGTATAGATTCATAGCTTATGAAGTCTAGCCTGCAAAAGTAACACAATCTAAGTGACTGCTACAACAGAAAGTTGTACAAATTTACTGTGTGCCTAACTACCGAGTGGGACAGCTGATGCAGTGATGCTTCTCTTACTGTCAGTCTTGAAAAGAAGACTGGGTAACCATTATGTAGATTTGAATTCCTCTTTGTGTTTCTTTTTTTAACAGAGGATAGGTGGCCGAAGCTAAATGGGTCAGTCTGGGTGATCACAGTCATGCCCTCTGGCCTGTGTGTGTGGGTATACTTGCAGCTTTACCCATAGGAAATAAGCCTTTTTAGTTCTAGCTCAGGAACTTTCTTGAAAGTACAAAAATCTTGCAAGTATTTGTTATAGACTAACCAAAGTGGTCTTTGTCTTGACATAAGATTTGATTTGATTGTTCATCTGTTTACATTTGGATATAAAAAGCTATAGAATTAATAACTGCATGATAAATTTAGATAGTGAGACTTTATGTGAATTGCTTTGAATGAGCAGTGATATGAAAATCATCCTAATATCAAAGGTATTTTCCTTACTTGAGAAACCTTTTCTGTTAGTATTGTGGTAACCTTATAAAAACCTAAAATTCATTAAAAGTGTGAAAAAATGTAAACTCTGTTGTAGATGGCTTACTTGCATTTTCTCTATAGGAAAATGCTTTAAATGTTTGTTTGGGTTTTTTTAGGTAGTTTACTTGCATAATTTTATTGCCAATTGTAAAAACATACATTCTGTTCCAATGCCATTTCAACAAAGTATTTATCAAGGTAATTACAGAAAAGGTGTTTATCAGAAGAAGGGTTTGCAAAGCATACAGAAAATAACAGATTACAAGAAACTTTCCCGCATGTTCCTAAAATTTATGTTCTTGCATTGCTGTTATGTGGAAGAGTATTATAAGTATTGATATGCACGTAAACACACACAAAGGGTTTAAATTTTTATAGTGAGGAAGAGTGGGAAGACACAAGATTTCAAATGCATAGTGAAGGCTAGAAACTAAAAAAAAAAAAAATCTGACTTCACCTTTTATCTCAGTGTCTTTATAATATAAACTTCTGGGAATTATATTTAGAAAATTGTTCTTTACTGATGCATAATTCTAATATCTGAGGTCAGTAATTTTTGTCAGGCACGTGTCTATATTTGACTTTTTATGGAGACATTTAAATAATGCTATATAAATGTAGGAACTTAGTAGTCTACAGCTCTTTTGCATAGGTGGGTTTTTTCCTTCCAGCTTCTGTGAATGTGGATCAGTGACTGACCAATAGAAGACTCTGGGCGGTGATGAGGCAGGACTGTGATAATGCAGCCTTGCAGTAATATATTAACTGAAAGTTATCATGGAAAAGATACACTAGCCTGTCATATACAGGTAAATTTTACTTAAATGAGTTGTCAGTTTACAGTAGGATATGTATCTGTCATACCTACATTTTTGAGACTTGACTTTGCTTCTGAGCTTGCTTGATAGCGTCTTGCTACTGTGGATGCATTTGTGTAACGTAGTAATTAAAAATACAGAAATTTGAGCAATTGGAGATTTTCGTACATCAGAGAAAGAAGTTTCCTGCCGTTTACTGTGACTTTCTACTGCTAGATAACTTAGTGCTTAAAAGATAAATGAAGTGCAAAGTAATCCCCCCAAAGAAGCTAGATAGTACTTCAGCAAAAGCTGACAAGGAATTAGAATGGTAAGATATTTGAAGGAATAGAGCAGCAATGACAAATCAGTTGCTTTTTGGATATTGAACATATAGGAGGGGTTGCAAGTGTATTGTGTTAAATACTGCAGTGACAAACCATGATGTGTAACTGCCTTGGAGAATTTCAAAGAGTATGGGAGGCTTGTTGAAACCCATAAGGAGATGGTGCCATGTGGGAAGAGGGTGATAGAGTTGAAAGAAATTGTGTCAATGATAGGATGCAGAGGTTGATAAGATCTAATTTTTAAAGCCACAGTGAGAAATAAAGGCATCAAGTGCCAGTTGTCATTGTAAAAATTAATTTGTCTCTGTAAGTGGTGGTGTCTCTACAATCACAAGCTGAAGCTAACGTGCCTCTAGCCTTCATTTTAAAATTAAATTACCTCTTTGAGGTTACAGTATGGTCAAGCAGCTGATTCTTGAAGGAATCGAGAGACCTGAATATTCCTTGGGTTCTTTCTTCTAGTGAGTTCTCTGGCAATTTTTTGACTTGTCTCTGCCTCTGATTTTTGTGACCTTCTCTTGTGCAGATAGACCTACCTTCAAATGTAATAGCTCCCAGCCTCACTCGTGGCAGCAGACACTCTTATTTCTGAACTGCCGTACTTGTAGTAAGGAGGAAATACTTGGTTATTCAGGTAGAGCTTGCATATTGCTGTGAAGATAGTTGCATGCTACTAGTGGCATGAGTGTTAGTTTGTGAACCTTAATCTAGCTTTGGCACTGAATGTCTCTTCAATTTTTGATACAGTGGAGACTCTTTTCACACTTAACCGCCTATTCTCATGCAAATAATAGTATGTCCTCTGTGAGGCTAGAAATGAGATCTCATCTTTTGCTTGTACGCAATGGAGAGCTTGATGTTACAGTATCTTCTTGGTCCCTCAGTTGTCTGTCCCTGTAATCTTGTGAAAGTGTATGCAGTTCATTATGCTCTGTCCTCTATTTGAAGGACAGAATATATTGAACAAGTGGACTAATTAGTGGAGTGGCAAGCACAGCAGCCCGGAGCTAAGCTTTTCATTTGAAGAAAAAACCTACTTAAAACTGCTACTGAAATAAACCTACTTGAAATTACTGAAAATTGGGTTCTGTGTAGTGAGCCTAACATGTAACTCCTCTCTCAAATGGTAACTTGCCATTGTTTAAATGGTTTGAATTGGAGTAAATAGTGCTTATTCTACTCCGAGTTGAGAGTAAATCTGAGCTTAATACCAAAGGTGAGGGAATCTTTGTGTGGGGACTGTATAATATTGGAAGTCGAGATCTAGCTTCAGTAACTGGAGAGAAGATCCCGGATTCCTTGCTAAGGTTACTCTTGATGGATTTTTCTTGTTAACAGATGAGTAAAGTGAAAACTTTACGTCTCAGATTTGGTGGTAGAAAGAATTGTCTTTTTATTCTTCTGGCCCTCGGGCGTTGTCAGGACTGGGAGAGGTGTTGTCTGATACTCCTTCTCTATTCTTGTGGCCATCATAAGGAAATTTTTCAACTGCTTTTATGTCCTGTCTTCTATTCATCGCTGTCTCTGTCCTGACGATAAACACTGCTCAGTTCTTCAGCTGTTGGTGGCCTTTTTAACAACAACAACAAAAGCCATGAGGGTGTTTGCTGGTGTACTTCTGTGTTGACCAGAAGCTTTGAGCCAGATAGTCTACCATGGGAGTGTGCATAAGGATGACCTTCGTTTTTTGTTTTGAGTAGGTGTTGGGACCTAATGACCTCCAGCAGTCCCTTCTAGTCTAAAGCAGTCTGTGAGTCATTAAAGGTGAATGATATAAGAGATGTATTTCTTGATTGATGGAAGTGGGATTAATTCAGCATAGCAGAAAATGGGGACTTTTCTCACATTGTTTCCTTTTTCTTCCTCCACAAAGGGGCAGAAACAGCCAACAAAGAAAATACAGTTACTAGACACATGCCTTGCTCATTAATGCTTTGCTGGGTGATCTTAGTCAGCAAAACTAGTTACAATCTGCAGATGTTTTGTATGGATAGAAGATATTTACATATAAAATGTGTGATTATTAGGTGATGTTAGGAAACGTTACTGAGAAAGGCATTTTAAACAGGAATACAAACAAGTTCATGGTGATTAAGATAGGGATGCTTGAGTAGAGGAGGATTTTGGTGTGAAGCAGATGAATCTTTCTGCTTCTTGTTAACTGAAAACTCTTAGCTGTAAATGAAACATACTTCAATTGTCCAAAAAATACAGTTTTTACAAGCTGAAATTTCAACCAGTCTTTCCTAGTCAGCTTGATTACTTGGTATAGTTTCAAATAATAGGCTTCTCCTTTTATTTGTCTTTTATATGCTAAACTCCAAATACCTAGGCATATTATGCTGTGGATGGGAGACACCAAGTAGTGTCTGGTGCAGTAGTCCTCTATCGTCTTTCAGAACTCTTTATTTACATGTTGCAACTGGCTCTTGGAGGTTTACTCATTGCTGTTACTTATTATCAGGGAGCAATAGGAGAGGTGACTAGCCTGTTTTGAGAACTGTGTACTCCTTGCTGAAGAATCAATGTGTGCTACTTGTGGCAGCCAGGTAAGGTTTACTTAAGGCTTACTTAAGAGTTTCTTCTGGAGTGGATATTTTATCATGAAAAACAAAGCTTAGTTGAGATGTGAACTGAACCTGCTGGATTCCTTTTAGTGAGCTTACCACGGAGCTTTGGAATGCCATGGGCATATTTTGTCTAAAGTTAAACATAGATGACCCTTTCCTAGAGGTCAGGGGACAGTTCCAGGGTGGGAATTAGCTGTTTTGGGAGACTGTTAAAGACCAGGAAAGCCAAGCTTCCATTACTGTAATAAGTGTTTTATCTTGGGAAGTCTGTAAGCTCAAATATAATTGTTAAAGTTTTCATAAAAGCTGAGTACTTTCTGCTCTTAAAAATGTAATGTTTAAAAAGCAATGACATGCTTTTTTGACTTTGTTCTGGGAGATGTGGGAGGAGCAAAGTCCAGATGAGTGCTTTTTCAGAGGAGCCTTTTTTAAATGAAAAAGGAGTGCTGGTGACTGAAATGACAATTGTCTAACTGAAAAGCCCCTGAGCTAACTTTTAGGGTTAAATGTGGTAATGGATCCTCAGGTAATCTGTGTACTCCCTTCTAACAGGCTGCAAAGGTAACCAAGAAAGTAAGTTTCCTGAATTTGCAGTGCTGTGCCTGCACTTCTGTTGTAAAACGTTTAGGTTCCACAAATCAAAAAAGGCAGAGTATTGCCTAAACTCTTGTTTTCCACCAGTTTGCTTTGTCTGTTTCTGATCAAGGCAATGAACTTCGGATTATGAGGTTATACTGAGGTGAAATCTGTGTCGTAGCCCTTCTGAAAAAACAAATATTTTTCCATTTTCCCATTATTTAATGCTGTGTAAACCAGAGTGTAACTGACCTTTTGTCAAGGATCACACAGACTTTAGTTCTTATTTCTCTTTGCAGTAAGAACTGTGTAATGTGTATTCAAGTCAGATTCTCACAACCACTTCTAGATGTCTGAAACCGAGCAATGACTAACAGCTAGTCGAGATGTCCAAAATAAAAGGGTTAAGATTGGTAGCATTTTAAAGACTGTTTCTGAAGTTTAGTTGTATTCTTAGCTCTTAGAGATTTCCTATATGACCTTCTTTAAACCAACTATGCCTCTTTACCCATATATAGGGGTGCTGGGATAATATTTATGCTTTAGCTCAGAGGAACCATGTTTATTTAACAAATATATATAGAAATGAAATCATCAAAAGGAAATGTAAAAGCAGTATAAATCTTTGCTGTTTGCTAAATTCGGTAAATACTCAAACCTGAATGCCAAATATCTTTCAGAACATCTATAACTAAACATGAATTAGGAATCCTTTCAAATGTAAGTGCTTGAGGCTTTGTGTGTTACATGTGAGACCTCCATCCTCATGTCTATTCAGACTTCAGCCTCTTTGAAAAGATTTACATTCTCTTTTAGGACTAAATTTATTGTGTATGTAGATCAACTCTATTTTGCAGAGCTTGTGCATGTTTGCCATCTGCAGCGCCTTGTTTCCAGCATCTGAGCAGCAGCTGTGGAAGAGGGAAGTTGGAAGAGCAGTTTATTGTAGGTCTTAGCTGCACTTTTCCCAGGTTCTTGTTGCTGTTTGGCTCCAAGCTCCAGACAGGGATGCTCTGCTCTTAGTCGCTATTTTCCCCTGGCTTCTTTTGACTTCTTGCTTATGATATAAAAGGATAGACACAAATAAGAGATTGCAGCATCAGTAAGACAGTAGAAAGAAGTTATCCACTGTCCTCACAGCAATTTGTTTGGGCTACTGGAAGTGGCTTGGGGATCAGATGAAATATTACAAACGTTTACCTGTTGTTTTGAGCACTCAACCTAGGATATTTAGCCATGCTGCGGAGATGGCTTCTTTCTTTTCAATCCTACTTCAGCTGCAAAATTAACTATTTTCATTATGTGTGCCACAGGTGTTCCACAAATGTGCTCTCTGCCCGCCTCTCCCTATACCTCACACACATCTGTGGATGTCTGATCCATGGCTTAAAACTGGAGAGCATTCAGAGTCCAGTAGGCTCGTGTCATTGTTTTTTCCCCCCTTCTTTTCCATTCATGATGCTAAATATCATAATTTCCTGTTGCCTTTAGGGGATAAAGATAGGTAAAGCTTTATTCTAACTTGTCTACATTCTGCTGTTGATGTAAGTGAATTCTTTTATGGAGCCATGGAAGTATGTGGGTTCTTGTATGATTTTAAAATTTTTGCATGCTTTCCCTTCTGGTGGTGAGAGGGGAATCCCGGTATGTGCCTAGTAAGAGCATATAGTTTCAGTCTTTTTCCGGTTTCCCTAAAATTTTTTTACTCGTGTTTTGGGTGTAGTCTTTCCCTATAGTACTTGTCTCTACACATTTCATCTGCGGCCTCAAACAACTTTATAATCTTGTTAGCACTGGTCAAAGGAGCTATCTGCTCCTCCAGGAGATAGGATGCTTTGGCATGATTGTGCTGTCATTTCTATTTGTTTCTTTTCTTTTCATCAATCCAGACACGGTTTTGTAACTGCTGTCCACTGGTATTGTAACACTTCCTTGAGCCTCACGTCCGTTCTTTTGTGCTTGTTTTCCTCATTGGTTTTTCCATCAGTCTGTTTCTTAGGTTTATACAATTTTTCTCCTATGATGCCAATGATATGATGCGTAAGAAACAATCCCAAAATTAAATACCATTAGAAGAGCCTTAGCTGAAAAGGGATTTTGGTGCACTTCATGCAATATACATCTGAACTTTCCTTTCTGACACATATTAATCTATTACCAGAGAGCTTTAAGAACAGATTAGAAACAAACAGTCCAATCCAGATCTTCACTATTCTTGCTATTAGAAAGAATTTGTTAATATCACTTCTGTTGATCTTTTAAAAGGAAGGAAACAGCAGATCAGACTGAATGTTTATATACTTGTTATTTTGCACAACTAAGGCTATCTAAAGATTGTGATTTCTTCTAAATAAGAGGCTTTGGTTTGCTCAAACTCATTTGTTTTCTGTTGGAATAGTACAAGGCAACAACAAGAAAATAAGAGCAAAAATGTATGGAAGCTGGCACGTCATATTTTTTTTCTGACGATGGGTCTTTTCTGAAAACAGGCAGAATTAGTTGCCTGTTTTGTGTGAGAATCACTGGCTCTTCCCACACTTCATTTCCTCTAACCTTTGTCCCTGTACCCATATCAGTGCATTTAAAATATCCAGTTCCATGCTGTCTTTGTGGCTCTTGAGGTCAGAGTAGATGCTTTTGTCCTGGGTCATGAAGCCTGTGGTGAGTCATTCTTTTAAGTATATACTCAATCCCTTTTTCAGTATGTTCTCACATCCAAAGTATTCAACCCCATATTCTGTAAAATGGTCAGTAAAGACTTGTTTTGGTGGGTATGTGCAGGAGAAATTCCAGTCTGTATTCCTCTGTGGCAGCAGCTGGAGTTTCCTCTCCCAGAATTTTAAGTGAGCTAGGAGTATATGCTGTGCTTCCCTGACAACTTTTGTGATGAGCAAGGCTTTGAGAGAGAGCAAAAGTGCTAAAATAGCTTTAAAACAGCTTTTCAGTCTCAGCAGGTATATCCAATCTTCAATTATTTTGTTTTCAAATATGTAACTTTTCATTTCACTGGCCAGTCGCAATCAGGATTCTTTGACAATTCAGAGTTATCTCTAGTTCAGAATACTTGTTTGGTATTTTAAATCAAGTAGTCCTCAAGCATTAATTAATACTGTTTCTTGTTTCACTTGTGTGATGCTGGTAAATGTTAGAGCTGGGCAAACACCATGAAAAACTTCAGTCTGTTCATTTACATTTTTTTAATAAACTGCTTTGCTCATGGCACTTCTATGTTTGCATTCCACAAACAGTGAAATAATTGAGTCTTACTGACATAAATGATCAGAGGAACTGAACTTTTGAAGGAAAGTAACTATTTACTTACTGATGGGGAAACTAGCAGAATCTGGTAAAGCCTTGGATGATTTACAATCACTGTGGTTTTGGAGAAGTGTATGTGCTCAAGGCATGGTTTGTGTGTCCGTTACGTAGTTGGTGGTTGTGGTTTTTTTATGGGGTATCCCTTTTGCCTTGTTAATGTAAAGGTAGCTATTGGAAAACTTTCTCCTGTGAAATATGAGGTCCTCAGATCCTGGAGAAATTTTCAAATGACAGAGCAGGTGAAGAGGTACACTAAATTGCCTATAGTAACTGGAAATTCAGAAGGGATTTTTACGGACAAACTACAAAAGCCAATGCCATCCCTGGTAGTCAAATACTGGACTTAGCTTAGGTAGAGTGATTAATTAAAATAAGTATTAAAATAAACCTTGATAAATTTATTTTTTTGTTATTTGGCTGGTTTATATTTTCTCGTGAGATCTATAACATGAGGATTAAATTAATTTTGCAGAGTTGTATATGTTAGTAGTATTATTTTAAATGGCAACTGATACTATCATTAAGAAAGTGAATTCAGAATAAAATGAACTAGCCTAATCCGTAGATGCTTAATACCCGCAATGAAGGGCTGGATGGCAAAGCCTTCCCCCTGGGTACCTGTATGACAGTTACTGGTTTTAGCTATGTAGGGGTGGATAGCACAACTAATTGTACGGTCCTCTCATTGTGAGGTTTTGTTTTCCCTTGAGTGATCTAAAAAGCTTGTTTATTGCTGATGCAGGATTTCTTTCATGTGTTTGAAGGGAGAGGGAAATCATTGTGGAGCTGTTCTTGCTTCTGTCTGCAGAGTTGAGTATATACCTTTCCTTTGTGAATAGGGGCTTAAATTCCAGAAAACGGGAGGATTTTATATATATGAGATGTCTTGTATATGTCCCATCCTAATGCATTTATATAAATCAGAGTAGAATATAGACTTGAACATTTGTGTTTTTAAAAAATAGGTTTTTGCAGATGTTTGGCAGCTGTTATGAAAGTTTGAGTATTAATTGCTTTGTTAGCATTTGCCACAAAGATCCAAGTAAACTAAGCACAAAACTGAGCTTTACATCTTTCTCTTTTTTCCTTAAGCTGCTTGGAAATGCAGTGGAACTCTGGAATTTTTTCCTGCAAGTCTTTATTTTGGTCTCTAGTGTTTCTTTGTTTTTACTGGCAAGAAGTAAAAATAAAAGCAGTTGGCTGTTCTCTGGTATATACTTTCTGGTCTGACAGAAAAACCTTTATCCCATTAGGTTTGGCTTGCAATTTTCCTGAAGTCACAAAGACCTTTGTTGAATGAGTTGCCTGTAGGGGAGAAAGTCAGATCTGATTTTTGCAGTCAAGGATGTTGGATAATATGCTTCTGCTCCAGTTTGGTGAAAGAAGATGCATTCTGTGAAGAGTATCCTAACTTTCTGACAGCTCCAAAAGCATTGTGGTTTTAATTGGAGATGTACTTGCTTCATTTTTTTCTGATATTCTGGCTACATGTGGACAGACAGGAAGTGATGATCCAACAGGGTGTTTTTTTTTAATAAATCATCTAACTTTAAATTATGTACACTATGAATGGCTTGGATTCTGATGCTTAGATAGGGAATACTGTGATTCTTCTGTGATGTAGAAGACTTTTTTTATAATTTTAATCTGATATTGTCTGGATGGTAAGATTTGGAGCTATTTGTTCTGGCAAAGAAGGATGAGAGACTTCAGGAATAGGAAGTATGGGAAAAAAATCCTCCGCTCAGCAGTAATGTTTCTGAAACTAGAGCTGGCAATGAGGCAGTCAGAACTCTTGCAGTGTTTTATAATCAGGCTGTAAATTGGATTTCTGATGCTGACTTAATATTTAAATATTTAAATAATAAAACCTTACCTTTTAATTGGATGACTAAATAGTTTAGTAATTCTTGATTTTTTTTTATAATTTTTTTGCTTAAGATCATCTGATACAATGTCATCATTGAAAAGGCAGCATTGCTAAGGACTCTTTTCACCCTTCTTTTCCAGTGTTCTGGGCCATCTTAAGACTCCATGTGGCCTTGAGATGAGTAAGAATTCAGTCTGCATTTGACAATGATTTACGTTACATTTTGTAGAAGCAATGAACATTTTGGAGAGTGTACAGTAATTGCTTTGCATCTGAAAGACTGTTTCGTCATCTGGCGTGACCCATGAGAGTGCACAGTGTTAGAGAGGAACGGCTGCTTGTAGCTTGTGGTGGTGTAACAGTCGGGCCATGAACATGTTCTACTCTGTCTCTAGTTTTCCCTTCTTTGAAAAATAAGAATGCAGATGTGCTACACTGAAGTGGTCTGCTAGATAAAGTTGTTTCATTGTACATTTTAAATGGCATCTTTGCTGTTTGAGTAAAATGATCTGATTCTTTGAAGAAAAGGTTGACTGACAAATTTTACCCTTCATTTATTGCATACATAGAAGGCTCTTAGAAAAACTTAAGCTTTATACTATGCGTCATCCATGTGTTTAGGTCTGCTGCCCTATAATAGCATTGTTAACAATGCAACCATAGTAATGATGTTACGGAAAAGTCATTCATTCTGTCTAGCCCCTATCATGGATTTGTTCTCACCCATGATTTTACAACTACCTTCTCTTAACTTTTCCTTTTTACTCTGCAGATGTGACTACTACAGATGTGTCTACCCAAAATACAGCTCAGCTACTTCATCTTTCCTAACGTTACATATATATATGTAACGTTACATGACGTTACAATGATATGGCATGGCCTACACAAGTTAGCATGAGAAGAAATTAAGAAAATTTGTTTAAACTATACTGTTTTTGAAAGGTATTTGATTACCTACTGTTTGATTCTTCCCTGTGTATTGATCTTAGATCTTTATACTGTATAAGTTCTTCTTTCATTTCCCAAGTAATACTGTCAAACCATATTGGTGCACTGTAGTATTAAATATGATATCTCATCGCATGCAAGTGAAGTGTCCAGCTAGAAAATTTAAACGGGAAGTTACAGAAAACTTACAGAATTTCTGGACCGTGAAGCCTTTTTCTCTGAGAGATGAGGGAAGGGAGGGAATGAAAAAGATAAATTAAGCCAGATTTTTGACGGGTTAGGATAATGTAGAATCGTTCTCTGGGCTCATAAAGAAGTTTAATGTTAGTACAGGTGACTGATGAATCTTTGGAAATCTTATCAGTGTTTAAACATTGAGAGCATAGAGTGCTAGGAAGCTTGTTCTTCACTGGTATTTTTCTTGGTCTCATCTTGGATTTTTGCACGTATAATGCTGCTTTGTTCTCTGGAGCTCAATTTTGCAGTCTTCCTCCTTGATTCTTGTACTTGCGTTTTTGCATTTGTTTTTTTATCTTTTTAAAATATCAATTGGTAGTGCACCCCAAACCAGACATCCAAAAACTTTTCCAGCCTCTCTAGGTCAGGTTGTTACTGCTGTTCCACAACTGACCAGTGTTGTGCTGGATGTAGGAAGTACAAGGGAAAAAAAATGCCTAAATGTCAAGTTCCTGTGGAGTCTGCACTTGGGAGCAAAATCAGTGCACAGGAGAGCCTGGGGTGTTTGGAACTAAGGTAGAGACAGAAAAATGTATTGCTAACTGTATCAGTTTATCCATAGTAGAGTGGGAGGTGTGTGTGTGCCAGCTGCTGGCATTCTGAGAACAGTCTTTCTGGTTGAGCAGTATCGTGCTTAAAATGGAAGCAGAATCTCTATGGAAACTCAAAGTAGTGGTCAGATTGAGCATTACAGTTTTGGTTTGGCTGTAGTCTTTGCTCCACCCTACAAAAGTTGTAAAGGAACTGTAATTGCCGGATCTTCCAGAACTGACCTGTCCCAAAATAAATCACGGTTCTTCAAGCACTTTATCAAATGCTGTTGTTAGTAAATAAATCAGTCTTTCTGTATTCCTGCTTAGCTGATTGCTTCCTTGAGCCAGTACAACTAGTAGTGTAGCAGTACAGTGGACTCAGAGCTGCTCTAGTTTGAATTAGTTTTATTTGGATGTGGTGCTCACTTGCATTGAATTGTAGTGCTTGTAAAGGTTTAGAGTTTAACATCAGTTTTATTTTTGCATTTGGGTATACATAGTTAAAAAGTGAAAATATGATATATGTGTTAGCCATTAAAAAAGTGTACATGGTTTCTTGTGCCTTGAATTTAGTCAAATTTGTCTTATTGGGTCTTTAGCCAGAGTTTAAAATGAAAAAACTGCATAAATATTCAGAACAAATCTAGACGGGACTTGCCAACTGTCCTTTTCAAGTCCTGTGAATTCCATAAAGGCTCAAGTTTGAGAGCAATTCCCTTCCTTCCCCATTACTGTTTTTTCCTCAGGTTTTTGTTTTGCCCATCTTGTTACATCCTTGAAATGAACATGTCGCTCTGCAGTGGGGTTGAAACTAGAGGACAGTGGCTTTGGAGCAAAGGCATGGGACAATTATTCATGAGAAATTTGACTGAAAGACTAGCGTAGGTTCTCATCCGTTCTCATTGAGCTTTTGGGGGAACTGTCTTGTTTTCTTGCTTGCTGGAATAGATTATAAGATGTTGTAAATTAACTGATGTTAAATCTTCTTTAGAACGTGGCTCGGTATCAACTGAAAAAGTTAGTATCTATAGTATATGGGTTAAATTAAAAAAAATTAAAGAATGAAGTGTGTGTTCTCCCAGCTTCCTGTGTTTGTGTTCTGTTTATATGTCGTTAAGGTTGCTGTCCAACTGCTTCCCCACAGTTTGAATGCAAGCTTAGCTGCTGACTAGGTCCAGATGTGAACAGATGTATCAGGGACCTGGTGGGAAGGTCAGAGTGGGCATGAGGGACAGAAGCACTTGGTATTGGTATGTTCAGATGCAGAGGATATATATTCTTTTAAGGCATGTGTGGGAGTGCTAAGTGCAAGTAGATTGATGTAGTGAGGCTGAAAAGAGGTCCTTGACCCCAAGAAGGCTGCTGGAGATGCCTGGACAGCAAAGCAAGTTATTTTATTGTTTCAGACCTGCATAAAGCTTTCATATATATACACATACATGTATAGATTTGCAAGGTTTTATTCTAATTGCTTAAGCTTCCTTTTTTGATGATACTAACTTTTCCCTTGACGGACAAAACTAGAAGATTGTGTAACACAAAGCAAATCTTCATTACTCTCTTACTTGACAACTGTGTGAAGCAATTTATGTTGTGTATTTAGTAGCTGTGCTTAAACAGGTTTCTGGGCATCAGAGAAGAGCTCATTCTTCAAATCAGTGGAATTTTCAGATTTTCTTGTAATATGTAAAGCTCCAGCCTTGATGTAGATTCTTTTCTATATGTGAGGAAGTACTGTTTGCGCTTTCTTCTTTAAGAACTTTAAAGAACTAAAATCCTGTATGTTCCACCAGGGTATCTTGCCACTTTTCCTAGAAGCATTGTTTTATTTGAATTTTCTTCCCTTTTATGTCAGAGATGCTAGTATTTGAAAGAAAACATAATGTAGAGTTCCGGTTCAGAGAACTGCAGATGTTGCTTGGAAGGGACATCTGGAGGTCATCTTAGTCCAGCCTCCCACTCAAAGCAGGACTATTGCCAGCACTAGTTTAGGTCAGTTACAGCTTTGTGTAACTGAGCATTTAAAATCTGCAAGGATAGACTCCACCGCCACTTCTCTGGTAACCTGTGGGGGGTTGCTGCCCTCCTGGTGAAATTTTTTTTCCTACTGTTCCAATCTGAACTTGCAAAGCCAATATAACTACTGGGAGTTTGGTTGTGTCATCTCTGCTACTTCCTTCAGGTAGCTTTAGGTACCAATTAGATTTGCCCTTAGCCTCCTCTGCCAGACTGAGCAAGCCCAGTTTCCTCACCATCCCTTATCAGGTCAGGCGTTCTAGGCCCCTGACCATCTTGGCAGACCTTTACTGGACGGTCTCCAACTTTGCCACATCTCACTTGAGGCTGAGGCCTCAGAATTATACTTGTTATAATGGTTTATAACGGTAGAACAGGAATTAGATTTCTTCATTTCTGGTTGAGTCTTTCCTATACATGAGTAAAGGATGTTTCGCTGCTAGATATCAAAGTCTGTACCACCAAGAAGCAGTCTGTGTAGCTTTAATTATTTTCTAGATAAGGTATAAGAATGATAGGATTTTTAAGGATGATCTAAGGATCTCAACAGTTGAAAAAGCAGAACACAAAAGGGTGAATATCATCTGGAAAATGACAGAAAGTAACAATTCTTATTTCTTGCACTTTCCTCCTGTATAGAAGGGATAGTCTTGCTTGGAAATTTAAATGAACTTCGTGGTGGAAATTAGATTGACATAATGCCTGTTTCATGGAAACCTTCCATTGATCTACTGTGAGCATTAACTGAACATTTGCTTAACCGAACAAATTGGAGACTTACCAGAGATTCATTTATCAACATCTTTAGTAGCTTATGAAGGTGTAGAGCTGTTGCTAAAAAGGACTTAGATACTCCTATGTTTTCAAAGTGAGGAATTAAATGAATAGAGCAGCGCTCACAATCTGAAAATGGAATGTCACATGTATGATTATACTCTTGGTTCCTGAGAATAGCCTTTTGAGTCCTTTGACCAATTTTAACCAAATATAGCAGTGGAATAAGTGTCTCTCACATCCAAAGTCCTTTGAGTAGGAGCACAGTGCTCGTCTGTTTGGGTGGCCTGCTGTATTCACTGGTTTGTTGGCACAAGTTTTGCGCCATATCAGAAGTAGTACTTGTGATAGGGATCTGCAAGTAATGTAAGATGCAAGAAACAATGTCATTACTTTTGTTCATAGAAAACCTTTACCTGTGGAACTGGGGTGGGGTGTGGGAAAATACATATAATATTGAAAACACGGAGCAGGATTTTTTGTCTTGGATCACTTTGATTTCAATGCTGAGTAGAAAGCATACTGACCAGGAGAAAGCAGCACAAGATTATAACTCATATCGGTCCCTCCAAGCTTAAAGTGTGAGTATACTAGCTGAATGGGATAGCAATACTCAAGTCAAGTAGCTGCTAGCTCATCAAAGGTGACTGCTAAACTGAAGGAACAGAAAGTTAACTAGTAATAGCCCTTTAAAATGGACTGAAACTGCAACTTGTAATCATAGAGTGAGTTTGTTAAGGCTTTTTGTTTTTGTTTTTTTTTTTCTCCCTACAATACAACAGTTCTGTATTTTAGTAAGAAAGGGGATGAATAAATTTAGTTATTCTTTGGATTTCTTATCTTGCATCAAATTCCGATGTCAAACCACAAGGATACAAAAGAAACTAAACTTGGGAACAGTTTGTATTGAATGAGTATTGTGCCTTAAACTGCTTGCTTCTGTAACTGCTTTGTGGAAGTTGAAATTTAAAATAATGTAGCTAACATTGCTGTGTTCTCTTACTTAGCAATAACGCTCAACTGTGTACATAGATATATTGTGAAAATGTGGACAAGGAATTATCTGTTGTAATCTTATTTTGAAACTTCAGGAGGGATTTAGTTTCAACTTTCTTTTGGGGTCAACGCAGAGACTTGTGAAGGGTGCACAGCTGAGGATGAACAGGAAGGTGGATTGGAAGAGTGGGGTCTACATACCTATGTGCTGAGTATGAAAATTTGTCTCAAGGGATAAAACAGAATTCTACAGTGTGATTTCCAGCAACACTGTGGCATTGGTGCAGGGCTTAGTTAAGAGGAAAACTCTGAATTGTAGCATCATTTAGGATCTTTCTTCTCTGACCTTAAGCACAGCTGCCTGTAGCATCTGTCCTGAGGCCAACAAGCTATGACTGGCCAATTGGTTTATGGGTTAAAAAAATCTGGTATGTTGTGATGTTTAAACTGAAGTGCTGCTAAAGGGAAACAATGAGATAATTACATTTTTTTGCCTTTTTTTTAACCAGAGATATGGAGAACTTGGTGGCTGGCTCCACCCTTCCTTCGGTTTTTGCAGATGAAGATGGATCTAAGGAAGGTAGTGAAATTACTGTAACTGGGTAAGCAACTACTTCTTTTTAACCATGAACTGATAGATACTATCTCTAGGCTTGCCAGGGAAACTGTTTCAGTGGGAAGAGAAAAAAAACCAACACAAAAAACCCAACAAAAATAAATCCTACAGCGCTCCCGTGGCCTTGAGAGAACATCACAGGACTCTTCTTTAGCAGAAACCAGGACTCATCTGAACTGATGGAAATGATCACAACCCTTTCTTTGACATCTCTTGTTGTTTGCTTTCCTAAGATTTTAGTCTTTAAGACAGATTTAAACACCATGATGGGGGCAGAGAGGGAGGGTGTATCTGTTGGCTATGGTGGTCCCTGCTAAATAAATTATTCCTATTAAACATACACTGTTAATCACGGATCTCTGAAAATTGCTGAGAAACTGTTGTCTTTTGTCTGTGTCAGACTGACTCTGCTTTTACAGACTGAAACAATGGCCTCTTAAAATCACAATGACAAAAGAAGTTGTCTTTTAGGAATATACAGGATTTTTGCTGTGTTTGGATACTTGAAGTTTCTTTTCTATTTTGTAAAGCACCAAGCAATAAAATTCAGACTTTGCAGGTAAAGCCCTGTAAAAATGAATATGGACACAGTTACTTCAAGCAGGTCTGAATTTGGATTTACATATCTGGGACTTCAAACTTGCTGGTGCCAAATGAAGTACACGTTAAAATTAGGTGTGTTTAAGAGGTATAAATGTGTTGGATGAGTTTGATCAGCTTTCACAGCAAATGGCTACATCACATTGAAGTTTTTCCTGTCTATATGGTTTGGAAAGCTTCCCTGCTAAGGGGCAATGATTAGGAAAGCTGAAATGTTCTTCAAACCGTAACAGTGATTCTAAGAAACTGTATTGTTCTATTTTCTTTGTGACACATACCAAATGTAATTAACTTACTTGAGTGTGTTCCCTTTCTTCCTCTGTAATTGTTAATAATATGAATTCAGTCTGATATCTGAAAGTCAGGCATGGATCTCTCCAGCCCTTGTGTCTTTACCAGTAATTATGCCCCAGTTGCTGATGATAGTGAATAATGAAAGTATGCTGTTCTCTCTATTTAAAGACAAATTTTCCTGCAGGCGTTCAACTAACAATTCTGTTTAGATATCTCAATTTTCTATAACTGTATTCTACATTAACAGGAACCATTATTGTGAATATTTAAAATGTTTGGCATGCATGTAAGCAGCTGTAGATCTGAGTAAATGAACAAAGTAAACTTGAAGCATACACTGCTGTTATAGTAATTTTCATGGATGTGACTGGGCAAGGCCACGTAATCTTTAGCCTGGCTCAAGAAGAGATTAGAATCTGAGATGAGTCCCAATATCTTGTATTAATTTGCCCACTGAGTGCAGTGGTAAGAATGACTGTGGGGTGGTTGCCCCAAAATATGTGCTCCCCTCTGCCTTCAGAAATAATTCTGCATCATTGCTTTTTTTCTTTTCCCCTGCCTCTAGAGAGCTTGCCCTTTCTTGGAGTAAGGTTGATTGATATAGCTCTTGCAGCAAAAATAAATAGTGGCCATTCAGGAGCCTGTTGGGAGCTAGTCATGTTTGTATTTTAAATACCCACATGTATCAACAGGAGATTATGTTGAATGAAGTTCAATCCAAAGTCATACACAACCACAAACCTTTAAGTGTATTTGTGGAGAAATACATTAAATGCATCCAGAAAGGTGAATATTGGTTGAAGCTGAGACCATTCATTTCAAATTCCTTATGGTATTGTCGAAGAAGTGTATATTCATGCTTTCTGATTTTTGATCCAAACGTTTACTTGCTTGACAGTTGTTTGTATAATCAAAAGCTTCACTAAAAATGAAGTAAAATAACACTTTAAAAATCAAACTGTCTTTGAAAGTCTGTAGTAACTATGGTAGTTATAGCAGTTGCTTGGAAGGAACAACCAGTTCTTCAAAAATGACTCTTTAAAAAATCTTGGGGTTTTTTTTCTTGCTAGTGTAGGAACTGAATATATTTGCAACATTTTTGCATGTTTTAGAAGATTAGGAAGGAAGTAATTTAGCAATATGATGATTAAATTTTTTCTTTTCCTATTATATGCTTTTTCAGATTAGTGCATTCTGAGAGTTCATTTAGTGGTGGAACTTCACAGTCTGTGAATAACCCAGATTTGGTGGAGGATTTGTCACAGGTTCAGCAGCTGCAAAATGAGTCCTCTAATACTGCTGAAAACACTGAGCAGAAGCCTGAGGAGGAGGTGAGTTGAAACAATAGTGACTTCTCAATGAAGCAAAAGCATGGAGTTCTGTCATTATAGTTTCTCTTATCTACTCAGATTCTTTTGGCTAGGATCACAAATTTTCATTCATTTTCCATTTTCATCTTTTGATTCTTTCTAGTTTTCTCTTGTGTTGCACAACTGCACACAGATAACCAAGAAAAGCTGGCCGTCATAATGTGCAGAGAACAACACACGTCTCTAGCTTAGCCAGCAGACTCGTACTGCATTCAGTCTTTTTCTGAAGACTAAATGTTCAGCTGCGACAACTTATTTTATTTCTTGTGAGTCAGGAAAGTGAGACCATTGTACACCTCTGGGAGTAACTAATGTCTTTGAAAGCATTGTGCTTACTATTTTAGACTATACCTTGTGTACCATCCCACACTGATTTTTGGTGACTAAATTATGAAGGAACTGAAGGTTAACATGAAAGTGGTTTTGGGGTTTTTTTGATAGTTGCATTTGATATTCTTCCTTGTAGTTTTTCTTCAGCTGTGAGGTCCCTGTTTAAGGAAGTAGTAAAATTCCAGAAAGAAAACTAAAGCTAACATGATGGCAGGAACATGTAAATTTGGGGAAAACTTAGAAGTACTGAAATGGTTGTATGTACCTAGCATAAGAAAACAGTGTTGTCCAGAGGTTGCTTATAGTAGTAGCATGAAGCCAGGAGGATGAGTGGTAATTACATCATTCCTGTGAGCTCAGTGTGCCACAGGCAAATCTTAGTGTTCCCTCCTTTGGAGTTTGTTCATCTCTCCACTGGAGGTGGTTAGTGGGAAAGAAAGCCTATAGAATAGATCAGAATAGAAAAGCCGATGTACCGTCCTTTCACCCACATCTTGGACACGCGATACATGAAGGTGAAAGATTTGGAATTGGCAAAATAAATAGTTAACAATTGTTGACTAATACACCAAATCTCTCCAAAAGTGATATTGAGGCAAATGACTGGGCACGGAGGGGTATGTGAGGGTTAGAATAATTAAAAAACAAACCACAATCAAACAAACAACTAAAAAAAATATTTGCAGTTGTAAATAATATTTGCAGTTGCATTAGCTAGGATGATAATTTCACGGGTCATCAGTCATCACGGTTTTCCAATCAGAAGTTGATGCAAATGTATGTTTATTGTCCCTGTGGACCAGGAGATACTGCAAATAACTTTTCACAGTGAGACTTTGGCTTTACTTAGAGGAAAGGGAGGATTGCTCTTAAGTGAGGTTTGAAACTTACATCCATGGAGAGGATGTATTGCAGCAACGTACTCCTGATGAAAATGTTTGAGACGTGAATATTTATTCCTTCCAGAGGTGGTAATTCTTTTCCCTCAATCTGAATTTTCTTCCATTTTCATTTTGCAGCAGCAAAGAACTAAACGAGGAGGCTGGGCCAAAGGGAGAAAGAGGAAGAAACCCCTTAGGGACACCAATGCCCCCAAATCCCCCCTCACAGGGTATGTGCGATTCATGAATGAGCGTAGGGAGCAGCTTCGAGCGAAGAGGCCTGAAGTCCCTTTCCCAGAGATCACCAGGATGCTGGGCAATGAATGGAGTAAACTGCCTCCTGAGGAGAAACGGGTACCATTAAACTCCCTTTTCCTTGTTGGATTGCGATTACTGTTAAATGGGAATATTGTTGTTTAGTGAGGAAGTTAACATAGGCTTTTGATTAAAGTTGTGTTTAGGAATATATTTCAAAATAAGGGGCACAGGTCCTCCGGAGTTCAAATAATGAACCTTGGTAGGGCCGTAGTATCTTGTCCAGGTGTGACTTGAGGAGAACTGTATCCTCTAGATAGTGCAAGAATATGTTCAGAACAGGGAGGAGTGCTCTAGTGAGACATCCCATAGTTTGTGCAATTCATCTGGATATAACTGTTCTATGTAACTTGGATACAGCTGAGATCTTCCAGTTTCCAAGGCCAAAGCCATTGGAAGGATGGGTCAGGCATTTATTCACTGTGCTGAGGACAACTCGGTGGCATTTCAGAACTGCTTGAAGGATCTTGCATTTCTGTTTATTTTTCAAACTCATTGATGTATATAAACATCTGGTGTCTTAGAGTAAGACAAGCAGACCTGAAAGGACAGGTTACTGAAGGAGACAGTTAACATGAATAAACTTTTAGACAATGTTTTGAAGCATTGCTAGCCCTAGAAAGAAAGTTCATATCTATATGATGGATGGGACAGTGAGAGTTATGTGTTCTAGTTTCTACGCACATTACCTCAGGAAAAGGTTTTTGGTTTTATTTTCCACCTTTCCGTCAGAATGTGATGTCTTCTAATTGGGACTGCTGTGGCCAGTGCACTGTTGGATATGTGAATGAAGACCAAGGCAATGTTGGGTCTGGTTCTTTAACTGATTCTGGAGTGGACCTTGTTACTGCTAATGGGTGTCTTACCATCCACACCTGATTGCCAATTGGAGATGACAGTAAAGCAGTAGTTAAATCACAGTGCAACTTGATGCTATTATATGATTTTATCAGGACATTTAAGTTCTTGAAAATATTATAAGGAAAGTTTTTATGATGGCTGAATGGGATGATGCAAAAAAACGAGTTCCTGTTGTTGCTTTTTACTAAGCTTGTAGAATACAAGTTATACAGAGATATTGTAAAATGGTGCATAGGCATAGCATTTTAAATGTAATGGAAAATGTGTGTCAAAGCGAAGCAGTTGATGTGGTAACAGATCTGTAGTGAGAATGATGTTCCTGTCTGCTGTAAGAGGGGGTGAAAGAATAAGGGTAGGGATAGAGGGGCAGGATGTCTTAACATGTCTTACCATGTCTGGGACAGAATTTTAACCTAGGACAAAGGAGACTGAGTTCAAATCTCCATTCTGTCCCCAGGGAATCTGTCCTTTTGAGTAAAGCTGTGAGTCTCTAACCTATAGAGGGTCAGGGAAGGACTGCTGAGCAATTCCTTCTGTTCAGTTTCTCCTTCCCCCTTTTTCATTACGGCAGTGAAGGCCACTGCTGCTTTAGAACCTACATCTCTAATATGACTGCCCAAAATTCTTGTTGAATCTGAGTAAACTTGGTTTTGGTTAGCTAACAACTATGAAGTCATTCTCCTGAAGCAAGCAGTGGAGTCATAGTATACTACCGCTGTGCCAGTTAGTACCATAATCCAGGGGAAAAGCATGTCTGATATGGCTGATCTCCAGCAATATTAGCAAACTAGCTGTCTGATATAAAAGTTGAAGGGAAAGTCTCGTGCCTCCCCTGTTCCAGCCCTGTAGGCTTGCTGCTTGACTTTGTATTTGGCGAGCATAAGGACAGGTCAGTTGAGCTGACTGGACTGACCAAATAGTGAGTCTCCCGTAGAAAAAGACCATTACTATACTCATAAAGCAAACACCCTAATAATCATTCTCGTTGTTCTTCCCCTGTATGGGGAAATATCTAATGAGATGTATAGATCTGCATGAGAAAACCTAGGACATCTGCTTACTGGTAGTGCAGCAGAACTCATTCTTACTGATTCAAAACAATCCATCCAAAACACAGGTTAAGGAGGAAAAATTTGTATTGTTTTTAACTCAGCTACTGCATTCTTTCAGAAGCACATTGCTGCAGATGGAAAAGAAGAATTAATGTCATATGGAAGAATGCAATGTCCAAAAGCAATGCAAACCCAGCATTGCCAAATTTGTACCCCAATCCAGAATGTTAACAGTGTCCTCAGCAGGGTCAAACCAACGTTGCAAATGCATGGAATTTATAACTGTTATATGTATTGTCGTGATGACTTAATGAAAATAAAAGGCATACCAGGTGACTAAGGTTCACTCTGATTTAATACTGCCATTGAATTTTAAACTCATTGGGAAGGCAACTTTTTTCTTGAAAGTATCCCATTAGTGAGTGTTGTGACCACTCCTTAAATGGTTTTCAGTTCATCGGCTCCCTCAAGAATTCTCCAGTTAAGCTCATTCCATTATGCTGATGTGTGAAATATCTTCAGGCTAGAAAAAGGATTTCTTGTAACCTAAATGCAGATAGCTTAAATTGGTATAACCTAGGCTCTTTCATCTTTATGCTACTGTTTTCCAATAGCTATGATGTCTTGTTGACCTCTCAGATGGGTGAAGTGTGTGATCATAGAATGGTAGTGCTTTTTGTCTGAGGTGCGTGAAAACAAGAGTGTATTGGAACCCCACTGTTACAGATCTGAACCTTAAAGTGGGGTCTGTTAAGGTGTTCTTGTTTGGTGCCATTTTTTAATCCTGGCCACAGAAAGGCAATTCTTAAGTATTTGGTCTATAATGTGTAGGTAAGATTCAGTTGAACTGAGTAGCTTAGTAGCAGGTTACTTCTAGGTCTAACTAAAAAGAGTTAACAGAATAGTGCTTATAATTAAAAAAAAAAAAGAGAAAAAGGGGCACCAGAATACAGTAATTTTATCCAGAAATCTTAGGTCTCTGCATCTCACATACATTCTCATTGCTTCTTCACTCCTTTCCTGTTTGCATAGGTGAAATGGATCAGCACACAAGTTGTTTTTCTTCCCTTCCTCCTGAAAGGGAGGAAACTCCCTGAAACTCTTGGACTTTTTTGTTTCAGCGATACCTTGATGAAGCAGATAGAGATAAGGAGCGTTATATGCGGGAGCTGGAGCAGTACCAGAAGACTGAAGCCTACAAAGTCTTTAGCAGGAAAGCACAGGACAGACAAAAAGGCAAATCACACAGACAAGGTATTGAATGGGACAAAAATATGTGCCTAGCTAGAACAACAGAAGATTCCCAGCTAGTCATAAAGCCTGACACTCATTTGAAGCCTTTGATTTAAAGGCTTGTTAAAAAGGAATGGATTCTTTCTATGGCATTTGCATCATCTGTGTATAAAGTGATTAGATTTATGTAAATGTAACTGTATCTAGATTGTATTGGAGGATGTGCACTAAAAGCAACGAAGTAAGACACAGCTTCTATGTGACTTATTAGGAAAGCTGCACAAGTTTTTTGTCTATAACTGTTGTGTAATTATGGTTGTGTAACTGCTTTAATTCTTTGGTTCTTGTTTTCTCAAATCTTGTGCATTTTGGGGGATTTCTTGTCTGTTTTTTCTTTTTCAGATGGAGCGAGACAGCAAGCCCATGATCATGAGGTAAACCTCTTCATTCTACCCTTACATCGGTGGGTAGATTTTTCAGATGACAAAAGTTTCTAGTGAAGTCAATAAAAAACAGTTTATGCCAGTTGAAGACCCTAATCAGAGGTTTAGAGTATGAATTCTTCCTCTTCCTATGCAGTTTTTGATCAAAAGTTAGGAACAACTGAGTCTTATCCTAACATTAGTATGATGAAACCTAAATTTAGTAACTCTTGGGCTTATGATCTAAGATAAAGTGGGAGTGTAGGGTACACTTAAAACATAGATCTGTTTTGTAATGTTAAATAAATCAATGGGTGCAAGTCAGGATAATTGAGCCTTTAAGTATCTGGTGGAGTTTCAACTTGCAAAATTTGTACTTTGAAATTTTTCAAAGCAGAGAACTTTACCTCGATGCTTACTTACCAAACAATAATTAAAGCTTACAAATAGCTTGAGACCTAGATAAACCTTCCAAGTTAACACCTTTAGGTTGCTGTTTTGAGGTGCTGATTTTCTGCAGCAACATGAATGGTTGTGCCTTCCTTAAGAAGAAAATGGGTAAAGTAACCAAATCATTGAGAGATCTCTGGCTTAAACCTCCTCCTGCCCTGACACCCCACCCCTGCCCTTTGCATATGTAAATGTTGGAAAACAGTAATAAAATCTGGAGATAAGACGCCTGTGCTTTAGTTGATGAGACATCACAAATCTTGTGCATCCTGACTATGGTATCGCTCCCCTTGAAGTGCTGAAACTTTCTCTCTCCAGCTGTATTACCTAGGGCCGCAGAGCTTCTGTCATGGTTACCAATAAATTGCAAACAAAAAGCAATGAAAAATCTTGTTTATACACAGCCTCTTCACTTGTAAGCAGTAGGCTTTTCTGAAAGATCTGTTTTTCTTTGTGAGGTTTGTTGCCTTGGGAAAGCAATCAAGTTGCTTTTTAATGTGTTCATTACAATAGCGACAAGGCTGTGCACTGCTGAGAGGCAACTACTGGTCTTGTCTACTTTAAGGGAAATAAGTTTCACTTTCAGGAAAATGCTTTGTTAGCGTGTTTCCAATATGTCTTTTTATTAACTCTTAAAGGAATTACTTGCAGTCAGATTAATGTTTAGAAGTACACAGTCTCTAGGATTTCTGATTCTATAGTCATAGTATCTAAATTTGTCTTTACGTGTACCAAAACAGATTACTGAAGGCTTCAGGTTGACTGTGATGTTTACATAACCTTTGAATTATACAGGTGGCAAACTACAAATTCAGAGTCTTACCTCTCATCCTTCTCACTCAAGCTATCATTGCTGAAATCTCACATCATACATGCGGTTAAAAAGGAGTTCTCCATACCTGTGGGACTTTTAAGTTTCATCAAGTAGTTATTACACAGTTGAGCTAGCAACTTGTTAGGCAGGCTTCCTCTTCTGAAAGCCTGCACCTTTGACTGCTTAGCACTTTTCACCTTTATATTATAAAATTCCACATGCTTATCTCCTGATACGCTTTCACATCTTTTCTGCAAAGGAGTCAAGTATTATAGTCCTGCACAGGCAAGGAAGAAGCAGGAAAGATTTAGATAGCTCTTAGAAGTATATACTCAAGGCGTTACTGGAAGTAAGATTAAAGCTTCTTATTGTCTTGCTGCTGTCTCTTATTCACATTGCCTGTTGTTATTGTGTTTGTGATTAGTAGGTGTGATCTGATTAAATTATTTCTTGAGAGAATGTAAGGAAACCTTTTCTTCTCCCCTTGCTCCACTTAGGTGTTCATGATTTAGTTTCTGCGAATCAGTGTTGAATTAATTTTAAATATTGTACATAGAGATGACTTCCAAAAAGTATTGCAATGAACAATTCAAATACTAATTAATTATAAATAACAAAAGCATGAGGCTTGGGAAGGTGAGAGGAAACTTTTAATAGGAAGATATAGCCATGAAAACCATGGAGATGTCTCAATAAGCTCATCTGTGAACATGAAACAGAACATTTTTCTTCCTCTAAATCCTAGTTTCATAAATATGACATATAGCGATATAGACTAGAACTATTATTTGTCATCAGCAGTGACCAAACCGTTAATAATTGTTCTCCATTGTTCTGTTATTGCTTCTTTCCTCAAGCTGTTTGATTCAGAAGCTGTTTGCTTCATGCAGTCAGCTACACAACATCTTACTGGCAAGATTTCAAAAATTTATACAGACAAGTCAGGGAGATTAGGCATTGCCTGGTGGTATCTAAAGCCTTTGAAGATAGGGAGTTGGCTGTCGTAGTATGAGCATGCAAGAAGAAAACCATCTACTCTGAGAACACTTGTTTTATGAAGTAGTATATATATTATATCTGTTCCTTACATTGTCTGCACCTGACCATACAAGGAAGGATGAGCTTAACACCCCCCCACCCCACCCCCAAATCTCATCTTTCTCATTAGCATACTTCACCATGGATCTGAGAATTTCAAGACTGATTTGTTCTGGAATCTCCAAAGATCAATCTCAGTTTTAATAGCCAGATGAGAATGGTATTATTTGTTGACACTCTGGAAGCATCTCAGTCTTATTTAAGGCAAATGATAAGAACAATAATTTTGGTTCTCTCTTGATTTGAGGGATGACAAAATGATATGCAACCTGAACAGACTGGCCTTTTCAATAGGAGGTAATCAAAACCTTATGATTTTAATCCTGAGTGAACCTCAGAGTGGCTTAAGTACTGCAGAGTTCTCAACAGGATCTTTTACGTGATGGGTAATGTATTCTGTAATGGAAGAGTGCTGATGGTTTTCATTATCACTATTCTGTTTAGTAGAATTTCTTGGTTGCGTTTGAGCAGCTGAACAGTTTCATCTAATCACTTTAATGTTTTTTTTTGTTTTTACCTGAAGAACCTGTATCCTTGGGCTGCAAATAGAATACCCTGTCCCCTTCTCAGTACCCTCTCCTCCGCTATCTATTCTCTAGGAGCCAGCAATGATCCAAGCCAGTGCCTCTTTGCATGCAGGCAGCAATAGTAAGCGTGAATTAGAACGTCCAAGGTGGATGTCGTTTAAGTGGTTTAACCAAGCTTTGTAACCACCACCGTTTCTCCGTGCATATTAATGTTGAGATCCTAGGTTTTGGGGTTAAATTCCTAGCCATCTAGGGAGTGTTCTGACAAAATGAATGCATTATACAGAGTTCTCTACATGACTTCTCATTTCTAAAGATGTACTCGTGAGACTTTTTCCCTATAGTAGCAAGTATGAAAACTTCAGTGAAGAGCACGTGTGATCATGAGCTGCTAGCAACACCCTACTGTGTCTCAGAGCTGGGAAGGTTTGTTCCCCCTCCATCTAGTCCCGCCTGTTTCTAGTGCATCTTCAGGTGGTTCAGGCCAAGTGAGCTTTGAGTTTGTGGCAAATACAGCCAGCTTACTTCCCAGCTGTAATTCTACCAGACAATAAAACTCAGCTTATCATTTACTTTAAAAACAATCAATTTACAGTCTCCTCAGGTAAAGACAGAGTATCTGAAACTTCATCTAGTCTTGTCTATCTTGGTTGACTGCCAAATGGCATTCAGCTCACCCCATCTAGCCTCTTTGTGGCAGATGCCAGTATGATACTCTGAGCTCAGGTGCCAGAATTCCCTTATCAGCTGTTAAACATTTAGGTTCTCTGCTAGGCACCAAATCATGTTTGACACAACATAATTTTGGAGGATGAATTCATGGTACATTATCAACCAAGGTGTTTAAAAGGTTTGAAAAGCTTTTGTTCTCCACAGAGATTCTCTCATACTTAACTGTGTTTCTATATTAAGTAACAGGTTGATTGTAGTTGCTGCAGTTTATCAAACCAAATTTGCATTGGCTTTTCAATAGCAATGCAGGTTTTAAAGCAAGCATTAATTCCCATTGGGTTTGACATGTTGACATGGTGACTGAAATATATTATGGTATTTTTTTTTCCTTGAGTCAAATCAAGTTTTTTAGGGTTTCTGACTAAGTTATAGAGCATTTCCTGCTTTAAAAGTTATTTTAAGGAAAGCCTATTTTAATCACAAACCATAAACTGACATCATATCTTCTGCACCTGTAATGCTCTTTTAGATTTTAATAGCCTCAAGTTCACATAGTTGAATTTCACCAACTTTATCAGAAATTAGGTGACGAGATCTGAAAGTTGACAGGAAACCCTGGACTACAGGCTTTATCTTAATATGACAAACTTCTCTTGTGTTTTAAAGTGAAAAAATTTTGCAGTGTTTGGTTTTGCGGTATGCAGGAGACAACAGTCCAGTTCCTTGAAGCCCTCTGCACATTAATGCATACCTGCCATAGCTGGGGTGAACGACTGCTTTCTAACAGCAAAATGTACCTACACATATTCACCTTTATCCTTCCAAGATACTACATATTCCGTAGGTTTCCCCATAGATTCTTACAAATCACGTTTATACACTTCCTTTCATTAGTGGCAGCATCCATCTAAATGTTTCAAAAAAGACATCTCTTCCAGTTTGGAACAGACATGTGGAATTGGTACACTGGAAAAGTGGCTTATTTTTCATTTAGCTGTTCTTCTTCCTGGCTGTTTTCTTTTTCACTTTGGTAGTGAAAGACAAAGTACCATCAAACCTAGTGTGCATTTTGCTTGCTTTATCTCCTGTTTGTTGATATTCCTGTATAGGCTATTTCAGAATGTGTCTTTGGCCTTCCTTGATAGGAGCTGAAAGTGTCTTCCATCCATCCAGCTCCTTTTCTGCCTCAGTTTTTGGTCTCCCTTCTCTTTCTATTTTCTCGATCAAAACAATTTCATGAATTCCTGAAAATGAACAGTATTTAGCTATTTATTACTCTTTTCTTTTGTAGAAGGAAGCAGATACAAAGGAGAGATCTGTTTTTGATATTCCAATCTTCACAGAAGAGTTCTTGAATCATAGTAAAGGTAAGTTAAACTTTTGCTGGGCCACGTCTTTGCTTTTCCAAACTTTTTGCCAGGTGCTGTCCGGCTGAAGAGTCCTTCCACTCTCCCATCTCAGCTTAAGTAATGACTTGGGTATAGTTGTTCAGTGTTTCTGATATTATCTTACCTCTATACAAATACAGTGGCTGCAACAGCAGTTTTTCCTGGCTTTGTCTTCTGAAACTATCCTTTTTGGAGAATGTTTCTGATGTTTAAGCTCCACTTGCTGTTATTCCAGCTGTTCCAGCTGGATCTGTTGTTCTATCGGATAAAGAAATACCTAAGATGTAGTGTGATTATGATTCATGCTAGTTCGCAATATTTTATTTTTTTCCCCTGGATATGTGGAAGATTCCACTGATAGGTTTTCTGTTACTCTGTTTGGTTTTCATAGCTGCATGTTCCCTGAGTTTAGGATTTTTTGCCAGATTTCTGGGAGATTTTCATGACTGAAGAGACTTCAGATTCAGATACTTTTCCTGATGATCAATAGAAATGTATTTTTGTCACTACTATCTTGCCTTCAGGCCTCTTACCACTGCTGCTAAGTTATATCATACTGAATATATTTGAAATCAGTCTTGCAGTCTTCCTTCCTAATCAGTTCTTCTATTCACTTACATTCTGATGCTTTGAATGTCTTCTAATTTGTCTATCTCTCTAGAAATTAAGTCCACTTAAGTACTACTGTAGGCACTATTGGTGCTTCATGATATAATGCTTTTTCATCTATGAACCAAAACTGCACCATTTGTAATCATCAGCTGAGCACTCTAGAACATTGTGCTTCATTGCCTACCAATCATAGATATATTTTTTATAGCTTTTTGACTACATGGGAATGGGTTGATATTCACAGCGCGTGAAGCTGAGCTGCGGCAGCTGCGTAAATCCAACATGGAGTTTGAGGAGAGGAATGCTGCTTTGCAGAAACATGTTGAGAGTATGCGTACTGCGGTGGAGAAATTGGAGGTGGATGTGATACAAGAGCGTAGCCGCAACACAGTGCTGCAACAGCATCTAGAGACTTTACGCCAAGCACTCACAACTAGCTTTGCTGGAGTCCCACTACCAGGTAAGACTTTTTTTTCCTTATGACTGTCTGACATGTCAAATTTAATTTCTGATGTTTATAGGATGTTGTGGATTTACAACACGTGGCCTGCTGTTGTAGTTCTATGATCTTGGCTGTTTCTGAGCTTTTGTTGAATTAGATAATGAAATCTTAAAATGCATGCAGGGGAAGGTTCAGTGTCAGTGCTTCAATTCAATGTGGCTTTATTTTTTTCCTTACTAGTCTTACTCTTTTTTTCCTAATAAAGAGTCCTTGCTCTCCTTCACTTGTTTTGTGAAAATCTTACTAAATAGAAAAGACAGGACCTGCAAGTTCCTTGATTAAAAGAAATGCTGCATCTATATTGTCAGATGCCAGGGAATCCACTTAGATACTATGAATGCCCAGCTGAAGGAGTTTGTTATAATCAACTATGAGACCCAAGTCAAAGAAACTGATATCCTTGGAACTACTCACTTTGCGGAGTTAGGAGGACATCATTTTACAGAATCTGTCACAAGAGATGGTGCATGGCAAAATCACCTCCTATAGCAATTTGTATGTTGGCATAAATTGCCCTTAGCATAGTCTTAACTTTTTTGGAATTGCTGTGGTCATCTAAAGATTTTGTGGCTTATTTTACTATGTTAACTCTAGGTAGCGGGGAAACACCCACGATGGAAAATATTGATTCCTACATGAATAGGCTGCACAGTATTATTATGGCCAACCCACAGGAGAACGAGAACCTCATAGCCACAGTTCGAGATGTGGTAAACAGACTTGAACGCTAGTGACTGGGTAAGTGCTCACTCTTAGGGTGCTTTTGTTTTGCACCTACTCTGTACCTCTGACACTGATTCTTGTGCTAATCTCACCATATTGTACAACCGAAAAGTTTCTCCCTCAAAGCCACAGGAGCAGGTTGACTTAAAGTCAAATGGGGTTGAAAATATCCAACAGCATTAAAGGGTTCTGAAATTCCCTTTAGCTCCAAGATCTGTGTTATAAAGACAAATAGCTGTTTGTCCTATCATTCATTGTATTTGTGCAAGGTGAATAAGAATACTGACAGAATAGTGTGTAANGAAAATTTATTTATATTTTAGTAACAGGGTGACTAATTGAGAAGAAGATTCCTTTCACAAGTGAAGTAAATCTGAAAAAATCTACATTAATTGTAGAATCTGGTGGTCACAGAGAAGTTTTATTTGTCTCAAGAGGTTACAGGTGAACTCATCTCTGTTAAACTGAAAATACCCTACAACTACCTGCTCTGTAGCACCTGTAGTCAAGCTCATCTGGTTATGAAGGTTTACATGTAAATGAAGCACTGATGTGTGGTTCAGGCTATAAGTAGCATTTGATGAGACTTTAATGATCACGTGGCTTGTGCATAGATTATTACTGAGCTCATGACTCTGTATTTTTGCTTCTGTTTAACAGCTTAGGAAACTGTAATAAGGAACGAAGTAGAAAAACAAATCAACTAAGAAGTATTGGTCTTTCTGCACTACTGTGCTTCTTTGCATTGCCCACACCACTTAGTCCCCCACTCCGCCCATGATGCACAGCACTAGACAGCCATTACGAGTTTGCCTACTTCTGTTTTAACTATGTACATATCTGGATTCTTTCGGCATTTATTATGTAGAGATCTACTGCACATGTCTTGAATAGTGTTTAGAAATGCAAATAAAGCTGCGTTATGCCATCTGCAAATATGAAGACAGGGCTTTTCATCCTTTCTGATTCTTACCTTTTGTGATACTGTGTAGAACAGCTAATTACACGTTCCCCATTATAGTGAGGCTTAAGCTAAAAGATCATTGTCCTTCCAGAGGGTAGCCAGATGGAACGGACTATAGTTCCAAGAGATGACTGAGCTCCCAGTACAATAAAGAAGTGCCTTTACTGCTGCTATTTATGAAGGGAACAGCTTGTCGATCCAGGGCTGGGGTTTTTCAGTAGCTCATCAACCTCCTCATTTTCATATACTGTTTTCAATTAGCACTCTTAAGCTCAGAAAGAGAATAGGGATGGGGAGGTTTTACAGAATGTATAAGAGGGAAAGCAGTTTCTCATTCAGTTATTACAAGGTCATGCCAGGCCTTGAAACAGATGTTTGTCCTTTAAACACCTTGCCAGAAAAGTCATATCTCAAGGCTACTAAAATCTAGACTTTGGTTTTCATGTGAGGCAGATTCTTATTTCCTAAATGATGGACGCTCTGTGTTACTAAAAATGTAAATATGTTTCTTGGATAAACTGGATTCAGCTGTAATTGGTTTGGAAAAAATAATTCTTGCTTTAGAGTGTCTCCTTCCACTTCATAGCTGAAAAATAGGACTCATTCCCTCCTTCCCCCTCCCACCAATATCTTTTCTCCTTTCAGCAGCAGAAGTGTGAAGCAATTAAAAACATGATTAATAATCACCTAGTTTCATTATACAGATACGTGCATTTCACTGGATATGATGATCAAGTAATTCATAGGGCTATTAATTACACTGACATTCAGTTGGCAATGATTATCTTTTGTTGACAAAATCTTAGAAAGGAGGAAGGTTGGGCTTTATTAAATGCAAACCTAGAAAAAAGTAGGGCTTCCCTAGAAAAGAGGGAAGCTTTGGATAGAAAGATTCAACTGGCATCCAATAAACTGTATCAGCAGACTGTCATCATTGTTGCCCCTTTGTTAACATGCATGTGAAGTGTATTCTTCTAAATGTAATCTCTGTCAACCAAATAATCTGTTTGAGCTTGAGACACATTACAAATCAATTTCACAGAAAAATATTTATTATGCTCTTGAAAACCAGTGTACTTCAGGGAACTGAGGTGGTTTTTGGTGGCTTGATACACTATATTTAGTGACTATTTGACTATACTACTGAATGTTTTTGTTTTTCTGTACTGCATGGTAAAGAGAATTTCTTTGTGCAAACTGTATATGGGGGAGCAGAGGAAGTTTTTCGTTATTTAGCACTGTTGTTTGGGTGGAAACAGGAGTTCAGTTACAGTTCCGTCTTCTCTATAAGCTTCTTTGCTATACTTAATATTTTCAGATGAACCATCCAAAAAATAATGTCACAGTGCCTATTTAATCCTTGCAGATTGTATTCTTCTAACGCTTATTTTTCTGTTTCGTCTGCAGGTCTCATGACCCAGGGATGCTTTACAAAATTTTTTTGGCCAGTGTGGAATATGAAGCCATGAGGGAAAGACTAGGGGTGGGAGGCAGAATTGCAGGTTTGTCCTGGTCCCTGCCTTTCTGGTTTGTCAGTGAGACAAACAGATCAATGCATTAAAAGGTCTTAAGAAGCCACGGACACCACCCACTAAACATTTGGAACTGTTCTCTGTGTAAACATTTAAGAGCATGCAACTTTTGTGCAATCTTCAGTTTCTTATTAATTTTGCTGGGTGTGAGGTGCGTACGTTCTGTGGATGGGCTGACTGTGGAGATGAAATCTCGCAGTTCGTGAAATGAAGTCAGCCTATGTGTTGTAGTAATAACTTTGATGTGTTATATTGCCTACTGTCTTCTAGTGTCCTTTTTGTTTTCGCGTTTATCTTGTGGGATTACCTTCCTCCTCTTTAGTTTTCTTCTTTTAATCTTGTTATCTGATACTTGCCGTACTGGATAGCAGCGCTTATGTTGTCTATTATAACAGGCCGTCTTCCTTGGTGCACTGTCTTGTCCTACCCTGCCTGCTATGTTTATATAAGCTTTTCTGAAGCAGAATCCTGGGGGTTTTTTTTGTTAGCCTGCAACTTCTACAGTGTGAGTTTGCTCCCTGCTAGAGACTGGCTGTGGTTGGTGCTTTGTGACTTGATTCTACTATGAGACAGACTTCCTCTCTCTGCCCCCCCTGCCTCTTCAAGCACCTCTCCTGCACACAGCATCCTGCTCTACTGTGAAGGTCTCCTGTTATCTCTTGAAAATGTTTAGTGGAGCATTTTAATACCGCAAAGGTCAGTGGTAATCAAGATAGAAAGTGAAACGCTAGTTCTTAGTTAGCAGGAAAAATAGGAATTTCCATTTTAGACTAAAAACACAAAAGCTTGCCCTTCCTCTTGATTTTGAGAGAATGATCTCACTGTGAGAGCAGTATTCTATAAAAAGAGACATGGTCAGGGGGATTGCATTTTTTTTCTACCCTCCTGAAATCACAGTGCTGGGAAGCAATATGCCTGGAAGCAGCACATGTGTTTCTGCATTACCTATTAGAGCAGAGAAGGTTATTAGCAGCTAGGTCCACATAGCAGCCCACAGAATTCTACATTACAGCCCATAAGTGCTTTCACCTTTTGTACAGTTAAAGTACAGCCTGTGGAGCCAATAACATTCAGCATATTATGTTCCAGTGTGACCTAAATGGCCTTTCACTTACATCAAGTAGAACTCTGCGTGCTAGTCTGTAATCTTGCTGAGCTACTCTGCACCTCCTGTCAAAGATGAAGGCACCTACTGTCTGCACTAACTTATGCAAATCATTTGCTGCCCTTTGGTTTCTGTCAAATTGTTAATTCAAACTTTGGTTGAGTACTTGTTGGACATCTCTGGACTTTATGGTAGTGGTTGAAATCCTCTTTCTTCCACATGACAATCTCCTTGCTCCTTCTTGAGAAATCTTTAAAATTTCCGTGTTACGAATTGGAGATTGCTTTCATTACTGGAGTGCATTGCAGTTGGCATCACTTTCATGTATCTGTAACGCAAGTATCTGAAGATTAAAAAGCAGTTTCTTCTTTTCCCACGCTGTACACACGGACTTCATGCTTGCTTGTAGCCATCTCCAGGTCAGCACCTAGTATGTCAGGTCTCTGCTTACTCATGGGTTTATTGCTGTAGCCAAGCAGCAAGGATTTCCATGTAAATTCAAGTCTTCCTTCAGGGAGGAAACTCCTTTCTCTTGTCTTCGGGCTCATTTTCAAGACTTCACAAAAAGGAACCTCAATTTGCTGCAATGACCTCCATTTTCCTTAGCATGGATGAGACCAACTAATGTTGGCATGAACTTCTTTAGTGGATTCTATAACAAATATTATGCCGGGAAAAAATCCTGCAGGTTAATAATGTCTCCAGAAGAAGCACTGATACCTTCATCTCCTGTGTGTATCTTGGTTTTTAGAATTGCTGACGTTTGACTATTATTGAAGTGGCCAAAATATACTGCATAGCCAAAAGTTGATTTTAAAAAGTTGTTTCACAAAATTCCAAAGTTCTGTGGTATCTCACCTAATACCTGGAGTTGTATCCCATAAAGACTCCAGAAATTGCTATGTAATATGATAGTAGGATGCAATTCCAGGCTGTGACATACACATACTGGAAATAAGGTGTGTGTGGCTGCAAGCTGCCCCTGCTTACATAAATTCAATGCAACTATCAGCTCGTGACATACTGCTAACACATCATTCTGTTGAGTAGCATGCAAGTGTTATGGGACCAGAAATTTAAGTTGATATTATTAGCTGGGGGCTGAAAAATCTTTCGCTTTTTCCCACAAGGAAGGAGGGGAGGTGGCATACCCATCTTAAACCATCTGGGGAAAGAATAATTTCTTGCTTACCAATGATGTGACAGATGATGTTTTATCTCATTAAGAAGCTTCTTATTTACATTGATTAACCCTATAAAAATGGATTTTGTCTTTCCAGTGTTTTCTGAGTGTCACTTCAGTTTACATTTTTCAGTATTGGCTGATTAAAAACAAAAAAAGTAAAAAATGAAGTGGGTGTCAAGGAGAAGAGCGGGATAAAATGGTTTTGTCACTTAGAGCAATGTTAAGAGAAATATATGAAAACAGAATCCATTTGCTGGATTAATGTGTTTGGAATTGTTGAGATGCCAAGTTTTCTGTACAATGTTTTTGTAATTAAACTTTCGAGTTTCTTTGTTTTTAAGAAGTTGATGTGCTTGTTCGACACTTGCTTCATTAAAATTGTTCAACGTTGAATCCACTCTAATTCAATTTTAACTGCATTTTCAAGAAAGAACTATTACTAGCATTGCTCTCTTTGCTGAGAGATTTTTGCAACTCCGTGTTCACCTTTGAAAGGAAATAATGTGTCCCGTTCCCCCTTTGCATCTTAAGCATATCTCCCTCTGAAAAAGCTAAAGGAAGTAGTTATTATTTGTAGTGATGAAAACTTCAGAGATCTTTGGTTATAGCTAATTGTAATCAAGGCCCTTCCTGTCATCTTCATTCCCCAACCTGAGTACCTCTAAAAATGTTGTGAGACTCTCTCCCTCAGCCTTTTTTCACCATCCTTGGCTTCCTTTGTCCTCCCTGATTTCCCACCACCGTGTTTGTTTTCTTTTCCTGTAAGAACCTTCTGTATCATACATATTGCCCCCCATTTGGTTTTCTTTTCCCCTACTAGATTTTTATCATGTATCTTCCCTCCTGCTTGCTGAGTATGGAGCCAAACTGTAGCCTTGTGAAATTTGTACTTTGGGGTGTAGATCCTCTGTGGAGGAGTTTGGATGATTTCTGCCTGCAGTGGTGCTTTTTCTGAGGTCACAGTGCTGTAAGCAACCATGTCTTTGTTACTTCTGCGGTCACATATCATTATTTTGATTGCCAAATTAACGCCTGGTCTTTCTGTATACCAACGGGCTTGGTTCAGCTACTATCTGCTATCTGGGACAGTCTGCACATTTAGTTGTACAATGCTTTGAAGATTTTGTGAAACACCAATTATGAAATGATAAAGATATAAAAAAATAGAAGGAATATAGGGAAATCTCGTATAGGAGAATAGTTGCCAAGTGACACTGGCTAGTCCAGAGGTGGAGAAAGTAATAGCAAAACAGGTGCACACCTGGAGGAAAAAAAAAATGAGAGCAAAACAGCAATGAGTTCATTATAAGAGAAAGATCTAGTTCCTTTCTAACCTGTGGTGCTGTACGTGGTGTCAGGAACAGATGGTCGTCAATCATGCTCAGTTTAAGACAACTTAGTGTAATACTTGCACTGTTGTTTTTCTGTTTGTTACCCTCTGTTTACTCTGCTGCTGGTCAGTTGGACCGATGATTAATAATCATTTACGGGAAGTTGGGGGGATTTGAGGGATTCAGGTTCTTTAAGAGGGGAAAAAAATCACTTCCTCTTTCCTCAGGCAGGTTCCTGTTGTTAATGCATTTGTAATCTGAAATTAGGTCTTTTTAAAATCTTTTGCTTCAGTTCAGTTGTATCCGTCAGAGGCAGAATGCACTCAGGCCTATCCTCTACTTCTACCATACAGTTTTTCTGCTTGTGAACTGCAAATAGTTTCGCTGCTTCTTTCTTCCTCATTGCTCGTAGTAATGAGGGTTTTTAAACTTTTTTAACTTTAACATTTTTCAGTATATTCATGACTTGCCATCTAATTGCAAAATCTCTGGATTTTGTATGTATTGTACCATTTTGGTATGTGGTAAAGTATCCACATCCATTATATAATACGAGGACTAATGTTTATATAAACTGAGTTATGGTTTATATTAATAAACTTGTAATTCTTATGCTGTGGGTTTTTGTTCTTTATCATTTAATGTGTAGATACTGATCGTTTGTGTATCTGAAGATATAAAAATCTGAGTTTGTGAAGGTTTGAAGTTTAAGTGTGTGTTATTATTGGCACATGGAGACCTGTGCAATGCAAGTTTTTGAGTATTTATACCAAAGTAATGACAAGCAAACGCAGCTTGGATATTTCTAAGCACAATTTTGGAGGGCAGCAAGAGGAAAAGGTGGCTCTACAAATCATACTAGACATGAAAACACGCAGCTACCTGCTCTAAAGTTTTCTAACTTAGAGAAACACCTTAGAGAAGTTTGATGCTGATGGCAGATACCACTGAACTATGGCTAGTGTGTGATCTCTATTTCAAAGTTATTTTGAGAGGCAGATTGGATGAATTCTCATTTTCCATCTTTGACTTACATTTCACCCCAGAATGAGGACAAAGGCAACACAGGTTTGTGTTTGTGTCTATCTGTAGCCACAACACAGTGTTCAGACAGGTCTGTAGCTTTGAAAAAATCATTGTTTATTTTAAACTATCCAGATTTAATTGCATGCGTATAGGGGAAGCCTAGTGCTGAAATGCCACCAGTTGTGTTAGTTACTTCATGAAGTCCTGAAGTAATATTTGAAAAGATCTGCACAGAGATGGAGAGGTAGAGAAACAATGTAGGAGAAGGGATTGTTTGTCCAATTGAGTGGAGAATTGGGTCATGTGAAAATAGTTAAACTAGGGTTTTAGGTCCTGATCCTGAAGTGCTTAAGCGTGAGGTCAACTTTGTACTTGTGAATGGTTCCACTGAGTTGACTAGACTTACGCTCGTAAAAATTCACTCCCCAAATTGCTTGTCGTGTCAGTACTATAGATCAGTAATTGAAAGAAAAAATAATAAGCACGTTTTAAAACAGAAATCCTGAGGAAGCATATATTCTTCAAAAAATATCTGGAAATAGTGACTTAATGAGAATACATTTAAGAAAGTACTGAAAACGGTGTACCCAGTTAATCCATTAATGGGACTTGAAGCCATTGCATGGTGTTAACCAGGTATGTTGTTCTATTTAGAATGCTCCTTTTCCTCGGTCTTCTTCATGCTGTGTCTTTATATCCAGGTTTGTGTCATCAGAAATTAAGCCCTCATGCTCCTACAAGTATAAGTAAATAATTCACTGATATCTGTTCTATGAAACTGTTCTATGTAGCAAAACTTCTGCCCTAGCTCGCATGTTTTAGGGGAAGAGAACATATTATCTTTTTGACATAAGTAGTACAGCAGGGTTCTGAAGGGACCTGCTGGAGGCTCCAGCAGTTCATACTAGTAACATGGGACACATTTTTTTCAATACTAAAAGGAAAGTTGTTTTACATTAGAGATTGTGGAAACTCAAGGTTCTTCAAGAAACTGTAGGTGTCAGTACATTTTGCTAATTTGTTAGTCAGGTTGCTTGTGGCATGTGGAAAAGAAAGTTTTTATTAAAGAGTTGAGAAGCTGTCTGGTTTTAATAAACAGAAAACTTTGATTCTCCTGCTGATAATTGGAAAAGATTCCAGCTGGTCATAAGTGCTACTGTTTATAGAATATAAGCTTTAGGGAAAGTAAAGGGAATTATAAAGAACATAAGCAGGATAGTCTTCCAGACTTACTAACATGCATATGTTTAATTTGAATATTGTGAGCATAAATATTTAAGCAGTTTGGGAGAATTCGTTCCTTACGTGCATATCTGCACTCGGGCCTGGCAACAGGGTTCTGGTGCTGATTTACCCTGGCCCTGTAGCTGGCCCTGCGCTAGTACAGTGTGGTTGAAAAACTTGGTCTTGTTGATATTAAATCACAATGGTGTATACATTATTGATTTGATGCAAGTTATTCTAAGATCCTCTGCTTTCTCTTTTCCTGTTGATGAGATGGTTTATCTCCTAAAGTTGTTAAATACTACTGTTCACAGGTTTGTAGCTGTGCTCACTCATGCTCTGGATGGTGAAAGGCATTCTCATTTTCCCTAGAAGTATGTCTGTGCATTGAAGTCCATCTGATCGTTTTGTTCATAAATTTGAATTCTAAATACTTGCATAGAAAGAGTTCTGCCTGTCCAAATCCTTTGCTACTAGATATCCATCTGGCTTCCTTGAATTGAGTGGAGGAATGATCCTCACATCAACTGAATGCCTGGCTGTCTGGGAATCAGAAGGAGGTCGTTTTCAATCTGGAGTAATAGTACCATGGGATTTCTCTTTCTATCTCATATGGGCAGTTTTAGTTTTATTAAATCTGTTCCAGTGTTAGTCAAGAGAGAATTCCCTCATCTAATTTATTTGAAACAATATTGCTTAAGCCCAGGACACTTGCAGAGAAATCCCAAGCTGAAATTTTAGGCCTATAAACATACTGTTTCAACCCCTCACCCTTCAAAATGGATGTTAACAACTGTATTAGTATTCTAATTCTTCTAAGAGGAAGTTTCTTTTCCTCTATGACACTTCAAATTCCTGCCCAAGTTGTTTTTGTTTCTTTAATATTGGGAGGAAGAGAAGTAAACTGTTTGGACTGGGCGAAGAGATGCAGGAAGTTTATCAGAAGTGCAACCCAGAAGGATGGCTGAGTCCGGGAGAGTGAAAAGCTCTGGAAAATTAATGTAACAAGTTTCCTGGAAAGGACTGTGGCTTTTTTTGGTACCGATGTTGTATATGTACTGAAACAGCAGTGCACATGCTGTCTTCCTTGTGCGTAAGTATGGATTATGGAGGGTGTTGACATTGTCCTCAAAAGATTTCAGTTCTCTTAAAACACTTCTACAGAAGCAGAGCATCTGCTCCTTTAGAAGAAATGTAGCTGTACATCGGCATGTGGCTTTCAAGCATATGCTGTGAACTGCATATCAGTGCAGGAGGGAAGGATGTAATTTTTCATCTGCTTATTAGCATTAATAATGAGTGGCGCTGGCATATGTAAATGCAGAGTCAAATTCTCTTTACAACCCATTTTTTTCTGAAAAAGGTGAGTTAAGAATTACCTTCTACCCTCACCCCATTAAAAATCTGTTAAGGGACTTTGTAGGATAAAGACAGCAGGAGTAAGAGGATACAGGAATAGACTTTGCATTTATTCTTGTGGTTAATGTTCACCTACTGCCAGTGCAGAATTGATTGAGTTTTTAGCCTTAGTAAGTTTGGATTCAGACTTGAAAATTCCATACATTCTTGAAGTGCTTTGAGCAGAAAAAGTAGCAAATGCGAAAATGGAATTCCAGCTGCACCCTAGTTTCAAGACTTCACTGTTATGTGGTAAACGTGCATTTCCAGATGTCTGAAGCGTCTATCCACGTAAGGAAAGAACCCATTTTCTATTGGGGGAAGCAGTGCCCTCTAATGATAAATCTTGGTATTTCAAAATAAGAGTGAAAAAGGCTGTTAGTGGGAGCCAGAGAGCTTCTGCATGTGGAAACTTAAGTCAATTCCCTGTTTCTGTTCTAGGCAGATAGTAGTTTCTTGGGGTTTGTGTTTTGTGTTTTGTTTTGCTTTTAATTATTTTATTTCTTTGTTTCATGCAGATACATTTTCCTTTTCCTACCGTGCTTGGAGGGCTGGTCAGGGTGGAAGTGGGTACAGCAAGCATTCTTGTGTTACAAGGAAATGTGGCTACGGCGAATAAAACATGAACTCAGTTTGCATGTCTTTTGAAATTCTGACAGCAAAGAATGGCTGTGATAAAGGTTTTTAGTTCGCTAAAGCTGATTCTGTGTGTTGGCTGATATGTAAAATCAGCACAGCTGACTTCTCTAGCTTCCTAACTAGCAGGAGCTGGTGAATACATAAATCCATGTAATGGATGCTTTGCAACTGTTGGTATTTACATAGTACTGTGTCTTTGCAGAGCTGGTTTTCATTCTGGGAGCCTGCAACAGCTTCACATTTATATAGCACTGCCAGCTCTCTAGAGCTAGAATGTATGGTGGTAGCTGCTTCACTATGATCTTACTCCAGCCAAGAGCATCCCGGTCCAACTGTGAGCTTCATTAACTCATCGAAATAGTAGAAAAATACCCAGCTTTTTTCTTGCTGAAAGTTTTCTGTACTTTGTGAATTGCCTGAGCTCATGTAGAGGTCTGGCAAGCACTAGGGTTGCACAAAGTAAGCAAAGGATCAGAGAGGAGAGAAGGGAAAAGCAGGAACTCCTTTCTGGAGGTATCTTGCTTGCATTTGGGCTCACTGTTTCATGAAAATGTACACTGAAATGATGTGGGAGCACCAACTATAGAGAACCATCCCCTTTTCAGCATCTAAATTTGTCAGTAACTAAATGACAATCTAAATCTAACTCCTGACTTCATGCTGTTGCCCTTACCTGTATCTTTTCCTGTCCTGCCTTTCTTTCCCTCTCTTGCCCTCTTCCTTTGTGCTAAGCTGTTTCAGTTTAAAAACAGTTAAAATCGACTAAGTGAGTCTGCCAACAAAGATTTTTCCTATAGAGAACATTTTTTCCCAACAAATGTCACTGGAGGAGTAGTGAATTTGGAAGAGGCCCATAGCTACTGCAGTTGAAGTGTTCAGAAAAGGCAAAACTATGGAAATAAGTGTTTTAAATTATCTTGTCTTCTGAGAAATGGGGGTAACAAATCAACCCAGCAACAGTGCCGTTCTCGCTGGTACCAGTTTCCAAAGCCAGATACTGACAAAACAAACTGCAGGTATAGAATCAAGACTGCTTAATCTGGGCGGGATAGAGGGGAGGAGCAAGATCATGTTAATGATAAAAGAAAATACAGAAAATAACAAATCCCTGGCTTTCTCCCTTGGGGTATGCATTCAACAGTAGAAAGAATGTTTATGGCAGAATATGTTGTGCTGTTTAAGCATGCTTCAAAGAACGTATTCTTTCTTACCTTGTAGAAATTCTTCCTAATGGAATTCACTCCCAAGAATCTCAGGTTTTTTCTTTTCTTTTTTTTTTTTTTTCCAGACCATAAGTCAGTAGAACTGATGTATATTACCCATGGGCCAGCTTGTAGAGGGGTAGCTTAATCTGGGCACGTCCTTACCTTGAATTGAAAGTCTGTTGTATTTAATGGGGTGTTAACTCAGTTTATTCTCTGGGATTTGTGCGGTAATTTTATTGCCTGCAAAAGGAACAATTTGAAGCCAGATGAAGTGTGGGTATACTCTGTAACGTACCTGCTGAGCTTGGCAATGATGCCTGGACATGCTTGCCTTATTCTGGTGTTTGTTTTATCATCACATCTCTTACATCTCTTTTTCTGGTAGTGCTGCTTTGAGTTTGAGGGTTATTTCCCTTCTTTCAGGAAACAGATCTGTATGTACTGTGTCTGATCTGTTTCCAAATCTAGTATCCCATCTTGGACTACTGCAGTCCTTTGATTTCTGTGGGTTTTCATGGGCATAAGCACAGGCAGGATTTGGTCTCTACATCTTCCTCAATATGTCCCACCTCTGACTTAGTCTTTGTCCCTTCTCACCTTCAGTCCTGGCCTCTCCTGTGACTCTTCATTGCTGGAGTTTGCTCTTTGGCTTGCATGGAGTCATTCATTTGGTGCTTCTTCCATCTCTCTGAAGCCTTCTGACATTGTATTATCTTCCTTTTCTCATGTAAGTGACTGCAGAAGGAATTCCAAGATCCTCTTAGGAAGTGACTGTTATACAGATGCGATTTTGCTTTGGTACCAACCAGCAATACTGAGCGTCACGTGATATTTCATGGACAATTGCTGTCTAGGTGTTCCATTTTTAGTTAAACTATGCTGTAGACTACCTTCTACCAAGATTTATCACACTCTGGTTTTGTTTTGTCCTATCTGTTTTGTCTGGATTCAGTCCCATACAACAAGAAAAGATGTGTCAAATGTGCTTGGCAGTAGAGACAAGCATAAGAACAATGGATTCTGAAGTTAGTTTTTACTAATAAGGCTCTTTGGTAGTTGAGTTCAATGATGTTGTAGCAGAACCTACAGTGAATTACAGCCCAAGACAATGATAATGTTAAAGAAATGGGTTCCTCTAATGGTGAAGCACCAGCAGAACAAAGACAGAGGAGAAATCAAAGACAAAGAACAAAAATCAACTTAAAGTTGACTGACTGTGCAGTGTGACAGACTTCTATAAAAACTTTTCTCAGATGCAGCTGTTCTGTGAGGGAGAATGGTGTAGGTCAGCACCCATGCCTTAGGACACAAGACTGAATTGTGCAGTTCTTACACAGGTGGTCTTACAACTCTCTCATTATAAGAGCACAGATGATAGTTTCATCAACATTAAAAAACATTTGGATGTTGCTAAATTACTAGGCAGTATGTGTTTAATGTGAATGAGACACACAATGTCACTTCTGTTGAACTAGCCTGAATGCATTATGTGGTGTTCATGCAGGTTGTAGACAACAGACAGCACTAACTTCATCACACCTATGCCCTGAACTAATATGAAGTATCAGATTTTTTTTGTCTCAGTTCAATTTGTTGTCTTGTGGTTTTGGCATATTTAATCTAGTAGTAGATACCTCACAACTAGATCAACTGTTTTGTACAACCAAAGCTGCAGAGGAAAGTTTTGGCCCCCTTGAAATTAATGAAAATTCAGTCACTGCATTTGGTGGAGCCAGGATTTCATCTGCAGTCTTCAGCAATTAGATACGTGGTTATGGATTATCAATCTGTAGGGAAGCTGGAACTGGCTCTGCAGCTTTTCCTAGACTCATCCCGTATCTCCAGTCCTGAAATACAGCTTCACAGAGGAATCTGCATGGGGTGTCTCCGAAGAAAAATCAAAGAGGAACTCCTGCAATGCAATACAAGACTGAAAAAGCATACATTTCTTCAGCTAAAATAGGTTCACATATAATGGGGTCACTATTTCTCTGCTGAGTTTCTCATATCATTGATACTTACCATACTTATCAGCTGGGTTCCAATTTGATGATAAAATATCAGCACTTTAAAGTCCTAGCAATGAGAGTTTCAAATCACAAAAATGTCAATCCTGTCACTTAAAGAAACACTTTTGTTACTTTCCAGCACTGCTGCTACTTTTTCTTAATGATAGGAAATGTCAACTCGAGACTGAAGTCCTCTAGTAGTAAATTCCCCAAATCCAGTATTTCACTATCCAGGGTCAATGATGTGAAAAAGCACAGGAGACCTGTTGAGAGGAAGGTGCCTCAGGGTGAGGTGGGAGAACTGAGCCTGGATCCAGATAATCTCCATTCCGTTTTCAGGCTCTGAGATAGACTTTCTGTGTGTGACAGATACTATTTCTGTCTCATGGTCTGGTCAACATACTAGTGAAAGATACTCGGATACTTCAGTGACGAGGACGATAAAAGAACTGATGTAGACAGAGTTCTTGGGCAGGTCATTTGTTTTTCTCTGCTTCAGTTCTCCATTGTGCAAATAAAAAGAGTAAACACCATCCACTTAGACTGAGAGCTGCCTGAAAAAGGGGCTGTGTCTTAGCCTATGTGTCAGCCGTGTCCAGGAAATATCACTGTGATCCGAATAGGGATCTATAGGCATTATTCTGCTAAATCATCTACCTCTAATGACAGTCAAAAGAGGATTAGGGATTGGAAATATTAATTTCTTGTTGGCTTTATTATTATTTAAGGTAGCCTTGCGATATCTTTTTTCTGTTTGAGATCTGCTGTCTAAAATAGTACAAATATTGCAGTTGAATCTTATTTTCATTGTTCTTTCTCAAGCTCTGGCCTTTAAGAACGCAAGCAGAAATTGTATCTATACAAGGAGGTGGCAAAGGTCTTGTGTAGTCTTCTGAAAACAGTCCTTTTTTTGTTTGTATGGCACAGTAGTTAGAAAATGCATCGGGAAGGTATAGTGGATAAAAGAGAATGAATGACGTGCCTGAGTGCAGGAGCCAGAAATAACCTTTTGATGGGGCTTATTCACCTAGCCAGAAACTATCAATATAATGAAAGTGTGGTTTTTAACCGTCTTTAGGCATAAAGGTATAGTCTGCCTGTACATACATTCATGTCAAAATACTTGATTTTGGTGTAGATGCATTAATAAAATGAAATGATCCAATGTTAAAGTCTGTATCCATACAGTCTTACATAATTTAACTGTATCAGTTTAGAAACTGGTTTTTAGCATACTAATGAGCCCTGTCTGGGTGCATTGTCGACAGAGACTGCATAGTAAATAATACTATTACAGAAAATTTGTTTCTTAGGATCCTAAATTCTCTACTCTCCACAATCTATATCTTCTTTTCAGTGGACTACTTAGTCTCTTCTGAATTTCAGTCTTGCTCCTCACTCAGGTCACGGTGAAGTGCATTTCCACTGCTTTTTTGACGATTTAGAAGAAATGACAGGTTGCTACAAGGGGTTTAACTGGGGAGGCATGAATACTGAGTGCTGTTTCAGCTAAGGAGGGAGTGGCACTGCCAGGAAACTTGCATTGTGATTAGGAGCTAGTCATCATGCTGGGAGGATGGAATGGAAGAAAAAGAGTCAGTCAAAATGACCTTTTCCCACCTTTTTTTTTCTACACAAGGAGGAAGTCACATGTGAGAAATCTTGGTTTATTAATGTGGTGTGAAGTTGGGAGAAGAGGAGAGAACAGGATAAAAGAGATCAGATTTAATCTTCGCTGGTAGGTCTAGAGCTGGCTTAGTTGCTGCCCATGAGGGAAAGGTTCCTGTCCGCTCCAGATCTCCCAAGAGACATTGCTTGCTGAGCTTCTGTGATGAGAAGGTTCAGAGTGAGTGTTAGTCTGGATGGTTCATTAGTTTAAACGTCTGGTTTTGGGAGGTATGTTCTCGAGCAAAGGCTTCTAAATATAAACTAGTCTGGTGAAGTTTTCATCTTATGAATATTCACTTGAATTTACATTTTGTTTTTCATCTCTGAGCTTCTAGAACAGGGCCTTACACAGAGGACAGCCCTCCCATCTGTCTGAATAAATTCTATGATGGAAAGATTTTGCAAAAACAGTACCTTGTTGTTTAATATGTCCATACTCTCTAGTTAAGTATCTTTAAGAACACTTTGAAGACCCAGCCGTTGTCACTTGCAAGCTCTAATAATCTAGGACTTGAGCAGAATTTTGATCTCCTTTGGACCCTTGAATGTATTGATTGAAGTGGTGGACGTGCAGGTGGAACTGAGAATACAGTTTTCCCTAGAGAGGCTGAGGTTATTTGGGTAGCTGTTCTTGATGAACTTGAGAGAGAGCAAACACATCTGACACATGCTTGTGGGGCATGTGGAGTAGATGCTTTGGAACTACAAGTAGGACCATCTGTTAGGATGGACTGGTATCACTAGAGCTGGCAGGGACACCTGCCTTCTCTATCTAGATGCGTCTCACCATGGTTCATGACCTCTTCTGAGAGCATTGGCTATTGCTGTCAGTCCTGTGCTTTCATATACAGTGCAATCGTCTGAAAAAGAATGAAATACATAAATAAGTATATGCATTCTTCAGAACCCCCCTCTCGATACCCTTGGATGCTCGATTGCATCTAAGCAGAGGGTTTTGTTATACTGTTCTCATTTACTTTCTTTTTTCAGCTATGTATCAAGTTATTTCCTAATCTGGCTTCATATGGTGGCTAATGGAATAGAATTGATGCAATTGCTCCAAAAAAAGGCTTTTAGCCAGTAGATTCTAATTAAAGCAACCCTTTTTTTTTTTTTTTTCAGAGGAGGAAAAAAAAAATCCTTCAAAGAGCCCACTTTCTTTGTATCAGATGAATATATATGCAATAATTTGCCAGCCTAATGGAGACAGAAGTTGAAATATGCTTGGAGCAGTTATATTCAACCATATGTAAGTGCTGGCACTACCTGGAGCTTATTTCTCCCACAAGGTGATATTTCTACCATGTAATCTTGCTGCTTCCTGCTGTAGGCAGTATTAGGGAGAATGTGTCAGAAAACTTGTCAAAATGGCTTTCTGTCAGAAGTTTCCATTTTAGTTATGCCCATGGGGAAAAAATGCATAGTTTTAGTTGAAAATTCATAGTTCTCAGGTTTGACCAGCTTGAGTTTTAGGGGCAAGTCCATATGCCCAATTGCACAAGCACTAGCATTTACAAATCCTACCCGCAGGTTCTCCAGGGAGATGGTTTCTTTGATCTTGCGTGCTTCTTCCATGTGCTTAGTTGCACAAGCAGAGATGGAAGAGAGGAGCTTTTCCTAGTAGAGCTCTGCTTCCAGGAAAAAAAACACCACACCTATAAACATTATTAAAACTAACCAATTGAATTTCACGTGTGCAGTAGGTTCTCAGTGATCAAAGCCAGGTGCAGCCATGAAAACAGTGGGAAGGGGTCTAGGCTGTAGTTAAGGAGCTGTGCTGACGTGATGTGACATAGACTGCTCACTGTACCGGCTAGGTCTAATCTAGTGGTGGTGGGGGGGGCGGAATTACCATGTCTCTAAACCTCATCTCCCTTCCAAATCCGCCTGTAATGTCAGACTGAGAAATCAGTGCTCAGGAGAATGAAGAAATCGCATCACAAATGCAGCTTCCACTCCAAATGCCAGGAGCATTTTTTTTTTCTATACTTCCTTCTGTATTAGTGAATCTACTTAACAAGCCTTACCAAGGTAACTCACTGCCTGACCCACAGCCATCCCAAGGAGGAGAGGGCAATGGAATGAATGAATTGCAGCTAATACTTACTAGCCTCAAGACTTGGTAAAAAGACATGGTGGATAAGCGTGCAGAAGGCTCATTACATGAGAATCTCTGATTTTCTTCCCTTTGTAACTGTCCCTGTGCGTCAGAACAGCTCTTCATAATTCCTTTCCCTTACTGTCCTAAAGACCAAACAGCCTTACTCCCCAGTTGGAGCATTTAGTCTCTCTATTAATGAGGAACCATTCCCTATCACTCCCTACAGAGCCCAATAAGTTATATCCCTGAAAATCCTTCCTGTCCAATATTCCCTGGTTTAAAAAAAAAAAAAATCCTTTCTCTGTCTCTCCCTTTCCTTCTGGTCCCTCGCACCTGAGCTGGCTGTATCTGTGAAGCTCCAAAGGCTGTAAGTGATGCTGTTTGCCTCTGAGTCAGAGAGGCTTTTAAATCTGAGTGTAAAATGAGACTCCTACAGCAGTAAACAGAGTGATCATATACCTCCTTTGAAGTTACCATTTAAATAACCTCCAGGGCTTTACTAATGCGGGAAGCGAGCAAGAGGAAATAATTCCCCCCTCCTCCCCACTCCCGCTCCCCTCTCCAAAGCAGGGAAAATGAAAATGAATTCCATGGTAGAGGAGGGACGCTGGTTTTCAGGGTATTGCAGAAGAGATGAACGGCTCTCACTTGCAGCTTAGTTAATGAGTCAGCACATATTCATTCATGGACACAATTTATTAACCCATAAACACTGCAGATGATGGTGTTATCACTGTGATAAAGTAATTTTAATTTGCTGTATAATTTATAAGGTAGCTGCTGCATCAGAGGAAAGCCTGTGCCTGCTCGCATGTCCAGGTCCTGGCTTGGTGCTAGGGAGGGAAGAGAGGATCAGGAAAACAAAAAAGAGGGGTCCTAGCAGGACTATGGGGGCTGACCTGGTTGCAGACCATTTTTTGCAGGTTCCCCACCCCTGTGGGTTGTTCCTGGTGCTGCTAATTCATGAAAAGGTGGATGTGTGTTTTCAGGCTTCCAGCTCTACTTCTGAATAGATGCTTGGATTTTTCCTGAAGGCAGACAGACACATAGCAAGAGCACAAGAGAGCGTGTGTGACATCTGACAGCACTGGTGTTCAGTGACGGGCTGGAAAGGAGGTCGTCCTGGGCTGAGTAGGGTACTGTAATGTTGGATGGCAGCATTATATGCTCTTGAGATTATAGTAGGGTCTTCTCTGTGGGCTGGTGGCATATCGCTACCAAATACGAGTGTAGTATAGCCTTCTGAGACCTTTGTAGTTAGTGTGTGCTGCAATGATAGCTTTCCAGTGAGACAGCAGGTTTACCCAGTACTGGAGGGACTGGGAACTGAGGAACCTGGAGAAGTAACGCTCTTACTTGCCTGGATATTACTTGTTTGCCAGGTAGTTTAACTCATCAATACCTAAATGAGTTCACTCCTTTGTTAAGTCATTTATTAAATAGTCAGATTTATTAAAATAATTAAATAGACTTCATTAGTGTAGCGTATTAACTGGAGAATGCCCTAAAGGCATCTTAACGTAAGTCTGAAGCTTACCAAGCTGCCTAAGGTCAGTTTCTCCTGGGATCAAAGATGCAGTGCTCCTGGATTCCTGCGTTTTCAGACCACTCTTAATCAGGTGTTCAGGGCTTATCTTTCGTGAGGAGAAATACGTGCTTGCCTGAACATGTTACTTGCCAGTCCTTGGTCTGACTGAAAATGTGGGCAGTTTCCAAGGCAATTATACCTGCACTAATCATAATTTGCTCCTTAATCTAGGAGTATCTGCCTCTATGTCTGTGTTTATGTTAAGTTGCTGAACAATTTGATTAGGTGCTTTGAATAAACTGTGTAATTATGCCATAGATATTCCTGATGCATACATTATTTTCATTATCTAAGTTATCACCACCCATTGTTGTAGTGCAATAACACTTAGAGGCTGCTATTAGAACTGGAGCTCCGTTGTGCTAGATATTGTGCAGGCATATAGTAAGCTGCCATCTCTGTCCTGGAGAGATTACAGCTTTACTGTACTGTTGTACAACAGCCCATTATAGCACCCTTACAGATGTTAGTGCCCAAAATAGTTCCGTGGGTTCCAGAGTGGAAATGGCTGAGCAGACCTTTTAACCCATGAAGGCAGCAGTGTTCCTGAATTCACCTTGGTCCATATTCTTCCAGCATCATCAATGCTTGTTAGACAGAATTTTAGGAAATGATATTTTCAAGTGTACTTGAAACTGGCCACTTCTGCTTTCTCAGTGAGTCCTCCTGAGGGTGGAATATTAGAGCCAGGCCATCCTCTTTCATATCCACAGCATGGATTTCTGTTTTGTCAAACGCATTTTATTGCAAGCTGAATTCTTTCTCAGCTTTTTTTGTACTGCGCCAGATTCCCTTGACCTTGCGCCAATCAATGATGAATTGTACAAGTCCCCATCAAAAACACTGCAGAAGCCAGAGGGATGCCAGCCTTACTGTGTAGTACATTAAGTCAAAATATTTTAAGCTTAAGACTGATGGGTATGATTCTTCTATTTCAATCTGCTCCTTCAGATTAAAAAGCTGCTAAAAGCTTCAGCTTGTCTTGATGCATCTGCTGCTTCATGACCAATGAATGGCATGTCCAGGACTGGGGGCTGTGGGTAGGAGGATGATATTTTGTGATAAATGTATCCGATGGTGTTTTATGTTCAGAAAGTTGGGGGTTTTTTTAAAAGCCTTCTACACCAAATGATCAATCTGTTAGAGAGATTGCTGAAATAGCATCTAGCACTCCTTTGGCTTTGAGGAACAAGTTAAGTCTAAAAAGACCATAGACCGCTAACATATGCAAAGTCACTTTTTGCTTATGCCTCTTTCTTGCCCTCCCCTCTGCTGTGCTGTTACTGTGTTAGATTGGCTATAACTGCAGAATATCATTCTGTAATATGTTATGTATCAGATCGCTTATTAATTCTGTAACACTTTTTACAGTTTCGTGGCTATATGATTAAATCTGCAAAGCATTTATATGAAAAACTATAAAATAACAATTATTGTTATTTTTCACTTGCCCTGCATTCAGTTTTCAGTGTCAAAGGTTCAATGAGCCAGATTCCGTGGTGATGGGAATCAATGGTGGTAGAGTTGATTGATTTGAATTTAATTGTATGAGAATATGAGGATTTCCTGAGTAAACTGGAAGGCTGGAAACATGCTCAAAGACATAGCTGGTAGAGCCAGTCTGTAAAACCTTTGAAATGATGAAAAGGCATAAATACCAGGCTTCTTCCTGTCAGACTACTGTGATCTGTCACAGCACCAGTGGTAGGAGGAGGAGAGAGGCAGAGGCTACAAAAGGCAACTCATATTTCTGGAAATGGCTGGTGGGATTTAGAACTGGTTTTAGCTCGCATGAAATTTTGGGACTGAGGCCAAGCACTATTTCCGGAATTTGAGGTTGACCCGTGGCTAGGATTAAGGGCTTGAATTTGATTTAGTTTAAATCTGAGGCTGAACTTAGTTGACATGTACTGGTTGGGATTCTAGGAAATCAAAGGAAGCTTCATTGACTGATGTGAAATTCAGTTTTCAAATACTGGTGGGAAATCAAATACATTTGAGCCATGTTCCAACAACAAAATGAGAACCCAAACTGGTGACACTTAGGTCTGACCTCAACACCCTCATTTATCCTGCATTTTGGAACCAGGGCGGGGCGGGGGGGAGGGCAGAGAAGAGGAAAAGATGTTTGGTAAATAGAAATTCAATTGGTTTAATATACAGACTATTTTGCTGCGGTCTAACTGGAGCCTCTTATTAAGAATCTGATGGCACTTCTAAACAGGGAGAGCTGCTCCCTTGGTGGGGGCAATCTCCAATCATACGCCAACATTGCTTTTGACATATTTATGACTCCAATAAAATCTCCCATCTGGTATATTTTAAAATAAAATTGAAAATTTATCACTTTCCTTTAGTTGGTTTGTCGTTCTCCCCGAGAGAAGATAGCCAGGCTGAGATTATTGCATCGGCAGCCTGTCAGCTGAGGTTAGGCTGAGGTGTGATTTAAATTTCAATACTTTCCACATTACAGCTGTCTGGGGTGGGGAAATTACAAGGAGAAAAACAGAGAGTCTGTTATTTTTATTCATTAGTCTCTCCTGATTTGTTTTGTTTTTCTTTTGTTTAGCTCTACTCACCACATAGGGCGCCTGGGGAAAAAAGATAGTCCCCATTTTTCTGGATTTCCACAACCTTTGCTTGGTCAGAGGCTCTTGGGAGGGGATGAAGCAGAACCTGAGTGTGTCTCTCCCTTCACTGTACCATGAGGCTGGGTGATGATAGCAGGAAGAGATCCTTCTCCATATGAAATACCATGCAAGTTTATAGCGTTTATAGAGCCTATCTTAAAGGGACGGTAATTTTTGGCAGAGCAGAGCTAAGGGAGCAGTGTTGATTCTGATTTCCCTGAGAAAGGACCATGGGAGAGATGTGGGTGGCATTTTGTGTCACTTGGACAGCCGTATCTAAGCAAATCTAGATTGCATCACGACAGAGGGAAACGGGCATTTCTGGAAGCAGGAGCAAACATGCTGTGGATGTGCCTGGCTGTTTCTAAGCCTTTATGATGAGTTTAGGTCAGGCCCTTTTAAATGGCCTGCAATAGGTGAAATGAATCACCTGCCACAGGATTTCTTTGCAGGTCCATGGCTGAAGTGGGTCTGGAACTTGAAACAGTTGAAGCTGAGTCTAGTGCTCTGGTTGCAGGCCAGAATCTGGCCCCCAGTGGATTACTGGGATTTCACACTTAGCCTGTAGTGGACAGAAACTGTGGAATAGGGGTGACGTGAATAAGGTGTTTCCAGGCAAAATTGTGTGCAAATCTTTATGAAGTGGAAGACTGTTTCTCGGCCTTATGGGGCCCAGGCATGCAGCAGTGTATTCTGCCTCATGCTTTTGATTGATATTGGAGTCACGCCTGGCTGGCTGGTCTGGCATTGCCCACCGATGCGTTTGATTAGGTGCATTTGTTTGTGTTTAGATACTCCATCATCTGACTGTAAAATTATCAGAGGTCTTATCTGGGCAATATAGGGGAGTAAAATGCCTTTATCCTCTACCTCCTGCAATTGCTTCATTGCTCAGATTGTGACTTGAGCTACAGTGGAACTTGTGACTGATGCCTTCTGCTGTAGTTGTATAGGTAGTAAGGTGGGAGGGCACGGTGGTGATTAAGATGGCCGTGTGAAGGTTGCAGTAGTTTATCCCCCCATAAGCTCGAATCCTGGGTCCCCTAGTCAGGGGGAAGGAATGGGAGAATTGCAAATGAGTCTCCAAACGGTCTCTTGGCTGGTGCAGCAGCATGGCAGTCCTGACACAGTACTTATAGGTGAGCTCTGAGGAATCGCATTCAGCAGTGCAGGTGCTTTCTCTGGGAGAAGATTAAATCCTACGCATGGTTTATGAACTATAGGTATTGAACCTATGTGGGGCCAGCTGGGACCTCAGACCCACTGTTCTGTGTGCTGTGGTGTGCTCTGAACTACAGGGTAAAATACAACCCCTGGTGCATTAGGCTTATTAAATGTGGCCTTCAGTTAAGACATGTGAATTCTTTTCTGTGGAGCACATATAAAACTTTTATGCGTGACGAGTATCTGTGTAGTGTGCTTCTCATTTCTAAAGTGTGCGTTTTGGCCTCCTTATTATGTGCAATGGGCTTTTGTTCTTCTGATATATATTTGTGCAGGTGAACTTACAGTTAAGGATATGCCTGTGTGCATTTGAGCGCAACATTAGTGTATGGATAAGTCTTTTGGGAATACTGTGTTTGTTTATGGCATTGTGCTTTCACCAGTGTACATTTTGTACACATACAGTGCATATGTGTGTGTCATTTCATTTAATTGTTCTGTTTTCCTGTTTTCTGGACTGAACAATTAAGGGTGTTTTTTGAGTGCATCAGATATATTATTTCCTTTCACAGTAATTGTACATTTGCTAATGTCAGATTTATTCTAAGTGGATATACAGGTGCAACTCTTGATTTGGTAGACCTAAATATTTGTTACACAGAATGAATGGATGTTTTGTTTGCATGCATGTATGTATACTCCCTCAGAGTGCCCAACAAGAGGTGCTTTGCACTGAAAATAACCTGTGCCTGCCTTATGTGCTGTAAATGTGTGTTTTTGAAGGTGGGGGTTATAGCATGTGTGTGCTCGGTGGGTAGTGCAAGTGTGCTTTATGTCTAAAAATCAGTGTGCTCAGTTTTATATTTGTGCAGTGTAAGCACATATTTTCCTGCGTTTGCTGGCAGAATCACAGAAGTGTTGAGTCTTCATATTGTTAAAATAACAGAAGAGTTGTCCACATATTTTCTAATTTTTTAAAACGTCCTCCAGCTTCCATGGTTTAAATTTCTAAGTGTCTGTCCAAGTGATATATGTCAAAACATCAGGAAGGATATTTAAGCAGTTATGTCAGTGGAATGGAACAAAGTCATGAGTTAATGCTTTTCTGATGCTATATAAAAGGGAAAATGGTGAAGAAGAGCCACAAGTAAAATACAAAATGAGCAAGATCAACGAAGATAAAGTCAGGAGGTTTGTTCTTAAATTGGAGACATCTACAGCAAAAGAATTCACGTGACTCCATTTCTATTTTATGCCATCCTATGATCATACCATCCTGTCCCAGATCTCACACCCTCTCAGGTCAGTCCCCAGGAACCAGGAAGGATGAGGTAGCCCTCCTAGCCTTGTTGCTTCCTCTTGGCTGTCCTGTCAGGTGCTTTGAAAGTGAGTCAAGGCCTTCATTGTCCCACTATTCCTTTTCAATGGCATTTTAAAAGACCTGACACAGAGTAGGAATTATTGAAGTGCCTGCTGCTTTTCTCTGTAATTATCCAGTTTCCTTGTTGGGACTGAAATTGTTGCTCTTTTGAGTGCAACGTTCCTATTGCCACGTAGGAGCTAGCCAAACACAAACCTGCCTGGCCGCAACTAGCACCATTCCACGTATTCAGACATAAAAATGATTTTCCTTGGCTGCTGGGCTGCACTGTGGAGTACGTGACCCAGACTAGAGTGGTGGAGCTGGAGGGAAGGTGGTATGTGGCTGGAGAGGCAGCGTGCTTTGAGGCTGGGAAAAGGAGAGAGAGAAGGAGCACAGTGAAAGGAGACAGGCAGAGAGTGGGGATGGCAGGAGGCAAACAATGCCAAAGGATGGGACAACGTCCTGAAGACAGGGATAGGAAGGACACAGCACGGCTCTGTGAAAGACTTGGGAGGGCTGGTGTGCTTGAGGGCTCTGTTGGGATGGCTGGAGCAGTGTCAGACCGGGCTTGGGGAGGTCTCCAAACTGCAGGTTCAGTGCACCGGTCTGAGCAACGGTGAAGCTCCATGTGCAGTCGAGGGGAGATGGTGGTGTGCTAGGAGACTGCTAGGAGATGGTTACAAGCGGCTTATCTTCTTTTTTTTCTGTCTGTCTTTTAATGGTAACAGTAGTGCACTAAAACAAGGGAATATGGTCCGTGAACCATTAGTCCACAAACAGCCCTTGCTATGGATTGCCCAACTGAAGGCCTTGCTTGTAATTTGTGTAGGAATAGGCGAACACAGCCAGGAGGACAAATGAACAAATGTGAGAAAAATGAAGAATGGGTTAGTCAGAGGAATAAAATGATGGTTGAGGAAAAGTCTCACTCAGTTATGGAGTGCCTTCTGCAGCGTTTCCGTTGTAGAAGTTGTTCAAGAAGTGTCTGCAGTCATTGCCAAGGGAAACTAGATCTGGAGATATAAGGAAACACAAAAAATGGAACAGTTGAAGCTTTCTCAGCCTTTTAGCAAAAGGCAGGAGTGTGCCAGGGATGGTGTGAGACACCAGAGGGAGCTGACAGGAATTCCTGTAGGTAGTCATTGCCCAGCTATTTTGTCATCAGATCCTGAAGAGTCAACAAATACCTAGCCCTGATGCTCATGGACTGTCCCTCTGCAGTCTGTTGAGTTCCCCATCTCCACCCGGACTGTAAATCCACCTCCAGGATGGATGCTGGAGTGTTAGTGGATGTGCAAGGTGAGAGAAGGAGGGAAAGAGCAGGAAGATGAGGCTGAAGGATCAATGCAGTAAATTACTTCCACGCTCAGAGAGCTTGCAAGCTCTCTGTAGTAAGGAAGGAGGCAAAAAGAGATCCTGTGTAGCGTCTGAGGTGTATGGATACATCTGATCTCAGCCTACGGGGTTTTCATGGAGCTCAGCTTGCACCCCAGCTGCCGGGCCCTTGCTTCCCGCTTCCCTTGGCAACACATGCTGCCTCTCCCCTGCCCCCTCTCCCTCCAATTCCTTGTGACAGGCTTACAAATCCCGGGACCCCTGACGCTGGAATGGCATTTTGGCCTAGCTGGAGTTGTTTATAAGCACAGAGCTTTGATGCTGTCTCCAAAGCCTCTGGAGAACTGAGAAGGGCTATTTTTCATGTGATGCTTTTGGAGAATGCTATGGGAAAAGGTCAAGGGACAGAGTGGGAATGAGCAGGTCACATACTCATTGGTTTAGGGCACCACGACAACATCAGTTCTTTAAGATCTCAGAGCCTGCTTTGTAAAAATAAGCACCTCTCACTGAGCTGCCTGGGAAAGAACAGGGGCACGCCTCCTGCAAGCGGATGTTCGCTGCGTTCCTCTGGGTTTGTTCTCTTGCCTTGGCAATTGCTGCGTCTCAGCATCCCTGTGAACTGGACAGATCCCTCAAACTGTGTGCAGCATTTTAAAAAGCCTCAGTGCTTACCACTTTGACCTTTGTAATACAAGGAGAAATTCTGTAAGAGCAGGGGCTAGCCTTCTGCACCTGACACAGATGGCTCTCTTCTAGCAGGGTCCAGGAGCGGTGCTGCAGGATTCCTTAATCCATCCCTATGTCATGACGCTAGGTCTGTGGGCAAAAAGAGCTCAGGGATGAACAGCTATTTGGCCTTTGTTTTTGCACGTTATCTTTGCTCATTTAAATTGGGGTGGGGGGAAGCGGTGTAACAAGGATTGTCCTTTTTCCTTTCTTCCTCTCTGATGCACACATACTACAGATATCAGCCGGAGTGTGGGGAGTGTGTGAAGAAACAGGAAGCAGAGGGGTGAGGTGGCAAGTCATTTACATTGGAAATATAAGCTGAATGTGCATTTCCCTTCTCTGCTGCCATCAATCACTCAGATTTCCCGTACGTTACAGAATAGAGGAGTGGAGTTTGCTTGCTTCCCACTTCCCCCGGGGAATGGAAACACTCATTTGTTTCACTGCCTAGAAATGCTGATCACTCAAAATATTTATTGTTTCAGAGATGCATGCGGTTCTGAAGCTGAACTTTCCAGCTTCCTCTTATCTGGTCTTCAGATGTCCTGCAGACCTGGAGAATTACTCTGATGGTGCTCTAGCTCTGTTAGAGATGTAAAGGTGCTGCTACAGTAGTACAGAAAAACCTGTGGCCAGCTGAGCAGATGCTTTACTGCAGAGCACTGGCAAATACCCTCTGTTCCCCATCAAACCAGTTGCTTTAACTTGTTCATGTGATCTGGCACCCGATCCAGTGAGGTGAGCTTTTCAGAGGCCAAAATCCTGCTTGTCAATGGAAATCTTTTAGTGACTATTTTATGGGGCTAACAAATCTGTTGAGAGAAAATAGTGTTCACTGTTTAGCTCTGTTGGAAGGGATGGGGACAGTAGAAACAGAGTGTGGGACTGGGAAAGGAATAGAAAAAGAAGAAAAACAGAAATAGAAGGAGGGAGTAGGATAAACAGGAAAGTGAACGAAGTCCATAGCTTTCTATAGCAAATAGCAGAAATGAAATAAGTATGGAAGAATTCAGATAGCCTTGCCTACTAAAGAGGCACAACAGAGAATGCCCAGCTGTGTATTCATTCACCTTGTGATAATGCTAAGGTCTGGGATACTCCTGCAGTTTTTAGATGGTATCTGGTCTCTGATTAAGAAATGTCTTCCTCTCACTTAACAATCTCATTAGCCAAATTCTTGTCCTACAGAGGAGGTGCTGACTTAATTCCTACATGGGGACACTCAGGCAATGGACAGTTTGGGACTCATGGATAACCAAAGGGATATGGGGCACTATAAAACTGTTGTGTGACTTCAGCCCTTGTTTGGCTATGGGACGGTGTCTCTGAAGTATCTGTGATGTGACTGGGACTGGGATGTTGTTAGTATTTGGTTCAGTTGCTGTAATAAAGAAGCTGATGAGGCACTGTGTCCTTGGAGCACAGTTGTGGCCAGGAAACTTCTCCTGGTTGTGGGGGGCTGGAGCCCCATTCCCTGGGGGTGTGAGCTCAGCAGCTTTTATGATCTCAGCCACTGTGGGTCTGGGCAGTAACTCACAGGGGAGACCTGTCAGGAAAACCCAAGGGCTGGACGGAAATGCTGCTGATGACTCAATAGGCAGAGCTCTTCCCTCTGTTGATGTTGGAGGCAAGCCACACAGACACATCCCTCCATAATTACCTACTAGTTACTTTTAGTTCATGTTTTGTAACCGCTGGCATTCTTGTTTGTTGTCCATGCATCCAGACATGCGAGGCTAGAATCCATACCGTGAAACCTGGTATCGCGCTGATGCTTGCAGCCTCCAAGAGGCAAGGATGTGTTTGTCTCTAGAACGAGACATGTTTGGCCCATGTGCACACGTCTCAGGCATATACAGATGTCGTGACCGTGCCGACAGATCATGGACAGTGTTCACTCCTCTGGCTCCATCTGTGTTCTGCTTGCCCAGGAAAGGTTGCGTGTGGGATTGCATGCACATGAAAACACAGAAAGATGCGTCATTAACCACTCGGTTCAAGACTGGTGAGAGGAGATGATGTGAGGTGTTAGTGGTTTGGTGTTCTGGGGAACTGTGGGATGGTTAGGTAGCATGGATGGGGGAAGGGATGAATTTGGATGACAAAACATCATGACAGAGGGAGAAAAATCTCTGCTGTGGCCCATATTAAGCAAGAGAGACCCTTAGCGGTCACCTGCAGAAAAACAGTGGTGCTGAGCTGTGTGAATGATTTGTTTTCTTTTCCATTTGCTCATTTCAGACATGAAGTCATGTAATAACTTTAACTCCAGAAATAAAGCAAGCTTTGGTTTCAAGTGGTTTAACTGCAGTGAATAGTTTCACCTTTTTTTTCCCATTTCTTAATGATCCACTTTGAAATGGGGAGGTGTTTTGTAAAACTGACACATTTTCGATCCATATTGATTGCCATATGATATTGGTGTATTTCACTGCAATTGCTGCCTTATTCTGAGAAGTTATTACTTCAAATCTTCTTGTAAATCTATTTCACCTGCTCTTGTGCTTCCATCCAGCCATACTGGCTACCTCTTCTCCCTTGCTCCCCACCGGCCTGGTACCTAAGTGTAACTGAATTTGGTGAATACCTTTAGCTGACCTGATTCTGCAACACCCTCATCCACCTTGCTAGCAAATGCACAGATAATCTGCAGGAATTATTCTATAGGAATTATTTCTATGTAATTAGTCTCTTTGCTTTGATTGGCACTGGGATCAGCCCAGCTGTACAGTGGATACGTTCTGGCTCTGCAGGAGCACCGCCTTCCTGTCCCAGCAGGGATGCTGACACACATGGGCTCCCCCATGCTTTTGCCTCTGACAGCTCTTTGTGAGAACGGCATCTCTAGAATTTACTCAGGTAAGCAGGAAAATCATCCCAGCTCCTGTGCTCTTCATGGGGTTTGCTCACTGTCATCTCGGCGGTCAGAGACTGCTGCCTTCCGGGGAATCTGTTGTAGCTTGATGAATGACAGGCTGTGAATCGGAAAAGATGGGCTGGACAACTTGAAGGGTGGCTCATTTTTGGTAAGTGACTTTGGGTAAATCACATGGAGATGTGCAAAACAAGGGTAATGGTCTGACTCACCTTTGCAAAGAGCTTAGAGAAGTCAGCTGAAAAGTGTTTTGAAAGAGCTATTCTCTGTTACAGTGACACTGCCTTTTTCTGCCACCCCTGAACTCCAACAAAGGCAGACTCTCAAGACCTCCCTCAGGAATGCCAGCAGTATTTCTACTGGTCTAGTAGGGAGCACAGCAATATATTGCAGAGCTCTTCCTTTTCTTCTGTCTCTTCCAGTGATGTTCAGCAGTGGTACACAAGTTACCACAAAATCATCGCTGCCATCATTAGGTTGCTGTGTGTAATCACCACCCAATGAGTTCACTTTCCTGGCTTCCACAAGTAGAGCTGATGAATCAAAACAAAAATGATCCTGCAAAATATCTAGAAAGCTGAGATTTCTTTTCAGCCCAAATTCCCTTCCACGTTGTTTATATTATTATCTATCAGTGCTATAAGTAGTAAATTTTCCAAGGTCATGAGCTGTTGCTACATTAAGAAAAGCTGCAAATGATGCTGCATGCAAACAGGTGACGGGCAGATGGGCTTAGAAGAACCATTTGATCCCAAACAACTTCTCTGTAGCTGCGTAAAGGATTCCAGTAGAGACCAGACCTTAAAGTTAGTGTTTCAGTCGCTGTTAGACCTCTTCACAGAGCTTCCAGCTCTCCTGTCTATAGGAGACAATGTGTGTAAAGCAAGTGGTGTTTGTTTCTTTAAGGTCCCCCTCCACTGCTGATCTCTTGATATTCCTGCTGACACAGATTTTCCTCTCTTGCTCAGTTGCAGTGCACCTGCTCGTATAAACTAGGCTGTGCAGGGTTTGCTCAAGCTGAGCTTGTATATGATAACAGAAGCAGCACCCAAAAGCATATTCATAGGCTGAGAGGAGTCATTAGCACGCAAAGTGAAGCCTGACTTAAGCAGCTCCACGGGTGACCCACAGAAACTAGTCACTAAGTGCAGATGTGCCTTTAGTTAAAGGTCAAATCAACTGGCATGGGAAACTGCAGGGATTTTTTTTTTAAACCCATTTCTGTGTAAGCAGAAGGACTTAAAGATAGGTAGGAAGGCCTTTGTGGTCAAGTGTCAGGAAGCTGGTTAGAGGGAGCTGTGTAGGAAGCTGGGAAATGGATGGAGATGCCTGAGAGTATTGGGGCAGCAATATCCACTGAGTCTGTGCATACTTCTAGCCTGTTGTGGTTGTGATGAAAAACAGTCACGTAAAGTGTTTCTGTGATAGCTTGTTACGCCATGCTGCATGCCTGGAGAAGGGGATTACTTGGTCAGAAGGATAGCTACAGATAAATAGCTAACTTTTGAAACATAGATGTGATCCCTAGCAGGATCATCTTCCTCCAGCTTTCTGTGTGGCAGACCTCCCAAAATGCACTGCCTGGCACATTACTAATACCATTCTGTGTTCTTGGCTGTTCCCCATGGCTTAGGGGCTGTAGCACAGTCTGTAATCTTCCCCAGTGCACTTATGCAAGCAGGGCTTAAGAGGCTCGGGCAAGGCCAATGCGATTCAAGAAAAAGCTGAAGTGCTCCTCAGGCCTTGTGAACTGACAAAATAACTGTGGTGAGGTTCAAAGTTATATTGCAGAGAAGGCAGGTTTCCTTGGAGTCTGGGTGGGGGTTAATCAATGTACATTCATCATTAATTTATGTATGTTAAGGGGGTTTTGGAGTAGAGTTGTCATGCTGGTTTCGATAATGCTAACTCTATCCACCCTGCCAGCTGCTGCAATGTTGTGGTAGTTTGTGTTGCTGCATGCAGAATTATGGTGCTTTTGTGGGAATATTATGTTCCCTGAATAGAGCCCCACAGAGCAATTTGCTTCATCCTTACAAACCCATCCAAATAACTGGCAGTGCCTTACAAATACAAAACAATTGAGAAAATAAATGTATTATACTGTACATCTGTGACAAAACAATGCTTTCATGTGCAAAGAGAGAAATGTGTTTGTTTAACTTACGGTCTCCCATTTGGAAATAAATGCATTCATTTAAATCAAAATGGGACGTTCCTCACTATTACAGTATTTTGCATGCCAGATGTAAGAAATATGCTGCTTGAAGAGCAGACTAAAAACTTGGCGTGGTTGATGTTACCGAAAGCACGCATGTGCTGGCTTATTCTAGACACTGCCTCTCTTCCTGCAGGGTGTCCTCTACACTGGAGTGGGAATCTCCTGGCTTTGCGTGTGAGGGAACTATGCACAAAAGAGTTGGGAGTGTGCTGCTCCCGTGTGTGGCAGTCTGGTGTCCTGTGCGCACACGGGACAGCCTACTTTTCACCTGGGTTGTGCTCAGAAGAGAGTGCAATCAGTTGTCACACATCAGAACTCTGCATTGCCATGACCATGAGGCAGGCGGATTCCCTGCAAGAGTTGTAGTGGTCCGAAAAACTTTTGATCATTTCTAGTTTTTGTGTTAAAGAAATGTTAGTTTCATTTATATGCAGCAGTAGAAGTGTTAGACAGGGGAAACATAATCAATAAAATACAAGCTGAGTGTTCCAATATTTGTTTTAAAAAATGTGCCCCATCTTGTAATTTTCATCCTTTTAAATGGTTGGGCTCTTGTAATGAAAGTCTACTGCATTTCAGTTTACACATAAGCTTAACATCATCAAGCCAAGTTTGTTCTGGGAGTTAACATTTGCATTTTTGAAAGCAGCAGCCTAATCCAGAGCAAAACCAGATGAGAATGTACTTTAATACAGCACATTACCAGCTGTCTGCTGGTAGGTGTGAGCGTTCTCAAAAAGGTGCCGATTTGAGTAGTTTTCCAAGACTCTACAAACTTAATTGAACAAAATTGAATATCACTGCTACCAGTAGTAGGAGTTGTAAACTGGAATTCCACTATGACATGATTATTAGACGGAAAAATGGCAAGAAACAAATATGTACATCTGAGTTTTTCAAACTGATTTTTAAGTAATAGTAATGCCCAGACCATCTTCTAGGCTCGTTATTCTTCTTTAATTGAAATAACTGCTCATATTATACATGAGAAGGAAAGAGTTAGGAGTTTTAGCCCTCTGCCAATGTTGGTTGACACACACTGTCATGTAGAGGTATTTTTCATGTGCGGTATCAGGTCTATGCAAGCATGTGATTGTATTTGTCCTTTAGTAGCTGGAGGGCCACAAGTGATGGGAATCACAATTCAGCAAGTCTAGCATTAATAAATACTCTTTAGTTCAGTTTGAAAGCATCATGGCCTTCATCTTCCCCATTTGAAGTGTTATATCCATCTTAGTGTTATATCCATCCAGCCAGAGGGCTTGTTATGTTATACCCAGCAGGAAACATGTCACATTTCTGAAAGCCAGCACCTATGTATTGACTGATTGACCGACAGGGCTATGCAGAAAGGATAGTTTGGCCTAGCTCTGTTTTTCCTCTGGATTGATTAATCAAATACTTCAAATAATTGCTGTAGTTGTGATTAATGTCAGCTGCATAGCTAATTACCCAGGAGATTAAAATGACTCTTTCTGTTTTAAAAAAAAAATTGTAAATGACTTAATTATTTACTTTGCTCACCTCTCTAACCTTGTTATGCTTGTAAATGAATAGAAATATTGATCTTGAAACTGATTTGGGTGTTACCCATCTTGCATCAGTTTAATTAGGAGTTTCAGCGTAACCCTATTTGCTCCTTCTGACCAAGCACACACTTTTTATGCTTTGCTATAAACCATGAAAGTGGGGCTGAGAGGGACCTCTGGGGTATAATTGACCTCCAGGATCTGTAGGACTTCCCTGCGTTAGCACTGTTACTACTCCACCTAAACCACCGCTGGCTCCTTGCAGCAGTGCCTTCTTGACCACATCTCTTGGTAGCAGACTCTACCACCCAGTGGCTGTAACTGTTAAAACAATCTTCTGTTTCCTCAGTGAGCTGTTTCCTTCCATTAGCTTCAAGTCACATCTTATTTTTCCATGTTCTCAGTCTGTGACATTTTTCCCCACACATGTACGAACTACATTTTAATTACATCCCTGATTGCTCTAACAGGTTTCTCCACCATGACAGTGCAATGTCAGAAGGCTACAGATTTGCTAATAGAGATGCCTGCTCTATTCACCACCATGGGACAGAGACCTGAATGCCTCCCGAACTAGTTGGTTCAGCTAGGGCTTGTGTGCCCCATCGCTTTTCCCCTCTCAAACAGCAAAGTCTCATAACTTCCTAGCAAAATGTGGGGTTCCTTGTCAAACTGGCAAAAAAGTCCTAATTTTAGGAACATTATCAAGGATGTACCACTTACTGAAGGGACAGCAACCTAGAAAGCTCCTCTGCTCTTACAATTGTGTAGATGTAAGTAAAAGAAGCTTTAAGGCCAGCTGCTATTTGAGGTCATGTCAACTCCCTGTGCTTACATTTCCATGCAGTTTGGTTTCCAGCATTTCCAGAAAAAGGTTGGGTGTTTCAGCTTCTGGAAAGGCTATTTCAGACATTTCCAAGCTTAGGTCTTTGTCCAGCTCTAATAGACTCCCTCCTGTGTGTGGCCATCTGGATGCTTTGGTGGAGCTGTGTCTGCCTTGCTGGGAGACATTAACATCTCTTCCAGAACTCTGCTAGAAACTGCTGGCATTTTGTGTTTACTTCACTACAGCCTGATGCAGAGGAGACAGCCATGGTGTTCCCTCTATGTCAGGGAGACTTTATGTAGCACTCTGGTCTGTGTCTTATTTTTTCCCTTTGTTTTCAGTCCAATGAAGCTCTGGAGTCATACTGTTCATATCAAGCTGTAGAGACTCATGTTTGCCCTGTGAGCTGTCATGTGGCTCATGGAGAGCTAAAATGGTGGCTACCACATTTCCTTCTCTTGCTTTTCCCTTTGTTTCCTGAAACTGAGGTTTCGAAAAAAAAAAAACATGGCAATGTGGCCAGCAAACAGTATCTGTGCATCATGGGGCTTGTCTCAACTCTTTCTCTGTTACATGAGCTGATGGTCTTTGAACAGGTTGGACAGTGACTGTCAGAAATAGCCTTTCAGAAATGCAATACCAGCCCTCAAATCCTAAACCATCTGTCATGGTCAAGTTAATGTAACCTTCTCCCTGCCATCGGTGAGAGCTGGGAGAATAGAATAGCGGCCAGTGCTTGGTCCAGTAGGATTTGGTCTGTTCACATGGCTTTCTCACATACTTGGGTCTGTTCCACTGGCTACTTTGTGTCAGGCTCCATTCTCAGTCCCTGCCCAGACAGAAATGGTCCAAGTTGGTGCCGAGAGATCCAAATTTGCTTTTTTTCCAGCAGGAGGCTAAGTTACATATGCAACCTCAGGGCTATATGGACTTGGTATGGGCATGGCTGATGCTACAAAGATCCGATGCAAGAGGTAATTTGCTGCTGGACTCAGTGGCTTGTAGTACTCGGTGCCATGACTTCGTAAGTCATGTACTGAGTGCCTGACTGGAGCTAGCAAAGTTTGCAATGCCTGTGAACCTGACTGGTGCCAGGTTGGGTGTGCAAGACCTGTTTGCTGGAAGGGCAAGTGGTTGTACTCTCACAGCCAGTTCTGATGTGGTCAATGCCAGGTGCCATCAAGGGAACTTGGCTGCAGCTCATTTGCTTGAAGGTTGATATGTTTTCTTGTAGCTTTTGAATGTGGCTGTATTTTCTGGCGGCTGGAGAAAATGGCTTTGAAAAAGAATAGCAGCTTTTAAGTCAAATTGGCATCAACATTCACTCCAGGCTACTAGAAACTAATCAGTTTAAGTTCCTACTTGGCAAATGAAATTCCTGACTTGCTGGCCTCTCTCTGTAGCCCAATTCTCGTAACTGCTACTTGTTTTTTCACTCTCTTTCTTGCCTTCTAATATGACTGGTGAAAGAGATGTTTGGTTGCCGAGGTGTAGGTTCTGGTGTGTTTTTGAAGGTACCCATGCTTGGGCCTCTCTCCTTTTTTATAGGATCTCTCTTGTAGGAGCAGAGGAGAGAAAAAAAAGCAAAAGTTGGTGAAGCTTTAGCACCTGCCTTGAGCACAGTTCAGCTGATGAAAACCACCAGTCACTGCTCTCAGCAAGGCACCTGATTCCAACTGTCATGCTTGGACCGAGACAGGTGGGTAGTGAGGGTCCATGGGGGAGCCATTACAGGCTATTCCAGGTGAACAGAAAAAGGAAAGAAGCAAAGCTGCTTGTGAATAGAGAGAATCAGGAGAGCAAGTAGTAGATAGGCTGATGAAATAATGCTGTCTTTAACTGTGAATAAGTAACAGCATCACAGGAGGCATTCAGGGCAGCAATTCTGAGGGGTTAAAATGAAGGTTAAAGATTACATTTAGGATAAGGAAAATCAGGACCCCTGAGGCGTACTCAGAGAATGCTAAAGATGAAGGCATTGGCAAAACCAGATATGTCTAGAGTAATGTCTAGTAATTAGATATATGATGTGTATATGTATGATAATACTGTATCATCTTTTGTGTTAACAACAGGTACGTATATGATATCTATTACATGTACACATATCATGTATATTATACAAATTAGTAGCAGATTAGATATTACAATATATGCAGACTAATTCCTTGGATTTATGGAAGTGTTAGAAGTTGCTGTGTGAAGAAAAAGATCTCCTTTGGCAGCTCTTTACTTCGGCTCCTGTAAGACAGCAGCTTACACACGAGGCTTTTCTGTTGCTCTAAGTGACTAGCTGTGAATGCAGCCTTTGCTGAGACCGTAGGTTTGACTGGAGCTCCTCCTGCCTTCCCTTGAATGTTCAGGGGTAGTGCAGACTGTGCTAGCACGCAATGCAGATGCTGGTGAATGAATAAAGTGGAAAAGGAAGAAAGAGCGAGCCTGTCTTTCTCATCCTTTTCAGAAAGCAGAGGAAGGCATTAGCAGCCTCCAGAGGGAGTTTCTCTTCTCATCTGGTCTCTAGGCATGGGGAACTGATGCCTCAGGGAATCTCTTGATATATGAGCCTATTCTACTCGGCTCTGTCATGATCCTTCAGAGGGCATTTGTTTCCTGTTTGGTTTTAAAACATTGGGTTTACTGTATGCTAATTTTGTATGAGGACATGAAACCTTGCAGAGGAACCAATGCACCAGAACAAACTCTCTTCCAGCTTTGCTAGGAGTACGTATAGCACTTTGCATACCAGCTCTGGGCTCTGCAATGTGGGGCTCAAGTAATGAACCTCCCCTTCAGGTTTGAGACTGATCAGCTGTAACTACAGAGCCACGTGTGTGGTGCGGGGACCGAATAACACAGTTGTTCCTTCCCACTTCTAGAGCCGTATTGGGTCTGCTGTGTAAGGGTTGACTGAGTAGTTTTGTAAATCTCAGCAATAAAAATGTGTCCACAATCACCCAAATAATGGAAGGAAAAGATGAGAGCATAAAACGATTATGCTGGTGAAAGAAAGGAAGACTAGTGGAGTCTGAAAGAGATGTGGGCAGGTGAGCAATGGGCCTTGTGAAGCAGAACGAAATGCATTATTATTTTTAATGGAAATTCAAAAAAGGCTTTGTAGATGCTCTGGTCAGAGAATGAGTAGAGAAATCGCTAATTCTGTTTCATAAAGATGGTGGGAGTGAAACTGGCTTTGTTCCACTGCTCAGGCAAATGGATGTGGCAGCTGGAAAGGACTATCTGGCAAGGGATGGGATGAACCTCACATGAGGATTGCACTTCACACCTGCCAGTTTTTCTTCCCATTTGTGCCACAGAAGTCCATTGTACTCGTGTGAAGCTCCAGGTTCCCTGCGGAGGGAAGGAGATTTCTCAGGAATTTTGGTGAGATGCTAATGTCAGGCTTCTTGCTGCCCCTCCGGCTTGAGTCTCAAACCTGGCCACACTGCATGCTTTTTCTGGTTTCCTTAGTCCCTAAGCAACCTTTCTGGCCTAGGCCATCCTCCATCTAGCATCCTGCCAGTATGCTTGAGGCTTTCTGCCCTCAGAAAACTTCCTGCATGCGGGATTTGCAATAAAAAATAATAGGAACTCTGGAAACCATGAGCTGAACCTTTAATAATATTTGCTCTGAGAGCATTTAAGGGAGGAATTTCTGCATAGCAGTTTTGCTATCAGACCCAAATCTGTATGGAGGTGTTCTCCTATGTAAGTAGGTTAACTGTTTCTTCCAAATTACAGGTAGCTAAAGCTACACTTAACTTCAAGCTCATGAGTTACAGGGAAGGATCTCTTTCTTTGGGTCTGATGCCGCCACCGGGGAGCAGAAGTCCTGAGACTTTCACAGACTCAGGTTCTCTCTCTCCTCCTTTCTTCTGGGTTGGGTGCCTAAAGCTCAGTTTGAAAAATTACAATAATCTGGCTAGGATATATGATGGTGGTGCATTACACAGGACATTCCCATCGTGCTCCGTGCTCCTTACAAAAATGGTTCCTATCTCCTATTCCAGAGGCTGCTAGACAATGTGGCATAGATTAAAAAAAATAAAAAAATAAAAAAAAATTAGTCTATGTCCATGGGGAGACCATTCCCAAGAAAAGCATTTGCTGAGAAAGAGCATTTACTCTGCTTCAGGCAGAATCAGAAATAATTAAACATCCTAGTGAAGCACTGGGAGTGGGCACACTTTGGCGAAGAAGCTGATCTCTCTCTCAGGTAAGAAGGATCTCAAATCCGAGAATAAATGGTTACAAGAGAGGTGGTTGGTGAGATTTCACTATGGAGGTGAAGGCACTGGAGGTAGTTTTACCCTCTTACTGGCTTGAGGCAGGGGAGAACTGGAACTGATGGTGCTGGTGGAGTGGATTCTTCCTGCCAAACCAAAGCACCTTCAAGCTTTTTCTGTAGACATAGAGATGAAAAGTAATTCAGCTCTTAGCAGCCTCGCTGGTAGCCCAGCTCCATATGGGTGGGATGATTCTGGGCCTTTGGCCAGATGTTTTGTAGAAGGTTGAAGCACCACGTATGAAGTCCTTTGACTCTGAGTCACTGAGCTCCTTCTCCAGTCATGATGGCTGGCCTACCTGGGACACTCAGAGCCCTGTGGGGCCCTGGAGTGTGTGCGGTGATGTGCTGCAGCAACGCCCTGTGACTAGCATAGGTTGGTTGTGCTGGGTGTGATGGGAGCTGTGCTAACCCCCTCTTGGATTTGCAGGGAAGAAAGCTTGAACGTGGGATCCTCGAGGCAGTGCGTTATTCAGATGGCCAGCAAAGAGTGACTTAAGCAGTCAGAAAAATACCAGGCATCATCTGGAAAGAAGGTGATATTGGCAGGAAAGAGCTGTGCCAGCCTTTGGACACCACCCCAATTTGAACAACAGTCTGGCTGGTTAAAGGAAGGTCAGTGACATGGGAAGGGGTACGAGACTAAATATTTGGGAGGAGAGGGAGAGACGTAAAACCCAGAGATTGTCCATGGCTGTGGGGTCTGAGGCTAGAAATACCAAGAGCTTTGACAGAAGGAACAGATGGCTGAAGGTGGATGCTTAGAAGGAACACAGCTGGACTGAGCCTGTGGTTCTGTGCATCGAATCTGGCATCAAATGCAGCTCTTTGGTATTACCCAGTTCAGTTTCAGGACCTAATATGTGACTCTGAGAATGAGAGAGAGTGCAAATACAGACTTGAAAGACAAATCTAACGCCACTTAAGCTTTTACGCTGTAGTTTTTCTCTGTATCAGACACTTATTTACAAGGAAGGGTGCACACCTCTCTCCTGTCTTTCTGAAGGCCTTAGCCCTAGTGGTGGGGAGTTGGGGAGTGAGATTTTTAAGTGTGAATTCCATATAATAGCAAAGCACAGATTCTCCAGCAGCAGGCACAGCACCTGCCCAAGGCAGCTTCTACGGTTGATGGTTGGCTAAGTGGATAATGTAGAGGGATTTAGGTGGTGATAATGGTCTGTGATGGTATTTAATAGAAAATGGTGGTGGGGGTGTTATTTCTGGGGGATTTAACCATCCTGGATGCACGACCTTGCACAGCACAAGTTTTCCTAGCATGAACTTATACTACATGTTGTGAAGATGCTGAGGACTCCTGAACCTCTGCGTAACCTCCCTGCGCATAGCTGCCTGCCAGCCAGATGGTACAGCTGCAGGGTAGGACCACTCTCATCTGATGAGAAATAGGTAACAAATAATGTATCTCAGGGTGCACCTGATTACTTGCAGCAAGTCCTCTTTTACTGAGAGGTACCTGTGCCAGGATGGGCCGGACAGTGTATTGGGCTACATATTCTCATTCTGGCTCAGACAAATTTTCCCCATCCGTGCCTGTGTAGTCTAAATACTGGGCATTCAGCCTGACCTTTCTCTGGCATTTCAAGGGACGTTCTGAGCAGTGCTAGGGTCTTCATGAGAGAAGCACTGTGCCCTGGTACAAAAATAGGAGCGTTTGCTTTTCATAGACAGCTCAAGCTGGATCTTGAGATGACAGGACCAGGCTCACCTCCCCTACAGCCCACCAACATTAAGCATTTCTTTTGTAACAGCCAGTGCCCAAGGCCTGATTTCTATGCAGGGAGGGGGAAGGAAGAACAAAAAGAGAAAGAGGTTTTAGGATTTGCTCTCTCAATGGCAGTTCATTCTGATCCTTTGTGCGTGTGCTTGCGGAGTGCAGGAATGGAGGGGTTGCCACTCCTTCATTCAGTGCTCCAGAAGACTAATGGACCTTGACAACTGCAGCACAACATGGAAACTATTAAAAAGGGAGGACTGATTAAAGCCCCAACCATCCCAGCATTCCCCTGGGCTCTTAACCCCGTGTTGAAGCTGAGCAGCCTAGCAATGCCTCCTCCCAGTCTGCACAATTAACATCTCTTGTCACTAATTGATTCCTGTGGTGCTCACAGGACAATTAGAATTTAAATTGCCTTTTACAAAGGTCATGAAAACATGATAAAAGACGAATCTATTAGGAAGGATCACTCAGGAGTCTCTCTCCTTTTCCGCAGCACTGGCTGTTGGTTATCATACAGACATGAGTGAGGGGAGCTAAGAGAGCGACTCATGCCTTGGGTTCATTTCTTCTTGATTGTAGTTCATTCAGAGGCTCAGCTCTTTGTGACTTGTGAATATTCTTGCACTGAAGGTGGCATTTAATTTTTTTACTGCCTCTTTTAGAAGGGTTTTTTTGTCTGTATGTGCTATCCCTTGTCTGTCTCCTCTGATAAACGTTGAAATAGCTGGTTTTGCATTTGAATCTTAAATTCACTGGGGGGGGGGAACCTGTTTGCAAAGGAGGGCAAAAGATTTGCCTTCACAGGGCAAAGTTGTCCTAGTACCAGCCTGTCTTTATTCCCAGAGGGTGGAGTAATGGATTAAAACCTGACATGACTCCCTGGAAAGCCAAGGCTGTGAGGAAAAGGGGAGCTAGAGCTCTGTCTGGACAGGGACGCATATGAGGATCTGAGTACGTGGTTCAGCAGTACTGTCACTCCAGCTTTCTGTAAAATAGTGCTCAATAAAGAGGTCCNTTCACAGGGCAAAGTTGTCCTAGTACCAGCCTGTCTTTATTCCCAGAGGGTGGAGTAATGGATTAAAACCTGACATGACTCCCTGGAAAGCCAAGGCTGTGAGGAAAAGGGGAGCTAGAGCTCTGTCTGGACAGGGATGCATATGAGGATCTGAGTACGTAGTTCAGCAGTACTGTCACTCCAGCTTTCTGTAAAATAGTGCTCAATAAAGAGGTCCTAGAAGAGAATGCATGAATACAAGCATGTGAAAGCATCGCTTCTAAACCCATGCTTGCAACTTTCCCTACCTGCAGCTGATACTTCTAGGGATGGCATTATGACTTTAGAAAGCCATTTTGCTAGCAAACTGGTATACTCAAAGTTGTTACAGTTATGGCAACGCTCCCCTCTGTCACCCTCAAACCTCAACAGTGGGAAGAGATTTAAAGCCTTGTGTGTCAGGTTTAAGGCAGTGTCTTGTAATTGCAGCAAATCAGCCTGGGATGGATCTGGGCAGGTTACCTAGTTCATCTGCTTTCTCCAAGGCAGGATCAGCTCTACCTGTATCCCTAATCTGTTATCCAGGAAACCTCTCACAGAGGTGCCTTTACTGCACTGGGGATTGGGATGGGGGGCAGATTGCCCCTGGTAGGATTTAGCACATCTTATTTTGATGTACCCTCTCCTGCCTCAGAGACAGCGTTCTGGACTAGCTGTATTTCAGGTCTGGATGCAGTGAAAAGCAGTCTTAAATGCTTAGTGCGGTCATTTCTTTTCTGTCACATATGGCCCAAGTGTGGAGTTTGACAGGGAAAACAAAGTTTGAGAGCCACTACTGTGGTCCAGAACCAGCCTCATGTAGCTACAGCAATATTTCATGCTGAAAGAGAAAATCTAGCCAGAATATCCAATTGCCGATCCCATCCTATCCCAGTGGCATCCCCATTATAAAGAAAGCTGGCTGGCTATTTGAGAAACTCATGTCCTTTCCAAGTCCTGCCTTTGACTTCTTGCTATTCTGGTTATTGAAATTGATTTTGCACTCCAGGCATGGGATTTTCCATTGCCAAGTTTAATGTCGGAGATAATAGAAATTATGTTTCCACTCGCACATAAATCTCAGGGCTGTTTGTGCTCAGATGACTGGACAGTAAGTACAGGTGAAATTGCTCCTGTGATTGTTTCAGTAAAAGTGTATTATTGTTGTAAGGTTTTATAAAGTGTATTTAACTGGTTTACACATATTTCTAGCAGTCACTGGGTAGGTTGTTTTTTGGGTTTGGGTTTTTTTTTTTATTAGAATAAATATAAACCTCTAAGCAAGGCATCTAATCTCTCTTCCTGACAGTGCAGTAAATGGGCTGACTTTGGAAGTAGGCCAAAGAGTGAGCAGCAAGACCACCCGGCAGCTGTGCAGTACCCCTCTGCTGTGCTTGCCCTGCAGGTTTGCGCTCGGAGAAGCCAAGCTGTGCAAAAGATCACAAGGATCTCTCGGCTTTTGCACACCTCCTCACATGGGGCAAGCATCAGGCTTTGTACTGACTGCAGCACAGTCTGGTCTGCACTAAATCTTGCCATCATTAGTCAGTGCACATAGGACCTGGCTTTGAAAAGCTTGGGAAAGAATAAGCAAAGGTGAATCTCTTGAGCTTTAAGGGCAAAACAGTCTGAGAAGGTTCCTTCAGCTCCCAAGAGCTAATGGAGATAACGGTGTTAGTGTCAGGCCCACAGGGATCAGTTACTGGATTGTGGCCTGAAGGCACTCTAGCCTTTGGGTTCCATGTGTCCTAACCTGGCAGCTTTTGCTGCTCCCAGGAGGAAGAAGGACTTGTTCTTTTTCAGAGTCTATGAGATAATCTCACACTTTATAAGGATAAAGGATTGGGAGGAAGGACTCTGGAGTGATGGAGGGGCTAGAGCCTACATCTGCCTTGGTTACGGGCTCCTCTGGTTAGATGTGAATCTGCTCAGCTCTGCAGTCCTCACCTGGGCGACATTCCCATGATCTGAAGTCCTTGATCAGCTTCCCAAACAGCTCTGTGTAGCCCAGCCAGCTGGCTGCCAACCAGCCCTGCTGCCATCTGCTACCCTGCGCCTCTGTTGTGTCTGGGCCCTGGATGCCAAAGATGCTGCCGTAGTTCCTTCCTGAGGGAAGCCCAGACCCTCATAATTCAGGTGTTCTTCAGACAATATTCTTCCTGCAATAAAGTGCCAGCCTTAAACAGCCAGGGCGTGCTGTGTGGTGATTAGAGCACCACAATGAGTAGAATGTATGCAAGACGTTTCTTATGTGGCTTCCTACCTGCCCTGACCCCATGTTCTTTTATGCTTCGCACGTCTCGTGTCCTTGGCTCAAGGAATATCATTAGTGTGTGTCAGGTAGTACCCAGCATGGTGAATTCTCAGCTTGAGTTGGTGTTTTAGGTATTGCTGAACAGTTAAAAATGATGCACTTACATTATTTTTGCGCTCGCATGCATTTGGCAATGTTGCTTTGCTGTATTACATTGCTTTCCTCCCAGAGATCTTAACTTCGGCTGGGAGCAAAGGGGCTCAATTTATCTATTCCTTACCTCACAGGGGTTTGGTGAATCTCAGCTAGCAAAAACTTGTAAATTGCTTGGAGATCATTAGAGGAAAAGTGCTGTAGAAGAGTAAAGTATTATTTATTAATGCGCCTCTGTCTTACAGTGCCATAAATATCAAGGTTTTAATTGCGCAGACTTATAATCTGAGTAACTTCCTGGATCGCTGATTTTTTTTTTATAACTTTTTTTTCCCTTCTTTGATTGCCTTGGTAAATAATTTCATGGAGCAGTCACTGCACAAAGCAATGCTGGAGTGGTGTTTAAAAGCCAGGTGTGTCAGGGGTAGAAGGCGATGGGATGCCACAGTATGACTCTGAGCGTTCCTTTGGCTGCTCTAATCTCTACTGTCTCTGTCTTATCCTCTGCATCTAAACTTGCTTTTCCAATGCCCTTGTTTAAAACCTCACCTCTGCTTGTGAGAGGAGTGCGTGAGACAGTATTACAAGGATGAACAGAGATCTTACATTGCAAGGGGCTCCAGATCACTTCATCATCAGTATGCAACCATTAATAAACTCTAGCCATGCCTGAAAATTTGCATTATACCTGCTTTTGGACAGGACATGAACAATGCGTCTGAAGGGCACAGAAGGGAGAAAATCCTTCCCTTCATCCCACTAGCTTCAGCTGGCACGGGGAGGTGTGAGCTGGCAGCGGCTGGGGGGCTGCACAGCCTGCCTTGCTCTCCAGACCATGGCGGCAGCTGCCTCTGCTGCAGCCAGCTTGAAGCAGCGAGGCTGGGTGTGAGCTGAGTGTAGTTACTCCAGGAGGAGTTTGACCAGTCAAGATGCAGTTAAATATCTCTCATGAAAGTGCTGAAGTCAGGGTTTTTCTCTGCATCTGAGAGCTGTCTCCAGATGGGTGATATTAGGGGCATATCAACTGCCATCTTGGCCATCCCACCAGGAATGGGCTGGGATCTTTCAGGTACTTATCTCTGAGCTTGTGAGAAGATGGCAAGCCTGATATTGCAACAGTCTGATCCGCAGAGGCTGGTGTTGGGTGCCTGGTGGGATGATACCAAGTGATCCACAAAGAATGACGTCAAACACTGTGGTGTGTGCGTTTAAAACCGAACCCTTTGTGCAGTATTTCTAACGTGCAATGAGGAAATTCCTTCCCTCTTTCTCTCTCTCAATCTCTCTCTCTCTCTCTCTGCCCGTTTTGTTTTTAATTGCCTCAAAAACATGGCAAGGCTTACCCTGCTTCTGTTTTCCCAAGTGGATGGGCAGCCAGCTGCTTGCTCGTGCATTTCTAAGCTCTGGGATAGGCTGTTCTAATACATTGTTCATAGGCCTCTGAGATTACCCCATTTCATGCAAAATTCAGCAGAAGCAGCAGCAATTGTGTGTGTGTGTTTTTACTCCTTCCCAGCTCTGGCAGATCAACACCAGCTTTAACATGTTTGCATTGGCTGTCAGGGAAATATAGAAGTGATCTGAAGACTTTCCTTTCTTCTGGGGTGTGAGATATGAATAGCACAGTGCTCTCCCCTCCATGTCTCCCACACTGCTCATACTCTCTGCTCCTTCCCAAGCTCGTTATAGGATTCTGATGGCTGCAACATAACCATCTCATGTCAAATTCAAGGGGATAAAATCCCATATACACTGGCATTGCAAGGAAACCTTGAGGTAGGGTCATGGGCATGTCTCCAGACAGTTCTAAGGTATTATACCTCAGATGTGGTGATCAGACAATTTCTCTGTGGTCATCACAAAGGCATGGAGAAGGAGAGACTATCTACTGTTGTGACCTTCACACTGAGACCATCACTGAAATCCCTAGTCTCCCAGGAATGGGCTTTCAGTTGGCTGCAGAACTTAAAGCTACATCTGACTTATCCCTCAGTCGTAACCATCTGCCTTTTTTGCTGTCTCAGACAGTCTCACTTCCCATTCAATTAGCAACATTCCCCAAGGGACTCAATTACGCCACCTGAGACAGAAGAAGGGGAACAAATGGTCCATGCTTCAAGGGAGAAAAAGGAGTGTCAAGTCCTAATTCAAGCACAGTGGCAGACTGGCCTTTCCTCATGAGATAGCACTAACACTTTTTCAGAGAGGAAGTCACTAATATCTGCTGGTGCTGAGACAAGCATGATTTCCAGAGGCTCCATGGGTAAATGTGAATGCATCTGCAAACGCTGAGGGCCATGAAATGTGCACCAGGGGAAGATCTCCACTAATGATTGCCCATTACATGGGCAATATCAATCAGGACAAGTCCTAGTCCCTTTAGCTGTGCCAACAATCCTCAGTGCCAGTGATTCATACGTTCTATATTTTGTTTCAAATATGAAAAGATGCATTTTAAGCATAAAAGATCTTTAAAGAGCTGTGTTTATGCTTACAGAAAGATCTGTGTTTCAAAGGTGTAGATGAAACGACATCAAAGTGAAAAAGGAAGAAAACAGCACATTTCTTGACTCTATGAAGATTTGAGAAGTATTTTGAAACCTAGAGAAACTCTTTGTAAGAGGAAATGTGTTTTCCTCATGCATTTTGGCTGAGATTTACAAAGATTTTTGTGGCGCGACCACAAGCTGGAGCTTGGGGAGATAGTGGTGGTGGACTGTATGTGTAGGAACAACAGCAATTACAGTGCTGCTGCCTTCACTGGGCAAGCTTTGGTGTTGCAAGGAGGGAGATGTGGCATGGGGGTTACAGAGGAAGTTGGTATTCACAAGGATGCCCTCAGGAGCATCTGTAAAGGTAGGGACAATGGCTGGACCTGGCCTAGGCTTTATTGAGGATATGTCTAGAGTTAAGAGTTGACTGAATTAGTACATTGAACAAACCCTGATTAACACTCAAATTCTGTCTCGGCTCAAGATCCTCAACCAAGGGAGTGATCTCTGTGCCTTACACATGCATGTGACGGCTTCTGGCCTTGCCTTTGAGCCTGGTGCTCAAGAGGTGGAGATGGAAGAGTGCAGTGGAGATGAAGAATGGTTGTGCTATATGCTAGGGCCTTGCTTGTGCAAGGCTTGCTAAAGTTGCAGAGTTATTGCCTAGTAGGAGAGCTGGTGTAGACTGGTCAGCAGTGATACCACTCTCTCCTGTCCAGACCAGCTCTGAGCAGGCCTGGGGTCTCAAAAACATCTGTATGATCCAGCTGCAGTAACTTAAGACACTTTCTTACTTGGTTCCTGCTCCCTGCCCTTCAGCTGATGTTTGGGAACTGATCCTTTTAGTGAGGGGCCTTTGAAGTTATTATGAGACTTTTTAAGGTAATTGGGTGAACTGCATGGTGAAGCCTACCAGGACTGCTTATGTGGCCACCTATGATCACAACTGGTGCCTAGAAGCCAAGAGGCAGTAATTTTACCTAGGTTCGTGGTAAAAATACTGACATCTGTCAGCACATTGTTTCACTTGGCTACTGCTGTTGCCAGCAGAAGACCTGTGGGCAGGCTGAGGAGCCTGGTGGTAAAAGCATGCTGTCTGGACTAAGGAGTCTACCAGCATTCAAAGTGTGGCTGAACTTAATTCCAGCCCCTTGAGTATGGCTCAGCCTGGGACTCCCAGCTAGGTCAGTGCTGCAGGCGCACTCATATTTATGACTGGAATTAATTACTTTTATATCAAAGAGCAGATGGAATAAGGCAAGAGGGAGAAAGAGGAGGGGCTGCGGTGCGGATCTGGTGTTCTCAGCTTGAAGAGCTCTGCAAACCTGTGTGGTTGCTGCTGCTGTGTTCAGCTGAGTGTGTGCTACAGTGAAAGGCAGCATTGAAATGGTTAAGATGCATTGGCCAGACTGCTTTAGAAATCCAGTATGGGAATAACAGGGGCTCTTAAGACTGGGACTAAATTGTGATGACAGGCTTATGTGGACAAAGCCAGTGGGGAGACTTTAATTTCACCAGTGCTCAGGAATGGAAAAGAAATGAAAGCTGGCACATGATGCTGTTTCCACTTATGAAGCACCCATCTGCCTTTTTAAAATTCAATTTATGAGAATGGTGAGTAAGGCTGGGCCAGTTCTTAGCTATTAGATCCATGCCATTAACATCCCAGACGCTTCATTGTATCAATAGCATGCACTGAGCGAGGAACATCTCTCATGCAGGATTGGCAGAAATTGATATTAATAAATGGATCTAATATTCTTAAATTTGTATTCCTTCCCAAGACTCGCAGCGACCCCAAAGGGCAGAAGAAATAATAAGTAAAGGCCTAATTCATTATTTATAACCAGGCAAACCAGGGAAGTAACTCAGGGAGATTACCCGGATAATCCAGCATTAGCATCTTGTTTCAGAGATCTTTATTAGGACTCAGGAAAGGCTTCTGGGAGAGTGAAGACAGTACAGTAAATTCATATGCTAGCCTTTGACCCTGCCTAGTGCCCTGGCCTTATAATTTACTTTGGGATGTGCGTGAGTTCAACAGAAAGATAAACACTGTTGGGTGAAGAGAGAGGAAAGCAGTCTGAAGAGGGGCAGTACCATTTTAAGCTGCTTGGAGTGGATTTCATAGTCGTCAGCAAAGCTGCCTTTGCAGTCATGCACCACGAACAGTGTCCAGCTGCTGTCTCTTCTCTCGCCTGGTTTATGGGGCCAAATTAATTTTGGGAGGCATTCCTCAATCTTTTAGGCTCTGTTTTACAGAATGGAAAGAATATCACATCCCAGAGATCAGGCTCATGAGGTTAATATCTATGTGATGCTTTGAGGTTAAAACACATTAGTTCTTGTAGTACAGCATTTGTTATTCTTTCTCTATGCAGGGACAGCCTGTAGGCCTTTTGAAAAATTATTACTTTACTGTCCTGTCCCTTGTTGCTTTTGTATATGGTATGTGGATGATTTTGCTGAAGGAGGAGACCAATTGCTGAGCTGCAGGTTGAGAAATATTGTCCTCATTGGGGTTTTGTTTGTGGTTTTGGTTTTTTTTTTTTTTTTCNTCCCTGAAGAGGTTTAGAACGGTCATAGGTTGAAGGAATGAAACCAGCTAAAAGGTCACAATTAAATCTTTGCAGGAAGATGTAAAAGAGAATACCATGGGACAGAGTGGGAGACCCTCCTCCTGAGATTCCCAGCTCAGTTTTGCAGATGTGAAACGTTTGAATAAGTCATGGGAAAAGAATTTAATGCTTGTTTAGTCCTGATAATGCCTTCAGGTCTTAATGCTTTGCCAAGCAGTCCTTTATTGTGTGAAGAGGTTTGCTTTTGTGTACTAATAGCAAGGAGATGGGAGATACACTTCTTGGAAAATTCATGGGGACTCCCCTCTGGATGGCTTTTTGATTGGGACTGTTACTCATCTTAATTCTTTGTGTTTGTCATTGGTTCAGATACGCGGGCAGACAGTTCAAACAGCAGCAGAGCAGGCTGTCAACAGTTAATAGAGTAGCTGTGCAACTACTTTGCATTTATATTGTACCTTCCCTCAGAGGATCTCAAAGTGTTTCCAAATATTAACTAATCCCCACTAGACACCTGCCAGGTAGGTACAGTCAATAATAAGCCCATTTTAGATGGGGGAGGCAGAGGTGGAGCAGTTTAATGGTTCCGTAACAGATCAGTGGTAGTGCTGGGAATACAGCCCAGGACTCCCAGATGCAAGTCCCTGGCTCTGATACACTCTTCTCTGCTTCTTTTTCATCTGAATGGATTTACCCATCCCTAATATAAAGCAGATCAGATCACCTACCATGTCTGCATACACAAATTTCCTTTAAACACTAGCTGTCAGTGGGCCTTTTCGTGAAATTACACGCAGAGGAAAGAGAGAATATTACCATCTGGGATATCATATCAGCACTTCTAGAGATATTTGGTACAGGATGTATCCAATTATAAATGAGCTGGAAGCATACAGTCTAACAAAAGCAGGTGGAACCTTATCAGCAGCAATGAACAGTTTAGGAAAGGAGACTTAGCAGGATTATTAACCCTCCTGAAATAGATTCTGCCTTCCAAAAGGGAAAATAATAATGTCCATAACTGAAATAATTAACAGAAAAACAATTTGCAACACTTAATTAAATGAATAAGAATATGCTAATGCAGAGTTAAGACTGCACAAAGGCTTCTACTATATTGCATGCTAAGTATGCAATTTTTATACACTCATAACTTTGTGCTTTCCTAAACTGGAATAAGTTTGGCTTTGATTTAACAGACTCCTCATTGAGACTCCATGTGCCAGGTTTCAAGCACCAGCCATGCTTGCTGGCTAGAAGGCTTTGGGTTGGGTTCTTTTCCCCCAAAGTGTGCTTTTCATCACTCTGTAACTCACAAGCAGCTGAAGTGATTTTTTCTGAGATGATTCAAAACACTCTTCAGCTCTGGGAAAACATTGGATTGTGAAGTAGTTTTTCAAAAGTAGGTTGAAATGGACTGGGAATGAGAAGTGTCTCCTAGCCGTACCTGCTGAGGGTGCTGGCAGCTCCGCCTGCACTAAGCTTATCATTATGTGAATTGCATTACTACTACAAATTGTGCCTGGAAGCGATGGGCACTATATTGCTGCCAGAGCCATACTGAGATTCCAGATATACCTGCTACCAAATGGTACCTAAATTACTAGGTCTTAATATTGTTATGGTACCAGTTCTGTGCCACTATATCTGGCCCAGCTGTTCCACTTGCTGATGCGGCCTCATCATTTTAGCTAAAGGGCTGGCAGGAAAGAAAATCCCAGTCCTTCCCCTGAAAGGGCTTATGCATGTGCTAAGAGGTGGGGGTGTTTTGGGGCACCTTGAAGTGCTGCATGGTCTATGTGCTAGCTCTCTGCCTAGGATGCGTCAAGGAGCGCAAGCTGCAAGCAAGCTAATTCTGCCCTGTTCTGCTGGTGTGTGGCTGTGCGTCATGCAGCCAGCTCTGTTTTAGGAGAACAGTAAACTAGGTGGCTTTAGGGATGTCCTGTAACGTGCCTGTGCGATTCCTGAAATGGTGACAAAATTGGGGTAGGACTGAATCTGAAAGGTGCTACTGATCTCATGTGCGAGAAGAGCAGGAAGAGGTGCTGCTTGTCTCTTAAGAGGAAGTCCTTTCTGCTCCAAAAGCTGATGAAAGGAAAAGAAATTAGAAGGAGAACATTTTAAAGCTGCTTTTGGTATCTTCTTTTCTGGATTTCCTCCCCTGTTAACACTGGCACATTTCTGAAGGTGCTGGTGGTGGATTGCCTGTGTGCGTTTTCTGGTATTGACCTACAAACATTACTTAGTGACACATAAAATGTTCTAATAATCTGCATTGGGCAGTGTGCATTTTTTGGGACCTGCTTGCCTTGGGATGAGAACTCTTTGGGGTTTAGATTTGCTTCCTCAGTGGTGATAAGCTGCCATTCACCACAGAAGCATTTCCAAACAGATAGGACCCCTGTTGCAGAAGTGAGTCCTATTCTGAGTTAATGATAGTTTAAGTTGAATATACTTCCTTAGGTTTGCAGTGAATGCAGTATACTGGAGCTCACAAGCATACATGATAGCAACGTTTTCCAGGAAAATGCTATTAAATACAGCCCAGGAAACCATGTTCTGGACACATCAATATCTGCTTTGGGAGATGGTTCAGGCCTTTTAAACTGATTCCTGATATTGCAGATTTCTCTGCTGAGAGTCCCAGTGGCATTCCTTACATCTACTACTCTTTTACGCCTGGAGTCAGCTGCTGAACAACTAGTTCTTGAGTTGGGATGTGGGAATAGGGGGATTTGGTTAGGAAGGGTGGATTGGACTGAAGAGCACATGAGTGGAGCACTGGGGACTTTCCAGGGTGAACATGAACCACTGCTCTTCCTCCTCTGCTGTTCACAACAGCCATGCTGACTTCAGCAGGTGGGGACTGTGAGAGAAAAATGACAAGAGGGTGGGAAGAGGAGTGTATGGTTCTTGTGCTTTCTTTGCTGAGCTCTGTGCCTACTTTTTCCTCCTTATGAGAAGGTTGAGAGAGAAATTCCTGCTGAAGTCCCAGGCACAGGGCTGTTACGGGAAGAGTACAGCAACAAGAGGGCGGAGAGTACATGAGAATGGGTTTTACCAGCTCATTTGCATCAACGTGACCCAAAACAGAAGGCTCTGGCTCTAACACAGAATGACTTATTCCCATGCTGCCAAAATGCGCACTTTTGCGTATGCTATCTACTGCTTCATGGCTCTTTTAAGGCTGAAATGATAGACAATTCTCTCCCATGGTATATGATTGCTGGGGTTGCAGGCTGCTTGGTAGGTCTAACACACCATAAGCGCAGGTGCTTAGGTAAATATTGCCTCTTCCTTGTCTGAATCAATACCCGTGCTGATCACTTTGTAAATTGATGTGCTTTGATGAGAGAAGAGGGGGCAGTTTGCTATTTCACAGTCATTCTGGAATATCTTTTTCTTCAGATTGTTTTGCTTTTATGGGACTCTGTCCCGTATTCTACAAATAACCCTGAAATTTTAAATAGTTAAATATAGTTGGCCAAATTCTTCCCTTGGAGATACCAATGTAGTTCCCATGGCATTGCTGAGAACCCAGAATGCATTTCTGAGGACAAGCTTAAGCCCAACAGAGCCATTTCACTCCAGGCGTAACACTGTTCAAAGTCAATGGAAGCATGATTTGAGCACATAGTGTTTATATTTTTACAAGTGTTTTTCTATATTCCTTTATTTCCAGGCTAGAATCCAACAATGCGAATGCCAGGCAGAAAATTGCTGTTTTCTTCTTAACCCTCGTTTTTGCTGTGTGTGTGTTTGGGGAGTATAGCTTGGTGACGGTGGGATGTCACGATAGCAAGGTAGGGTTGTGTTCAGAACACTCAAGCTGAAGAGAGCAATAGGTAGGATAATAGGCTGGGATTTTTGGAGATGTTAAGGTTGCCTTGATTTGCTCCCACTGAAACTGCATTGTAATGTTGGCTTCCACAGTGGCAGAATGAAGCTGGAGTGGAGTGCCTTGGGAAAAATCTCATTGCTCGCCAAAAAAGGTTGGTTTCCGACCAGTTAAAATCATTTTCCACCTAGGTTAGCTGTCTGAGGTCAGCTCTAAGTGCTGGTAGCCCCATTCACTTGGCTTAAAGCACCAACTGCCTTGCTTTCACAAGGTTTAACACATGATTAGCAAGATTGACTTGGCATAGGTTAAAAATTCTCCAAGGGGAGACATAGGCTAGTGCTTGCGTCTCTGTCACGGTTGGCCTGGGAGATACCTAGGCTGGGTGAAGCTGCCTGTGGTAACACCCTCCACGCTGCAAGTTCCACCTGCATCTCTGAGTTTTCCCTGTTTGGTCTCTGTTGCTGTGCGTACTCAAGGCTTTTTGCACAGTTCTGTGTGCTGAGATGCTGTGGGAGCTTTTTGTGACCAACTGTAGGACAATGTGTCTCTTAAGGGAAACTATGAAAAGGCTTTGGAAGGCTACCAAGATAGGAGCAATTTAGACTGCTGAGAAGAAGCAGTGTATGGCATCTAATCTTTACCACACCCACAACAAAAATGTGTCCAGACTTGGGCTGAGAGCTCTGTGTAGGTGATGGGGCATTTTATGCTAGATCCTGGGTGAGAGGGAGTCCAGCGTGCACTGTGTGCAGGCTTTAATCGCACAGCTGTCTTGGCTCCACTTATCTTAGATAGGTTTGAGCCTCTCCTGGGAAATGATGTAGCACCTGTGTGGTTCTGTTGTGAGAGCAGTTTAAGATGAGCAAGTCCAAGGTAGTCAGTGCAGTTGGGCATGTGCAAAGTGTCTGGGCATGTGCAGCAAATCCTGCTCTTGGACATTAAAAAAATACTCTTGGCAAATTCAGCTGTCTCCCCAGCAACTGGCAAGGTGACAGGAAAATTGGCCAGGCAGATTTCCAACTGGCTTGGTGGCAACCCTGATTTAAGACGAATATTCCCTGTCAGATTTATTTAGAAGCTAGAAATACCTACTTCCTGGTCTCGCCTCATCCACTTCTCATTGTTTTGCTGCCTGCTTCTTGCCATGCTACTTTCTGTCCATTTAAGGCAACCGTTGGCTGGGGTCAGTGTAACCTGCAGTTACACAAGACCTGTGAAAGCACCTTGCTCAGCATTCTGTGCTCAGACCGGTTCACATAGGAAAGGCTCAACCTCTGGGGATGTCCACGCTTCCCTGTCCCGTGGGACCTTCAGGGTGGGTTTGCTCTGGGTGGCTGAAGCCTTGTTCATCTCTTGGTGTGCAGTTTTGGGGGGGACCTTGCTCACTCCAGGACCCTCAGCTGGGCAGCACTGGTGGCTGGCAGGGCAGCGAGCACCTGGGGACAGCTGCCCTCAGGAGTCAGCGCAGAGTGCTGCTGAGCTGTAGAGAGATGCTCTGGGTGCAAAGAGCTGGGGTGCCTGCGTCCTGGTAGTACTGTTTGGACAAGTCACCTAAGTGGGGGCATTTAAAGCTTGCAATAACTGTGTGTGGAGAGAGAGAAATTAAGCCAATTCTGCTGGAGAGAAATGGCTGTGAAGCTCTCTTGGGTCCTTTAGATCCTCTTCCCATCCAAGCTGTGCTCTGGTAGAGCTCTTAAGGTAGAGAGGACTTTGGTGCAGGCTGTGCCCCCAAACCAGGCTGCCCTTCTGCCTCCAGGCTGCATCCACCAGGTGCCAAGGCAGGGATGGGGAGCCCCAGCTGCCGGTCAATGCGGGAGGAGAGCTCTGTGCCCCAGCTCTGTGCAGCCCTGGGCTGCCCCTCACCTGGTGCTGGTGCAGAGAGAGCTCCCGGGGTCTCAGAAATACTCCTGGGTGCTGGCGTGTGCCCTGTGCAGTCTGCAGCACTGCTGGGGAGAACCCGCATGTGTCCTGCCACGTCTAGTCCCTGCTGTCCTTAATCCGCCCTGGGGTCACTCTTTGCTTTTCCTTCATATTGCTACTGTACCCTAAGGAGGAGCTGCCTGCTTTGCTTTGGGCAGCTGGAGAAACGTAAGACAACTGTGAACTCAGGGCTTGATATGGCAGCTTCTTCTCTGGAGAGCTCAGGAGGGCTGTTGGTTTGTGCCAGGCCTTTTTCATGGACGTTTGCTTGGGAAATCATTAGGGGTTGGGCATACTTGGATACTAACAAGGAAAAAAAAACAAGCTGAAGTTTTTTAGCTCAACTTTTGAAGGCGCAGCTTTGCAATAGCCAAACCTTGCTCTATGTGGCCCCATGGGTGTGTAAGTCTCGCTGCATATCCAGGGTGCACGGGACAGAGGGCTAATGGGCTGTACTAATAATAGAGCCGATGCAGCAGGAGGATGTGCTGAGGCTGTCTTCCTCCAAAATCTTCAAGTCTTTGATTTGTACACCTTGAGAGGTTTCCTAAGTGAGGTGCAGATTGTTGCAAAATGAGTTTCAGACTTCTGACAGTGGGCCTGCTAATCTGATTCAAAATTAGTCCCTGGGCTCCCAGGGACATGAGGAGCATGGGTTGAACCCTACTTCTGTAAGCTGTTATGGAGGGAGGCAGTGTTGTTTCGAAGCCATAAAGCTGCTGTGCTCGCCCCATGCAATTTCCTTATTGTTCAGCCTAAAGGCCTTCAGGAAAATGCCAGAGACGCTCTACTGACCTCCTTGCAGTACATCACAGAGCTCTACAATCTGATATTAATTACAGCGAGGCTCTATATTAAAGCAGAGATTTGATAAGTTACCATAGGGCTTTCAGTGCTTGATTCACATTAATTTAAAGTGGAACTAGATATTCCCTCAAGCAGCTTTGGAAATCTCATAAAAACAGAAAGATAGGAATTTTGCTGAATATGCCCTGTTTAGCCAGCGAGCTCTCTAATGGTCACCTGTGTGAATTGTCCATATTGGGTATTGTCTACTCTGTCCCTCGTTTTCTCCCTTGTGCTCCCCACATTTGGGCTCAGCTCTGTTACCTTTAGCTCTATTGATTTATAGAGACCCCAAAAAAGTAGTGACACCTCCATATGTAGAGCCTGATTCTCTCTCACTTTGTTCATGCTGTTGTCTTATAGCTGTCCTCTTGCACTTGGATCTCTAAGGTAACTTCTTGGCTTTTGTAGCTTGGAAGGACCTGACAGTCAGTCTCATGGGGCTGGATAACCATACGACTGAGCAGTGATGTGGCTTTGTAGGGCTTCCACTAGGATAGAAACCAATCCTGGGATGCTTCTGCAAGGTAAACCCTTTTTCCAGAGTGAACCCAAAATGCACTATAAGCGTGTGCATCGTCAGGTGAAGCGATGGTCCTTTTGGGGCATGGGGAAGTTGGTTTTGTTTTGAATGCTCCAGAAAAAAAAAGGACCAGTTTTTTTCTAGTTTAGTGAAGTAAGCTGTCTGAAACAAGAAAATTTCCTTCAAGGTACCCTGGAAGTTGCTAGGATTACACTTCAACTATCTGCAGCAAGAGCTGGTCACTGTAACAGAGCCTCTGCTCAGCATCCGTGTGGGATCTGGGTCACCTCTCTAAATGTCCTGCAGCAAAATCTCTTCCCGGGGTTCTCAGCAGAGATGTTGCCTCTGTGGGCCCAAGATAGATCCTCCCACTGTGCTGCCTGCTGAAAGTTGTCACTTCTCTTAATCCTGCCACTGAAGCAGGGAATGGGGTCAGTGGGTCACAGAGGTACTGTGTGTGGTGTGGGCTCCAGGCAGCCTGTCCTGTCTGCACCAAAGAGGAAAGTTGTTTCCAAGTCATGGCAGTGCTGTCTAGTGATCTTGAAGGGGCTTGGAGCAAGAGACTGGCGTGAGGGACCCTGTTTCCTGTGAGCAGGAAGGATTTCCTGCCTCTCTCCAGTGATTATAATTTGTCCTATGCCTTCTCTTAGTTTCCCTTTTCTTCCCTTCTGTCATCTTCCCTTCCTCCTTTGGCATCTGCCATTTCTTGCAGCTTCCTCATCATCTTCAGCTTGATACTTTTCAATAGCAGCTCTGGAAGCAAGGAACAACCTTGAGCAGCCTTGTTCCCTTCAGAAAAGTCTTCCTCATGAAAAGAGGCAGCAGAGATGGCCCCTAGAACACTGTCAGGGCAGTGAGTGCAGTCATAGGCTTTAATTGTCCTGACCACCCTCACCTGGGACCTCCACCCACCCTCTTCTGCCCATCAGCCCTGGAGCACTGTTTAAGTCCTGGGCTTCAGCTCTTTCCTGAGCTCTGGTGTATCTGCTACCAGCCCTTTCCTGAACTGAGGATTGTTTGGATTTTCTGGATCGACCTCAGACCTGGTTTGTTACCTTGCTTTTGCCTGATGATCTGTTAATAGGAGCCATTTTTGTCTGCCTGGCTTAATTGATGTGGGACTATACCCTGTTGGTGAGGCTGTTGTCCAGCTTGGCTCATGGCCACTCTCTGCTTCCAGGCTTTTACGGAAGAGCTGGACCTTGCTGTTTCCTGACACTTCTTTAAGAGCTTAAACTTGGAGTAATTCTGTCTCTCAAGTTAGATTTAGGCAAAAGGTACCATAAAGCTTAGTCTCGCTGATGGACCTAGGGCCTGGTTGTGCTGTGCTGATGCTGTGTTATTGGCTCAGTGACTATGTGCCACGTGCTCTGCACATGAGCAGGCAAGAGTGTCCCAGAAGGCAGTGGCCGTTGCCTGTACTCCCAGGCTGCACAGTGCTGGTGGCAATCCCAAGCAGTACTAAATTCCATTTCACTTATATCTACAAAAGCTGACGCAGTCAAATAAAGCTGTTCTGACAGCAGCATTTAATAGTCTTGCTGTCTGCAAAACCCTGGGTTCCTGTACTCGCTGACAATGAATGTGTGTTTTTAGAAAACTGAATTTACTGTCTTAGAGCTAGATTTATAACCTAACTGTCTACTGAGTACCTATATATGCAGACTACTATAAAAGACAGTGAAGGGGAGAAGGGAGGGGGGAGGTGTTGCACGTTCAAACAGACCAACAAGAAAAAAGGCAGCAGCTTTTGTGCATCTTGGCATACTGAAGTCAGCATATGGTTAACTCCTCCATCCTGAGGGTAAGGAGGAAGGCAGGGAAGGGAGTCCAAGCCAAGCCAGCAGCAGCCAGACATCTCTCCTCCCACAGCTCTTGTGTTTTCTGTGGTGTGGGAGGGAGATGTGATAGAGGACGTGCTACAAGTTGCAGTGTGGGGAGCTATGCCTCGTGCAAAGTCCAACAGGCTTTTCATCTTCCTAGTGCTTTGCTCTGTCCTTACAACATCCTCAACCCCTACCACATTTATGCCAGCGAGGAAGGTGCCAATGGTCAGTAGTGGGGGTGTTTTCAAGATGGGATGTGAGCCTCTGAGGTGTCTTTAGCCCTTGGAGTCACTAGTGAGGGTCACCGTGCATCAGGGCCAGTGGCAGGGTTAATAACAAGAGATCTGCTTCTGTTTTCTCCCCTTTGATTTTAGGAAAGTTGTGGCAGAGAGGAATTTTGGCACTCTCTGCCTTATTTCACTTCTGTTTTGGCTGGGTACAGCCATGCTCATTTCTGCCTTAATAGATTAGGTGCTGTCACTGCACACAGTTGCATCCCACCCTAGGGGTGGCTGCATTTTGGTGATTCATGCTAGCCCAGAGGAGTGCCTGCTTTTTATTCCATCAATTTGATGGAAAGAGGCAGTTGAACTTGTTGTTTGTATGATTACTAGAATGCCTGCATGGCAGAAAGCAGTATTTGTAATTAATATCTTTACCAATGGCCTAACAGTTAGTCATCTTTCATTACAGCTTGGGGATTCTCTCTTCTGCAGCTTTGATGGCTGGGCCTTTCCTTGATGTTGTGGCTAACAGCCGCTCAGTGGTCAGGGCAGTCAACTGTCCTTATAGCTTTTAAGCTTGAGCAGAAGTGGTTTAAGTGTGCTGTATGGCAAGGAAGACATTGCAGTCTTCCTCTTGTTGCTTAATATCTAAATGAAACTTCCAATCAACACCTCAGGTAGGATGTTAGGACATGTTCTGGCTAGCCCAGCTAAGGCAAAGCATTTTTTTCTGGTGTTTTTCCTAGGAGTATCTCCTATCCCCTTGGTGAGCAAAGTTGCTGTGATGAAGACACACATGCTTCTCCAGCCCATGATGCTCTCTCAGGACCAGGGTTTCTTGGCCCATTTCAGGAGCAAAGTTAGTGGTAGATAACTCATCCTCATTGTAATATCAAGGAAAAGGGACTGATTTGCAGATCACTTTCCCANGATCATTTTCCCAAGGACTTCATCAGCCTTTTTTTTTTTTCTTTCTGCTGGACTGCTTGCCCTGCATTTGAGGTACACCACTCGACTCCTCTGATTCTGCCTGCAAGTCCACACTATCTCCTCTTCCTGCTTCTGCTCTACTTTCTTCTTTTGCTCATGGCTGTTTGTATGCAGGGTACTCCTGCTATGCCAGGCTGCTGACTTGTCCCTGCACAAGTTTCTTACACCTCTCCTAAATGCTTGTGTGCCAGAGCATCCGCAAATCATGCAGATGTGTGGGTGAGAACTTGGGTGATTGCTCCCATAGCATCACGGACCCTCAGAGCTAACAAAGGGAAGGCAGGCCCCTTTTCCAGAGACCTCACAGTCTAGCAAAGGGGCAAAGCTCCCTGGGCCCTGGAGAGCAGCCTGTCAGCTTGGCAGGGAAAAGGGAGGGCGGCGGTAGGTTGGGAAGGAGGACAGCCAGTGTTGGGCAGGGTGCTGAAGGTAGGGCTGGGGAACTGACTTGCAGTGTCAGAAGGGCAATGAAGGAAAGGGTGCGAGATGAGAAAATGCCTCCTTTTGAGCGTGGGAGTCTTGTCACATGGAGTCCTCGGCCATTTTCCAGCTCAGTCATGCTTCTCTTATGTATGACTGACTGTTGCCCATGGCTTAAGGTGTAGAATATGTGCTGTTTTCTCAAGGAACCCTGTCCATAGGGTCAGAAGCAGAGAGACTCTCTTCAGTTGACTTCAGGCCTAGTGAGAAATGTCTCATCCCTTTCCCCTACAGAACTTGCCTCTGCCTTCTCAGATGACTCTTCCTTTGAGAGGACATCTCTTTTCCCAACCGCTCCCTTGCCTGATACAGAAATCATGTTCACCCCTTATACCAGGCTTTGACAAAGGCTGAGGAAAATGCTTTCTGTGGGCCCCCAAAAAGTGTTTAGGTCATGCGTTATTCACTGGCCTGCTGGGATTTCAGGTGTGCTCTCCGAAGTGGAGGCAGATGTGGGAGTGGTGGAGTGGATGGAGGCTCTGTATGGAGTTCTGGGGCAAATCCTCCATGGGAATAGCCTTGAGTAAAACAAAATAAGTAAGCACAGCCCAACTTTCTCTAGGGCTGGATGGCAGTTTTGCAACAGGTCTGCAAGAAGCTTCATCTGGCAGGTCTCAGACATGCTGCCGTTCTCACCTGATCCCCTCCTGTTTGTTTTCCCTTCTCCCCCTCCATTTAGACTGAGTACTTTGGGACAGCAGCCTCATCTTCCTGGGTGTTTTGAAAACACTTAATACATACTTGGTGCTGAGTAAATTACTGCTATTGTTGTTATTATTGCATTAATTAGCTCAGGGCCCCTTTGCATGCACAAAACCAGATCATTATAGCAATTTGTTTATAGTGCTGTGGCATAACAATCTGGGGCTCTTGAGCAAAGCTCTTGGCCTGCTGTGCCGCAGACTGTGGGCAAGCAGGAGGGGTATGAACTGAGGCTGGCTGGGAGAGGGCTGGCTGCAGCGTGTCCTCCTGCCCCCTTGGCTGGTGTGTAGTGGCTGATGCGTGGGAGCTCCCGCTCTGCTTCAGCATGCAGTAAGACAGTCTGCCTCAAACACTGCAGAACTGGGCAATCCTCCTTGAAGGACTTGAAGGATGGATGTGGCAGGTTTTCCACCTTTATTGCACATGGCAGTGGTGAACTAGACCAACGCAAAGACAGCAGTGACTTGAAGTCCTTTGGTACTTTTTCCTTTCTGCAGTGTTACTTGATTTCCCCCTCTTCCTTGCATGGCTGGCTCAGCAGACAGGATGTGCTAAGTGAATGCATTGTTTGGCCTAAAGGGTTGGTGTGACTTGCTCAAGACAACACATTAGTCAGGAGTAAACCCAGGGACTTTTGCTGCCCAGTCGTGTGTTTTAACCGCTCCATCTTGCTCCCCAGGACACTTGGATCCTGTTGGAAGCACAGCAGATGGAGCCAGGCGGCAGGTCCTGCTCCAGCTGGCTGGCAGGGAAAGGGCGAAGCAGCAGCACCAGTGACCTTGCTGATTTATTCATTAGACAGTGCTTAGAAGAAGGGGAGGATTGATTTGTCTGTCAAATGCAACACCAAACCATGCGGCCTGCAAGGGGAGGACTAATTGTGCCGCTGACACAGAGGCCAGTACTGACTCAAGCAGTCAAGCACCTTTTTATTATATTTTCCTGCTAGTCAGCCCTTCTTCTTTTCATCTGTCCTATTATCTTGGGCAATTTATTGATGCAAAGTCAAATTTAAGTGGTTATTTTGCCTGTGAAAATGAGGAAAAAATGTCGCCTGCATGTAGCACCTCTATGGTAGCAAAATGTCTTCAAGAGGCTGAGTCCCTTGTTCAAAAGCACTTTGTGGGCTCTTAAGAAAAGCGTCCCAGAGCATTCAGGGTGTAGGTTCGTTGGTTCTTGAATCCAAGGGATTCCTGAAAGCACCAAACTGCCTGCCTGCCTTTGAAATCAGGGCCAGAGCTGCCTTTTTTTGGTTGTTTTTTTTGTTGTTGTTGTTGTTGGTGGTTTTTGTTTTTTGGTTTTTTTTTTAAAGAAAACTTTCTGTAAGTACAGCATGATAGCTCTGAGGCTGCCATTCTTGAAGACAGGCAAGGGCCAAATTTGAATTGGCTGCTTTGCGTGCAAGTAGTACTGCTGAGGTAGCTCTCCACAGGCAGCACAAGTGGGCTCTGCCTATTTTGTGAGTGGCTCAGGCATTGTCAAGTCTAACTTAGCATGGTGCTCAGTTAACATGTGCCTGGCTGGGTTGCAACACGGGGCAAATGTGAGCTCATGGCCCATGATACATCCTAACTGCCTCTACCACCACTCCCCTGAACTGCCAAGCAAGTTGCTCTTCATCCTCATCTTTGCAAGAAAGATATGGCGTTATCCTTCCTAAAGACAGATGACCAGTCATGCAATCAATAAGGTCAGCCTTCTTTTTTCAAACTGTTTCCTATATTGTTTGGCAGCTTCACCTGCACTCCAGCGGACGGCTTTGCCCTGGTCCCCACAGAGCTGAAGAGATTCCAGTTTGTGTGGGATACCTTCAGAGATTTCAGATGTTGTTCAGTCCTGGATGGCTCCTGCTAATGGTTCCTAACCCAGGCCTGGCTGGCAGTCTTTAAGGGTCAGTACAGTCATTTGGAAGACTTCCAATTCCTGCAATGGGTGCTGTGTTAAGCCTGCACTGAGGGCACAGGGAAGAATTCATCGTCTTTACTAATTTGGTTCTTTGATTCTCCCCCACTGCTCTGCTAAATGGACCTCAACCCTGATCTTGAAGCAAGCACTTTGCAGAAATTTACACCCCTACAAGAATCGAATAGCTCCTCCTTTCGCTTCCAGCCTCTCCTTTCCTTGCAATTTCTGTTCCTCCCCCACAATTTTTGGAGGCCATTTATCCACTAGTTGCAAAGTGTGCCTTCCCCTCCCCTACTTTAGCTCCTTGCTGTCACCAGGCTGCTGAACATGATTCCGTCCTGTGTTGCAAAAATAATCACTTTTTAATTATGTAAAGGAAAGGGGATTGTAAAAGCCCTTCAAAGCGTCATGTCTCTGAGTCCTGCTGCAAAGCAAAAGCAACGTGAGCCTGGCAGTTTGTTTGTGTGTTCACGGTGAGCTGTTCCTTTAAGCCACGTGTTACACCCTCCACCAGTGTTTAGTCATGAACGAAAATGCCAGCTGAGAGATTCCTGGGCTGTTTTGAAAGCAAAGAGGGATTAATTTGAGCAAGAACTGAATGCCTTCCTCCCAGCTCCTTTCATCCCCACGGAGATAAATTAGGGATACTCTCAGCATGAGGGCAACATAGTTGGAAAGCCAACTGTTCTGCAGAGCAATTTCAGAAAATCTTGTGGATTTGGCAGAGAGGACATCAGTGAAAGTAGCCAACTACCTCCAAAGGGTAAACCCCCCCTGGATCAGAGATATGCTGCTTGCAGTTTGATTTGGTGCTTTCTGTCTTGCTGTGGTGCTTGGAGGACTTTACAGGGAGTAATGAATCAAGGGACTCAACTTACTCATTCTTAAGACTTCCTTTTTTCTATGATGCCCCTGTGAAACAATAATAGCAAAGGCCTGTGGGAGATCCATTAATATCTCTTATTCATACTGCCTGGTTTACAGATGGTTGCTAAATAGGTTGCTTGCTAATAGATGCCATCTTGTGCCTTCTTCTCTTTTAGCTGTGCCCTGCTTCGTCTCCCTTCATAGTTCCTACCCAAAGCATGTATAAGAGGGTAATATTCTTCATTTGTATAGCACCTAGCAGTCACAGAGAGGCTTCAGGGGCAGCAGTGTAGGCTGCCGTGGGACCCTGATCCTCTCCTGTGTCCCAGGATGAATGTTCCCCTGGGCTGTTATTGAATTATTGTATGGGGGGTTTTGCCCTCCTGAAAAAAATCTGCCTCTGCCTGTGGGCCTGAGATATGACCCCATGGGATGTGCTGTAATATAAGTATAATAAGGAGCAATTGCCATGCATTTCTTATAGATGAGAAAACCTTGTTAGCTGAAATATTCAGATAATACAGGGGCAGATATAGCAGCAGCTCTGGGATCTCCAGTTGCTGGGTGTCATGGTTTAATCCCAGCCGGCAACTAAGCACCACACAGCTGCTTGCTTGTTCTCCCCCACTGAGATGGGGGAGAGAACCAGAAGACTAAAAGTGAGAAAACTCATAGGTTGAGATAAAGACAGTTTAACAGGTAAAGCAAAAGCCATGTGCACAAGCAAAGGAAAACAAGGAATTAATTCACTACTTCCCATTGGCAGGCTGGTGTTCAGGCATCTCCAGGAAAGCAGTGCTCCATCACATGTAGTGGTTACTTGGGAAGACAAATGTTGTAACTGCAAATGTCTCCCCCTTCCTTCTTCCTCCCCCAGCTTTTTGTTGCTGAGCATGATGTCATATGGTATGGGATATCCCTTTGGTCACTTGGGGTCAGCTGTCCCAGCTGTGTCCCCTCCCAACTCCTTGTGGTCCCCTACTCGCTGGTGGGTGCCATGAGGAGCAGAAATGGCCTTGACTCTGTGTAAGCCCTGATCAGTGGTAACTAAACCATCCCTGTGTTATCAACACTGTTTCCAGCACAAATCCAAAACCTAGTCCCATGCTAGCTACTGTGGAGAAAATTAACTCTATCCTGGCCAAAACCAGCACACTGGGTCATGTGTGTTATACTACGTCACACTTTCTGTTGTAAGGTTGAGGAGGAGAAACTCCAGGCTTGAATACTTGCCTGGATTTCTGTGGGTGACTGCTCAAAGGGGAAATCCTCTGTGACCACATGTTCTCCTAAGTCTCTGCACCTGAGCTGTGATGAGGTTGAAAAAGCTACAGGAATACAGTTTTCCTGCCAGCATCTTGGTGAGGCTGGGGTGAGAAAGCCCAGGAATGGGTAAGCCTGAAGAACAGACAGTCCTTGCAAAAAACAACAAGCAGACTTGAGCTTTTGGCATGAAGGATTGAGGGAAAGGCGGAAGGGAGGTGGGATGGTGAGGGACAGGCAGGAGGAATCTGAAGATTTCTATCCCAGCTCTGTACCTACCTTGAAAGGCAAACTTGGATCAGTGTTTTCAACCTGCCTTGTCTCAGTTTCCTATTTGTACGGTATGGTGATTCTGAGCTATCATATGGATGCAGTTATGCCTGAGAGGACTGGTATCTACAGAGTGTTGTGATCCTTAGTGTGAAAGAGTAGCAAAGTCCTTTTTATTGATACTGCGTTACACCAGTCAGCAAACAGCTGTGTTCAACTTTGGAAGTCTTCCTACCCCAAGAGATGCCCATGATTAAATCCTTGTCCACCATCCTGAGGACAAGAGGACCAGGGAGGTTAGGCAGTGTCTTTCCCCGGTGGAGCTGCGTGCCGTAAGCCTGTGTTAGCAATTCATTTACATATTACACACTGCTGCAGGCCTTACTGCAAGCCTGAGAATCAGTCAGAGCAGTGATGCATTCAGCTGTCGTGCTGGGATTCAGATCCTTTACAAATCAGTTCATCTCTTGATCTTGAAAACACAGAAGTAATGAACCTCTTGGAAGAAGGTTGCTGTTTGTCCTGTTGTACTACCACGTTGTTTGGACACCAGTTAGGGGAGGCTAGAGTCAAAGCAAAAAACTGTTGAATGAATAAATCGGCTTAGAGAGCTTTGTAGTGATTTATTCCGCTCTTTGGTCCTTTGGGTTTGTGTGCAGCTCATAAACGAGCTTATTATTCTATCATGATTCATAGCTTTGTGGCGGAAGCTGAGGGTATATGTGCCGCCAGGGAAGACAGAGGGGCTGGAGATGGAGTATTTGAAGTGGAGATCAGGCAGAGGTCACACTGGAATGTGGAAGAAGAGGGAGAAGCAGAGGCTGTCCCTGCCACCAGCCAGTGAATGACAGGGCTGATGAATCGCTGCGTGCAAAATGCAGCTGGTGCGGGAGATGACCCTCCACGATCAAGGCTTAATTTTGTCACTGCTCTTTGGCATCTGTTTTAGAGATTTTAGAGATCTCCTAGTGACAGGAAAATGCTCTATAGGTCTCCTACTGATAGGAAGCTTTGCGATAAGCTTACATACAGGCTCTCTTGAGGGAAGCTTCAACCCTCCCATCCGTATCCTGGGACTCCTCTATTCTACTTTCCTCTTCACAACAGCAGTTTTGGCCTTTCTTCACATCAGTGGCAGAGTTTCTTACTGGGATGTTCTGCCCTAGCATGCACCAAGGCACCTTAGATGTCCCTTGTGATCCCCTTAGCATATATGACATGGTGTCCTACTTACAGTGCTGCACAGCTGGTTTATGCATATTGGGGGCTCCTCTGTCACTGGAGATTAATGCTGCAAACAGAAATCGGCAGGCGGCTTGAGATGGGGCTTCAAGATGTCCCAGCCCATCATCCGTGTGTCTGATCTAATCCGTCAGTCAGTCTCCTTGGCAAGGGAGCAACAGCATAAGCCAGGCTGCTTAACCAGATGCTGTGGTATGTTTGGTGTTTCAGAGCTGTCAAGGAAAAAAAGAGAAGCTCCGGCCTTTAGCACCTCCCTTTGTTTTTCCAGTGCGAGGCTGAACTGCGTCTGAAGGGATGGTGCACCGCTCTGTGCACAGGGAACGAGCAGGTGGGCTTTATTCTCTGTACCCAGGTCAGAGGAGCCCAATACATGCTGCCTATATCTAGTCCCTGTGCTTAGTGGTGCCCTTTATTTTCACAGAGACCTCAGCAAAGGCATCTCAGCAGAGCCTGACAACGGCTGGTGCAGCTGTGGATGTGCTTTCTCCACCATGACCTTGGGAGGCCTTCTTTGCACATCCTTCTCTCTAGAATCATGGTGGGGCTCTGGTCTTGTTTGCTTTCCCTTTGGCCAAATGCAGGGATTACTCTGCTCAGGCTATTTGCCCACAGAGACACAAGACCTAGGAGCATGAGAGAACAGCCCTTCTCATAGTGTTCACAGAGATGCTGTCCTGTAATTCTTCGAAAACCTTTTTCATGAAAGTCTCAGACTCTGGTAGTGCATTAGTTCATCGTACTGGGCAATGAGGTGCAGATTCTGTTCTCCACATGTGTACATCATTGAAGTTTGGGTTCATCCCGTCCAAGCTGAGGAATGCAAATAAACTGCGAGTGCAGTCATGTATGTTGGTGATGATATCGCAGTCAGGTAGCACAGTCATTGCACTCAGGGAGAGACAAATCAGCTCATCTAAGGCCATTCACCTTCTGGCCATGCCCTCGTCTCTCCCTAGTTATAAAATGAGCTTGGGACGACTATTCTCCTGTACTCCCTTGGGTGTTTAAGGTAAATGTAGGTCTCTGACCCTAGCTAGGAGCCCCTTCTGAATTGTATCAAGAGGCAAATCATTCATCGTGACACTGTGGCTCTTTGTTGTAGCTCCTGGTGCAGTGCGGTGACGGGTGGACATGGTGGACAGACCTGTGAGGGTTTGTGCAAGTAGTTTAGGGATACAGGTGAATTTGAGAGTGCTTTGTTTGCCTTAGCCTACATCAGAGCAACTGCACTACGTGAGATCAAACGTCCATCCATCCAAGTTTTGTTTCTCCTGCGGTGGTGAATAGTGGATGCCTGAGGAAGAATGTAGGAACAGGGCAAGCATGTAGTAACACTTCCTTAATATACTCTCTCCACCTCCAGAGATTTATGACTTCCCTAGCCAAATGTAGTTTCATTAAATTCAGTAGCTCTAGATGGGGTTTTCTGCCTGAATTTGTGCAGTCACTTTTTCAACTTACGAGAATTAATATAATCCAGCCCCCTGAAGCAAGGAGTTCCACTGCTCAAATCCTGTTGGTGTCCAAAACACAAAATTTTGTGCTGGCTTCACTAGTAAAGTAATCTCAAAGAGCTGGAGGTCCCATGGTAGATATCATTGATGCTTCTGAAAACTGAATGGGTTTCAGTGGAAGTGTGAGTCAGCACAGTGTTGCCTGTAGCTTAGAAATATTTTCAAGGCTCCTGGCACAAATATTTCTTCTAAAAACCAGGCTCTGGTTTGTATCTGCTTGTGCTCCAGGACTCTGGGAGTTCCCTGAAGATCAATCTGCAGACAGGCTTTTCTTCAAATCAGCTGGGAAACAGTAAGGCTAGAAAAGAGGAAGTTTCTTTTTCTCCTTCACAGCGGGTTACAGTTACATGCAATAGTGCAATCACAGGCGCCTCCTACTTATGCAAGGTAAAGGCTGTGTTCCACACCCTCCACTACCTGTGTAGTGCTATAGCAATATTGGTGTAGAAAAGCCAGATGTTAATTGTGTGTTTGACAAGCTCCTTTTGCCAGCTACTGGGAAGAGTATGACATTCTTTTTGCTGGGAAGGGAGTCTGAATGGGAGAACCTTGCAATGGGACAACAGCAAGGGAGAGCACAGAGCAGCACCAGCAGAGTGCTGGCTGGAAATATAAATAAAGGTTCTGTTGATACCAGAGGAGCACTCAGCAGTCTCATCAATCCCTCTGACCCACAAGGCTAACACCCAAGCTGAAAAGAGTGCATTTACATTTCAAAGAGAGGTAGAAGGTGTATAGGATGAGGCAGCTTATTCATTCGGTGATCCTAGGAGTAGGTTAAAGAGGCAAGAACTGGCTCCTTTTCTCCTGCACTTCAGTCACATGTGCAAAACATGAGACTGTGCTTTCAGAAACAGTTGGGAGCAAGAGGTCTCCATCAGGGAGACAACTCCAATTCAGGGTGCACACAGATTGATGTCACTTTGTCAGAGCTGCACCTGCTTATGGCAGCTCTGAGGGTGGCTGAGGGCCAGACAGCACTTGGGTAATCAGATGGGAAATAGGGAAGTGACTTTGATTAAAGCTGAGAGACAACATGTGGGGGAACAGTGGGAGGAACCACTCTGAGCCAGTGGAAGGGTAATCTACTGGAAAAAATGATGGGGAAGGATTTCTGTTGTTTGAATGGATGAGGTAATAAGAAAAGAAAGGCTCAGAGAACTCTGGGGGTCTTTGGGAGATGTGATGGTTTGGGACAGCAGCAGGAGAACAGCCAAATTATCCTGTCATCACATTTCAGACCCACTATGGGCAAGTGGCACAGCAGCTTTTGGAAAGAATGAAAGAATACTAAAACCTGAAGACTTTTCCTAGCAGCGTGCCCATCTGCTTAGGGGGACATGGAAAATAAACAAGGGGTCCGATCCTGGGATGTGCCAACCACCTTCTCTTGTACGCCGAAGGTCCTCCTGAGCCAAGAGTTCAGGATTTTGCCCTATGCTGTATAGTGTACACCATGAAAAGCTTATGCTGGATTATTGCTGTCGTCAAGTCTCTGCTCCCTCTGGGATCCTGCAGGGAGTTGGCAGCTAGGGGACTCAAAGGGGACGGTGACATTGCATGGGTGGTGGAGGCAGAGCTAATTGGGAACACTTCCATGGTGTCTATGCAGCAGGTCAGGCTCCGGGATCATAAAATCTCTGAACCTGTGAATTTGTTCCACGAGCCTGCCTTACTCTGTTTCAGGACATGGGCTGGGAGTGTGTTTACGTTGGTGTGTCTATCAGAAAATACTGCAGGACCGTGCTCGTTGGGGCAGCTGCTCTCCAGCAGCTCCAGAACTGCATGGGCGGTTTGTGTGATGTGAAACTGGTGGGACCAGCAGAGCATGGTGGGCTTTGCTGCACCCCGTCACCATTTTTCTTTTGGCTTTGCTGCATAACATCCTGAAAGGAAATTTTCTTTTTTTTTCAGGAGCTTCTTGGCTATAAATTTGACCTGCCAAAACAAGTGCACTTGTTCTTTTAGTGAAGTATGTTCCCTCTGGTTGCTGAGATGTATATAATATGGCAAATGAAGGAGGAAACACTGAATGAACAGAGAGAACAGTCACCTAACCTCCCTCTTGTCCTGAGGGTGTGACTTGTTGAAGCCATTAGATTTAGACAGGAGGAAATACAGGAGGGGGGTGTGTGGAGCGGAGGGGAACGCAAACTGCATTAGAGCTTTGAGCAAACCATTTGAGACCCTATATGATTGAGTCACTCTGAAGGGAGGTAGAGTCTGTCACACATACCCACTGTAATGAGTATGAACAAACCCAGAACAGCTGGCTGTAGCATATGGAGCATCCAGAAGGGAACAAAGCTGAAATAATTCCCTTTCCTCTGCTCTTTGCTTATCCTGGCCCTGATTCAGGAGCGCACTGGGGACCGTGCTCATCTTTAGGCCTGCACTTTAGGTCCCAATGATTTCCCTCATAACGAGTTTCAATTTTACTATTGCCTTAACCAGTTTTCTGTGCAGGTAAGCACCTGCCTGAGTGCAGTTGGGGTACAGCATCCCTTAAGCACAGACTCCCTGACCAGCCCTGTCTCCTCTGTGGAGCTCAGGTGGGAGACTGGCTCAGGTGGGAGGCCGGCGTGCACCCGTGCTCCTGGATGAGTGCTGGGGCTGTAGACGGTTCTTCAAGAAGAAGGCAAGGAAGAAACACAAGATGGAGTCATCTTGTCACTCACAGTTACCTAATGGGCCACTTTCTGGGCTATGGTGGTTTTACTTTTCCTTAGAGTTTATTGGGTTTTTGATTTTGAAATCAAATAGTTTCCTTCATCTGCATGCTACACGTGTGGGAATAGCTGTTCCAGGAAACTCAGAGGTGGCAGGATTGCTTGAGCCTTCAGAGAGAATTTGGTTGAGGTTTTCTACTCTTTTCCACTTTTTTCCCATTTCCATCAGGAGATGCAGGGACAGAAGGGCACAAGCAGATAATTGTGCCCCATTGCCAGTATTTCTGTAGCAGAGCAGTGACAGAATGAATGAATTGTGGCATAGGCAACATAGATGCCTGTATGAAAAATGTGAATGTGGCATAAGTGATCTCATCCATCATTTCTGGGTTTGATGCCCAAGAGAGGATAATGATCAACTGCTCTTGCACAGGGATGCAATGGTGGAATCAGGGAAGACTCGGTCTGAAACCAGTAGGAGGAGCAGAGGAATTCATGGGAAAGCCGCTTATTCCTTATTAAAAATCCCTCTGTGTGTGTGCATGTGAGCATGTGTGTCTATGGGTATTGCTCTTGCCTCAGCATTTTTGGGTGGGCTGTGAAGCAAATTTCCTAAGCAGTGTGCACCTCCTGCTATGCAAAAGCTGGCCTGAACATTTGTTAGGTTAGTAAAATGCGCCTTTGTGGTACCCTTTAAGCAACCACCTCATTTTAGATAAAAATCTATTTGTGATTTTTAGGCCTCTTCCAATTTATTGGTTCCTCTGATATCCTAAACCTATTAGTTCTCAACCCATCCACAAAATCTTCCAGAGAAACAGAATCGACAAGACCTGAATGTCTAATTGAAAAATAAAATAAAAAAAACAACAAAACCAAGCAGGAATGAAAACAATCAAATGAAATGAAAAAATCAACAAAACAAAACCCAGCCCTAAGGTTTCAGGCTCTATTTTGTATGCCATAAGAAGGAGGTATAAAAGTACAGCTGTGTTTTTTGGTTTTTCTTCCTCTGCACCGCCCTTTTAAACAGAGCATACCTCATCACTCCAGCTCCCAGTGAAGGGACTGGGATTGTACCCTGTAAGCAGCTTGTGAGCCGACGGGGTGGCGCTCGCTGGAGAAACAGCCTGAAGGGAGCCAGAGCAGCTGGATCGCATGGTCCTTGGTAGTGCTGCTGTTCGGGATCCTGTGGCCCCTAGCTCTTTGTGCTGCTGTTGAGCAAAGGCCAAAAGATGTGAGGAGAAACAGAGAACCTGGAACAGAAGGAATTTTTCAGCAAACCCCAGCATTGACATTACAACATATTTCCCAGCTCATAGGCAGAAGCAAAGCCTTCCTATTACCTACTATTCTCAAAGGTGCATTTCATCTCTATTCAAATAGTCATTCTATACCAGTTTTTTTTTTAATACAGTCTCCAGAAGACTTTAACATTAACATTAAAAAGATAATGGAAACAGGCAAACAGACAAATCATGATGCCCAGTGCTTTGCTTCCTCATTGATAAAACATGAGAGCAGCTCCCCCCTGCAAGATTTTGACTTTCCAGACTGCTAGTCATTTACGTTTTTATTTATGAAAAGGAGAAAAAATGAGTTTCCATCACAGCACCTAAGCATAATAGAAAGGGAAAGCTTTCATGCGTTCTGCATGGGGCTGTGCTGTCAGGCTGTGCAAGTGGGTAATAACGCGATTTCTTCCGTTACAGCCCAAAACCTGCTGTCCAGTTTGATCACAGAGCTCAAAAATGTGTTTGCATTTGATAATATCCCTGTTCTGCTCAACCACAACTTTCTGCTTTGTACTTTTTTCCCCTTTGCAATGTTTTTGGGGGTAGCGCAGCCCTGTCCCTGTCGGTGCTGCTTGCATTGTTACTGTTAATAATTATCTGTATTACAGGAGTTATTAGAGGCCCCAACTGCTACAGGCTCAGTGCATGTAAGAGACAATCTCTGCCTGAGGAGCTTAAGGTCTAAATAGGCAAGGCAGATAGTGGAAGTGTTATCAGTCTTATTTTTACAGAGAGCTTAAATGACCTGCCGAAGGTCACGCAGGGAGTCTGTGCTGGAATCATGACTGGAATACAGATTTCCCAGGTTTTATTTAAGCATCTAACCCAGGTTCCTTGTTAAGGAAGGCAGTTGTGAGAATGCTGCCTATGTGTGTGTGAGTCTGGGTGCAATTCTGGGTCATGTGCTGGATTTGCATATGCCCTCCTGGTCGAAGCAGCTCTGCGAGGAGCTTCGGGTGCTATAATAAATGCACAGCTAGCAAATAGCAGCTACAAGATGCATACTCACCTGGCATGCACATCTCTAAGTAGTTCAAGGACAGAGCCTTCAACGAGGTGGCAGATGTTGTTAGCGTTCTTATTTAAGCCTTCACTATTTTTGACTGCGTTACAAAAATACGTGCAATACTTGTGAAATATAAAGGATGCTGATCAGTCTCGTTTTGGGCTGATGAAGAGCACAGTCTTGGGGCTGGTGTGTGTAGTTGTATGGGCCTTGATGTTCAGAAGCAGGTAAGCAAAGAGCCTCAAACTTTGCAAGAAAGCCAACATTTTAAAGTGTTGTTACATTTTGAAGTGTTATGACAAAACACACGCTTTTAAAAAAAGACTGTGAGATGCACAGGTTCACGTGTGATGGGAACCACATGAGTTCTGAAAGTAGCGTCCACCTAGAAAAGCAGGCGTTCTACAGAGCTTCCTTCTGCCAGAATGGTCTCTGAAGGACTGGAGAAAATGGTGATGCTTCCTGTAATAACTCTTTGCCAGGTCAGGAAACTTCCCTGCGCTGTGTCTCTGCTGTATCTGAGGGTGTGCAAATGGCTTCTCTTAGGATGAAAACACTGTGCCGTGTAGAGGTCCTCTGCCTCTGTGTTTGGCTGAAGGAACGCTGTACAACGGTTTTGACTATCATTTCTTGGAAACTAAATACAGGTGGGACTCTAATATCACAGAATTAGCACAACCACCTTTCTCAGCTAATTGTTTTAAACGACATTTTAAAGAACTACTATTTTCCTTAACATTTCTAGTCTACTTTTCCATTGCCTGCAAGTACAAAATTCAATTTTCTTAAGCGTCAATTTTTATCTAAAATATAATACTTATTAGCAGTTTCAATGCATTTCAATGTATCTTTGTTTTTTAAATTATTTCACAAAACTCTTTACATGTATAATTGAAATTGACTTTAATTTGAAACTCAGCCTTAACAGAGTCAATATTTCTGCAATCTGTCTTAGCTTGTTTCTCAAGGAAAATGTTATTTCTATTGCTGCAAAGGGAAGGAAGGGACGTGATGTATGCTACAAGAGTTAGGAGGCTCAAGACCTAGAGTTTAAAGAACTTTGGCTGGTTGTGACTATAGGATTTCTGAAGCCTGTGCTCATGTTATTGACTCTCTCAGCACGTGCTCTAGTCAGGGTAGAGCTCCACAAAGCTTTTTGAGAAGTTTCAGCTTTTGAGTAATATTCGTGGTTTCCTGAGAAGTCAACAGTTTTTTTCAGTGGCTGAATTGGATTAAGGCATTTTAGTTAATTGAAATGTGAAGGCAGACATTTGAGAGCTAATGCATATTGCTGAATGCAGTTCCTTTCCATTTTTTTTTTTCTGAATACAATGTGTTCTTAGATTAAAGTTGCTTTTATGGCCAAATAATTTCTCTTCAACTCCCTTTTGTAACTTACCTTTCAATTAATGTGTTTTGCCATTGTTTTAATTTTAAAACTCTACCGTTAAAAAGCTTTTAGCACACTCTGAAAAGACCATAAGTGGCGTGGAGTACTGAAAGTGCCTCCCTGTGTTCGTTAGCCCGAAAGAGCTTAAAAATTGCTGCTGAACAATCTGATCCTCTTCTGCACCAAAGTCACTTCCAGTAGCTTAAGAACATTAAAAAAAAAATAATCTTTTTAAATGTAGCGTATAGAAATGCCCTGTGGGAACACTGGAACACTTTGGGAGATGAGTCAAAAAGATTTAAAAACTTAGAACGCAGCCTCCTTGATCAAAGGATGATATATCCATAGTATACTTGCAATATGATATATTCTTATATTCCATTAGCCTTGGGAAATACAACTCCATATACAAATGAACATGAACGTTACCAGTTACAAGTGGAGACACTTTGCCAATATTGAAATAATTTCATTACAGTAAATCTTTAACTTTTAAAAATATTGCAAATGAAATTTCAGTGCTGCTTTCAAAGTAATCAAGAAGACAATGGGTTGCTTCCTTTTCAGCTTTGTAGTTATAAATGATTATTGGAAATATTTTTATATTTCCAAAGGTTGTAACATCAGAGACGGCAAATAAAATTGTCCTTCTCCAGGATGTCTTTATTTCCTGTACTGAAAAAGAAGTTAATATATTTTTGTCAATAAACAAATATTTTGCCTTATGAAGATGCAGCATTTTAGCTACAGGTTAATCTTGTAGAAACAGCATTATTTAATTTGCTGCTGCATTCAAGAGGTTTGTGCAAACAACTAAATAGTGTTGTTGTGTGCCTTTGTGGTTTCACAGAAGCCACTTTGTTACTTTCTGTATTTCTGACCAATAACCCTTTTCAGAAATGTTGTTGTTCAAAGCTATTCTGTAGTAACCTTTACAATGTTTTGTTTGCCTGCTGTCGTGCATCTGACAGTCCACCATGAGCAATGGAGAAACTTCTTTTGCAAAACCCATTGTGCATCTTCTGGCAATTATAGCTACCTTCAATGATTCATGCAAAATCATTTCTCCACTCATCTTGGTAAATACTTAATCTTCAGGAGATGTATCGTGAGTTATTGCTATACTGCTGCATTGTCAGTGAGGTTGTTACCTGACCAAGACAAAATAAGTAAATAAGTCTTAGACTAATTTTTTATTACAGATCTTTTTTTATTTGTTTGGTTGGTTGGGGTTTTTTTGGTGTGGGTTTTTTGGTTTTGTTCTGTGTCATTGTGATTTGTGGGCCAGCAACCCTGCAGATACTGGGACTCAGGATTTAGGCCATCATAAATATAGGGGGGAAAAAGATCCACAGGCTCAGAAAATATGGTAATCTGCATGAACTTCTCTTTTAAAAATAGCTGTAGTCTGCCCACTTTGCCTTTTGGACCCTAGTGACAGCTGAGACCATCTCTGTATGAAAGTTGTAAAGACATTCAGGGTCCATTGGTCTTGAAGATGCTATACAAATATGGACTATTGGCGTTTGAGATCACTTACCCAACACACGATCTCAAATAACGAGACAGTCTGGGGAAATGAAGCAGCCTTTGCAAGACAGCCTGAGTCACTCTGGACTGTCTCTGGGGGAGCGAGCACTTGAAGTACCTTTCTCAGTCAGTTCCAGTCCTTCGACTCATACTCATTGATTTTCTCCTTTCTCGAGCTCTAACCTCGCTGCAGGATCGGAGGGAGAGCCTGTGCTTGCTTTTGAGGAAATCTTCATCTCTCTTGTGCCCAAAAACTCTTGCCTGTTTCTTGTCCTGAGCTACAAGGGAGCTCATTATTTCTGCTGTGCTGCTGGCAGCTCTCCTCCTGCAGCTGGGAACAGGCAGGCATCCCAGCACGGGAGAGCCCCGAAGGAGATGGAGTTTCCCTCCACGCGTAGGCAGCTGAGACAGGGCAAATATTGTCACAGTGCTCTGGGGCAGTCTCCACTTAAAAAGTTTGAGGGCCCTACCAGAAAGATCTGCTGCTGTATTTCAAGCCCCTATTTTGCACACAGTAGCACTAAATCTTTGCAATAAACTGAAATAACACTCACTGTGGCAGTTGTTTGCTTTTCATATTACCTTAGTAAACTTCTGCAGAATTGTTCTTCCGTGCCTTTCTTTCCCTTACCCGAGTTACAAAGCCAAGAACGGAGCTCTGGGGTAATAACAAGCAAAGCCACCTTCATGGTTCCCATTTCTGGTCTGCAGGCTGGTACAGGCTTCGTACAACAATTAAGAAGGTTTTTATTTGTCTCAGTGGAAATGTGTGGATAATTTTTGTTAAAAGTTTAGGTTTGTTCAGGTTGGACTCTCGACTGAAACAAGGTTTAATCAACAGTTATGCTGCTTAGTGACTTTTTTGGCAGTATTTTCTTTGATATTATCTTCTCCTTTCTCTAGTGATAAATGAATGAAAAAAGGATGTTTTCTAAAAGAAGGGATGCTGGGTGTTGGGATTAGCTGGAGGGAGTGAAAATGTGCCCCGTGGTGTCTGTGCATTTCTACTGTATCGGAAAAATGGATCAAATGTGCGCCAGATTTCAAAGTGTTTTGTAATCCAGGCAAAACCTCTATATGTCCAAATGTGTCTTTATTAAAAAAAAAAATAACAAAGTAAAGGGAAACGTAGGCTGAGAGCTTAGACTTTGGAAATCTCTCAAGGGAAATAGTTTAAAACCTGTTTTGGGGGGTCTAGAGCGAACAAGGTATACTGGTAAAATTCAGAATTTGTTATCGTTAAGTCACTTATAGCTTAAACAATATTCTGAGAAAGAATCAGTCACTCAAACATGGCTGAGTAAGAAATATTGTCCCGGTATATACCAATACTTCAACTCTCCGTGTCGTAAGTTGGACTCCTGAGGGGTTTTGTTCATTTGTTTTGTGGAGGTGCTGGAAACCTGCAGCTTCCACTGAATTTGGCGGGTCTCGAACGAGGTCCCTGGCGAGCCGACAAAAGAGGACAAGGATAGTTGAAACCTTTTTCCATCTCAGCCTTGCCTAAGGCGCTGGTTCTGGTGCGTGTAGGTGTCAGTTGGATTTCTGTCTTATTGGCAGTGTTTAAAATGGAGACCCAGGCCCGGAGCAGCTGCTGCAAGTCAGGAAAAGAAGGATTCATTGCCAAAACTGCTTTTTGCCTCTCTCTGGTCCCTCACCCTCACAAGTATTAAAAGTTAACCAAACTTATCCCACAACAGAAAGATGATAAACAACCAAGACCTCCCCTGAATTATGGGCTGGTTGCAATGAAAAGCAGATGTGCAAACCCCTCCCAGAGCAAGGGGCTCCCAGTGGGCACCCACTGGAATGTTAAGAGGGGAAGAGAGGACGATTTTCTTGCTGATGAAATGCTGCTTTGCTCAAGGGACCATATTATTGCTGTTATTTATTATTTATGCAGTGCCGAAGGTGTGCACAGTGCTTTATAGTGCAATAAAAAAAATGACTGGTGTCCAGTCCCTCGGGGTGTTGCGCCACTGCTGAAGTATGGCAAAGGGGCAAGATTGAAGGAGTTGATTCTCCCTCCGCGATGATGCAGAGGTTTGTTATTGTTACAGGGTGTCCTCTTCGGGCCGCTTGACTGGGGATGTTAGAGTAGCTTTGTCACCGTTTTGCACAATTGTCTATGATCGTGTTTGCAAGGGCATGTACCCTGTTTGATATGCATTTGGAGTCTGGCAGCAGTGGGAATGAGTGTACAATAAAAGTGCTGCTGTCACAGCCCCAGGTTTTTTTTTATATTTTTACAGATTCCCAGCCATCTGCTGCCTCACCAGCTGCTCACAGTGCAGCACAAAACTTATCTCCATTCAGCAACTCAGACCCTCAAGGAGGACAGGGGTGGTGGGCTTGAAGGTGCATAACTGACCTGCTGCGCATGGTCTGCAGGACACAGACCCAGACCTGGTGCCAAACTCCAGAGAGATGGGAAGGAAATGCTGGGAAAGGGTGGAAGAAGCAAAGTTCAAACACATGGCCAGTCTCTTGTTCACCCCTTACAAAATACTGGCCATAGAGGTGTGCTGGCCTGGAGAGCAGCGGGAGTGGGGCTGTAAGCCTGAGAAGACCACAGGAGATGGCCCAGCCCCAGGTTTGGCACTTCCTTTAGCCATTGTTAGGCTGACAGAATGAAGAAAAGGCATTCCCCCAAGGGCATGGAGAGGTTTGAGCTCTCTCCCCCTTGTGCTGCAGCCAGCCCTTTGCCATGAGGTCAGGTTTGTTGTGGAAAGGGAACCAAGGCTGGTGGTGTCGTAACTGGAGGCAGCGGGGAGAAAGCAGCAAGTTCTGCCTTAGGGAAACTCGGCAGCTACCTGGGTGTACAGGGGAATAGAGAGAGACACAGCTATTGGAGATTTGTGGGGCCCGAGGGCCCAAGAAATCCTACTGCCGAGAAAGTGGCATGTATTATTACTCGCTGTCTTTGAGACACCTAGATGAGAATTTCCTAATTTCATTAAATCTTATTTTTATAATCTCCTTGGGATCAAGACAGCTGACCTGAATGCTCTCTAAACCTACCCCTCGATCCCTCCTCTGCCTGCTCTCCACAAATGGGGATGATGCTGGAGCAGGCGAGAGGAGAAAAGGCAGGTTGGCCGCAGGAGCAGGGAGGGAGTGACCAGGTTCCCTCCACTGTTCCCAGAGAGCTCCTCTGCTTTGCGTGTGCCACTTCAGACCACTCAGAGCACCCATCCTCCCTCCTCATGCTTTTATGCATTTTCCAATTAAATTTCCTCCACGAGAAGGAGAGAGGCACTCTGAATCCATTAGCATTAGTAATTATGCAAATGCTTCAGGGAGTTGACTGCCCATCATTACATATAATTAATGTTTCTGGTTATGAATGGAGGGTTTGTTACTTTTCCCCCCCCCTTTTGTGCTGGAATGGGGCGGGGTAGAGGTGTGGGGGGGTGATGTTACTGTATTTAATTTGCATAATCAGGAGGCCTGATTGGGTATGCATGAGGGTAGGGGCGGGGGGACCTTCTCCAGTGTGCACTCTATTAAGCTGGCAGCAAATCTCAGGAGGGAGAAGCAGAATGTAAAGCGAGGGTGAGTGCTGCACAGCGACTGCAGACAGCAGACTCAGGTTTAGGCAGCACCACCAGCACCAAGGAGGTACCCTTGGACTGGCATGGCTATGCACAGGTGTCCTATACCTGCACACGCTTATCCTGTCCTTTTCCTTTACCTGGCTGCTAGAAATGACATAGGGATTCTGCAGAAAGATCCCATTCCTGGCTTTTATCTTGGACAGCACACTGAGTCCGTGATTTGCAACCTCTAAGGCATATGTACACCATGTGTTGTAGAGTTGGACCCCAGATACCCCAGAGAGCACTGGGGGAACAGGCTTGAAACTGGCAGCAAGACTCAGCACAGCCTCCTTTTGTGCCCCATTTCTCAAAGCTGTGCACAGTGATGTGGATCCGAGCATCTAAGTGGGCATGCTGATTCTCAGAGGGGCTGTGCGTGATGTGTAGCAGGAGCTGTGGATGCTCAGTACCTCTGCAAAGCAAGGGGCTTAGAGGGGAAGTGTATCTGGATGGACTTGGCTGTCCATGTAAAAGCAGTCAGGACAGACAGTGAAGTGGGAAAGTTTTAGCTGAGGGCGGTACCTCTGAGGAGGAAAAGTCAGACTTTACCTCCTAAGTCAAACATTACAAAAGCTGGGAGTGGAAAGTTTCCTGTGCGTATTCTAGCAACAATGAGTGCCCTGGGAAGCCTCCCTGTTTCCTGATACATGTGAAAAAAATGCTTCCTATCCACTGTAAAACGTTGTCCTCATGTCCTTCCCATTCCCTGGTCACTGTCTTTTCACTTTTTGTCTCTTCTATTCCTCTTATCTCAGTTTTATTCCCCAAGAACTCCATTTCTCTTTAGTCTACATCTCAAGCCTACCTTGTGTCCTTTCGCCTGATGTAGGCAGTCCATCACTGGCCTCCAGACTTCCTTGGCTTTTAAGTGATAACTGCTGTGTTCCCTCACTCCTCCACAGTAGGCATCTAACCACAGGTTTTGGCTGATCAAAATTTACAGAAACAGATAGCCAGTGAAGGGGATATCTGGAGGGGGGCGGCAAAAGACTCTGGAGACAATATATGCTCAGTAGGATAATGCCCTGGGAGGGCACTGAAAGGACTCAAGCAAAGGAGAACACAGAGGTTCTCAAAATAGGAGATGAACCGAAGGGTACTACAGAGATGAGAAAAGTGTCCATGCAGCAGAGGTCAGATTGGCCAGAGAGTGTCTTAGTCAAAAAAGAAAGAGGGACAGCAATTGCTTAGATGGAATCTGGAGGTCCCATGCTGCCTGGAGTATTGTGTCCTCCTGCTCTGTGGCTATCATTATTTTCTGTCTTGTTTAGAATCCGTTGTTTGTAATAAAGATACTGGAAATTGGATGGATCTCTTCTGGCATCTCCCTGTTTGGTCACCATGGGCCAGGTATGAGCTTTCCCTAGTAGTGCAGGAATTTGCAGTGGCTCAGCAGAGGTTTGCAGGGTAGGCAGGGAGAAAACTGGCTTTGTTTCCCACCCTTTTATTCCCACAGGTTGTAGAAATGTGAGACAAATTTCCGACACAAATTCCAGTAACCCTTAAAACAGATGAGGAGCAGGACACACATAAAAGAAAGAAACAATCCAGAAAAAATAATGTGTTTCTGTGTATGTGTTTGTGTGTGTGTGTGTTTTTAAAGCAGGAGAAAATTCTCTGTGTGTTTGTGTGTATGTTTTTAAGGGAGTAGAAAAGTGGGGAAAACTTGAAACATTAAGCTTTCAAAAAAACCTCAGACTCTTGATAGTGGGACATTATGAGAGGACACCAATTTTGCTCTAAAGATTGGCTTTTGGTACAAGAAACTTGTGGCAGTACTGGATTCTGTTCTTGTCAAGGTTTTGTTTTCTCTGACTTGAAGCTGCTTTGGAGATTTGTAGTTCTGAGGTTCATGTTGTTCAATATTTTGTAAAGCATTTGTACACTTGGCCTGCTGCTAGGGAAAACCACTGGGGAAGACTTTCAGTAAGTAGAAGCACCTGTAAAATCTCCAATGTACACAAAACCAAGAGATCTCATTTGCTTAGATCAAGAACTTCTCTTAAGGATGAGAACGGTCCCAATACTGATCAGGAAGGTAATCTCTGAAGGGTTGGGTGAAATCCCAGAAGGCACTTGCTAGAAATAGAGTGGAGGTCTTGGGGAATTATGTGATGAATATCTGCTGTAAAATCATAGCAGCAAGTGATGTGTTAGGGAGGGAGCTTTCTGGCTGTGAAATGGGAAGATACCAATAGCTGTGCTCTGGTTTTGCTTTCTGTGACATTCATCCCACAACAAAACATGCCACTGAGGCACCAGGGCAGTAGTGAGAGGCAGCCCTACTGGCGAGGGGAAGGAGGAGTTTCCTGGGAAGTAATCAGCTATGGGAAACAAGGGGGGCTCAGCCTCTTGAGATGGTCCATTGGCCCGAGCCTGGGTTTATGTTCCCTGAGGTCAAATCTGCTAACTGTGCTATACCAGACAAAGCTATGCTGTATCCTCAGAGAAAAGGAGACAAGGTGAAGACCTTGCTGTCCCCCAGAGCCACTTCTGAGGTCAGGAGGGCTAAAACAAAGGAAGAGAGAAACAATTGTCAAAGCAGGAGAGACTGTGATGAGAACAGGGGCAGCCTGGCATCAAACTGAGGGAAGGAAAAGGAAGAGGATGGCGAGTTGTATGATAATGCCACAATATCACACTGCATCTCATCACCCAGGAGGATGCTGGAGGTGAACATACTGTAGCCATGATCCAGGGACCATGAACTGCATGAAGAGAGCTTCCAGTACACACCTGACCTTCTGTAGGGTATCACCCTCCTGTAACAGACTGCTCTGTATTCACTGAGGTTAACAGATGATGAAGTGCTTGAAGATGTCACTGTGTGAAAAGGCAAAGAACAAGGTCCCCTCTGAACTGTGCTCAGTAGCAACTCCACAAGGTTCACATTGCTGCTTTGTGGCATTTTCTGCCTTCCCCACTCCCCCGCCCCCACCTTTTTCTTTCTTTTTTTGGTTTTTGGGGTTTTTTTTTTTGCATGTGCGGGTGGGTCAGATTGTGTATGTGTAGTGAGGACAAACACAGAAAACACACATACATGCAGGCACGCAGCGTATGCATGCACAGACACTTGAGATTGCTAAAGGCACAAGTTAAATCCCACATCAAAGCAGAGAGCTATCGGAGCAGCACTGTTCAAAGGAGCCAGCTTCCTTCCTGGGAAAGACAGATTGTCACTTTGATTAAGAGATTTTAACAAGAGAGAAAAAAGAGGGAATGAAAGAATGGAGAAGAGAAAAGAGAGAGTTTTCATTTATACTTTTTTTTTCCCTTTGGCCATCCAAATAAGATTTTAGTTTGATGAAAAAAAGACCCCAATTTAAAATAAGTTTAATGTAACAATGAATTATTTAAGGGAGAAGAAAATACAAGCTGCTGCTTAAAAAAAAATAGAAAAAGCTATTATTGAAATGTCAGAACAAATACCCAGCTTGATCTGCATTAATATGATAAATACTAATATATTCATTTCCCCTGGTGCTTCTGGGCTTGCAGAGGTACATCTGCAGTGCGTTGCTTATGGTAATCAGGTCACAGCTTCAAAGGGAGATATGCAAGGTATTCTGGGTGATGTTGTGCAAGCTGCTGTTAGAGACCTTGTGGATCATTGTGTAGAGTTGAGGAGAGCTGATCAAGGGTCTTCTGGAAGATCTCTGCTGAAGGAAATTGAAAATCTTGTCATATTCTTTGGTGGATCACCAGTTGTGGAACAACATTGGTGTCTGGTTGTCAACTTCAAAGTTGCCATTTTTCTGTAGACAACTTAGTAAGAGAGAAAAAAAGACTGAGATGGAGAAAGCAAATGAGCTTCCCACCTTCTGTCTCCACAGCCTAATTCCCAGCATCTCAGTAGTTGGGAATAGATGCTGTGGGCAAGTTGTAAAGCACAGCTGCAAGTGAACTACCATCTCAATTTTTTTCTTCCAGAGTCTCACAGTAAAGTTCTCAGGAGCAATTTAGTGGAGCTGAGAGCTTGAAGCTTCAAGAAGGTTCACACAAACATCTTTGCATTTTCAGAATCTAACTATCTGGGAACTGCAAGTAGGTTGTTTTTGGTAGGGACAAGTACTACCTTCTACTAGGTATTGTCTCCGCCTACCCCATCACTCTCTTCTATTGGACAGGAAGTTCTGTTGTAATGTGCATCAGGTTTGCTGGTGTCAGCACCACCTATGCCCTTGAAAGAGTAACCTGGAGATCAGACCCCTTATGGATCATATTTCTTTTCTATAGCCAAGGACTAGATTTAGACAACTGTGGGGCAACCAGCTATCAACAGAATCCAATAGTTCAGAATTAAGAGATCTTATTTGGGAGTGATGCGGTGCAGAAGGTGTTGGACTGTTGTTTCCTAACATTACAGCTGGCAGCTGAATGATTGTCTGGGAGTGTGGTCAAATTGGGATGCAAATGAATTGAGCTGGTCTGCTGGTTAGTAGAATGAGCAGAAAATGTTGGAGAGAAAAAAGATGAGAAGATTGGAGGAGAGAGAAGCTCAGAGGCAGAGAGTGGAGGAGAGAGGTTGGAAATGTGTTTGGAAGGAGATGGAAGAATATAATTGCCTAATGTGAACCTATCAATGTGGCAAGGTGTTTTGAGATAAATCAGGAGACATTCAGTTAGCCTTTGACCTTCTGGGTCAGGATTTCTTATTGAGTATCATTTCAATTGAGGTAGCTCAAACATACTTAATTAATACATTGCTAACCTACCCTGAATTCCTTTCCTGGTAAAACTCCTGTTGGGTGCCACAATGAAGCTATTATCTCATGCAACACTGTGACACTGCGACATCTTCCTAACAGTGGACATCTCGATCATAGGCTGAAGTGTGGCTCTGTGAGTTGGTNCCTCGATCATAGGCTGAAGTGTGAGTTGGTCATGTGCCCACCTCAAGGAAGGACTTACTGCATCCAAGGTAGTTTAGCTGGTCGTAATGCCTGGAGTTCCCANTCTCGATCATAGGCTGAAGTGTGGCTCTGTGAGTTGGTCATGTGCCCACCTCAAGGAAGGACTTGTTGCATCCAAGGTAGTTTAGCTGGTCGTAATGCCTGGAGTTCCCAGGTAGTTAAAAAGAATGTGCCTAAAGCCTAGATAAGGCTAGTTATAGATCTGCAGAATCTGTGCCTGGGAGTCTGTTGTGATAATCTGGACTGACTTGAGAAGCTCCTCTTCTGGGTGTGTGTTCCTTCACAAAATTCTCTAGTTTCCAAGGAGCCCTAATGTGCTTTTCCGGTAGATTTTACTCACAAATGCAGAGAGTCTTAGTCCATCTGCTTCTGTCCCTCTTTGCCTCCATTGCCTAAATTTGAATGCTTAATGTTGGCTTTTGGGCACAAGTGTGCTGTGCCTAAGCTACAGACCAATTCCTCAATTAAAAGATGCATGAGCTTTATTATTGATACCTCCTCCCCCCGGAGATGCTCCATGGGGTCTATAGTCTGCTGGAAACCCCAGCGACAGCTTCTGGCTTTCGACTTCAGAAGGTGAACTCTTCTAGTGGCCATTTTCGATCCATTCACTGGGAAAATGTGATTACATCTTATTTATTGAAGTTAAGTATTCCTGCTTGTAGCCACTATGGCATTAAAGTAAAACGTTCAGCATTTAACACGATGAATGCAGAGACATGAGGCTAAATGCACTGCGTAAAATCTTTATGGGGCTGTAAACAGACGCCCAGAATATTTTCGACTGTTTTGTTGTGAGTCAGGCTGGGGTGTCCCCTCTGCCAGACAGCTTGCCCTAGGTCTCCTTGGCAATCAGCCAAGACTGTGTCAACACCACCTTGGCCTTCATAGGGGAAGGGGCCTGGGAAACAGAAAATGAACTGGCCTGCTTGCTGGTGGGTATTGCTCTTGCCAGGACTGGCTTTGGCCACGCTTGGTGGCTGTTGCTGCATCAGGGCAGATGTGGGGGGTAAATACAGGCTGTGATTGCTTCGGAGCTGCTTTCTTCAATATCAGGTTCAGATAAACACAGCTCAAGAGAAAATCAGTTCAGAGTGAGTTTTGTCAGCTTCAAAAGAGATTCATTCCTAGTGGTGTCAGTCACAGGAGAATGATGGCTGAGATTACTGAGGAAAGCAAGGCCTGTGGGCATTAAAACAGATACTGTTACTGGAACTCAGGGTTTAAAGATGAGATTTAATCTGGAATGTGGATTTGTACAAACTCCCTTCCCCTTTCCAGTTTCTCACTCTGAGGGCCTGGTTCCCACGGGCACACTCAGCCTCCTGCACTCCATATGCATTCATCGGCTCTCTGATCAACACAAAAATCTACTCCCTACCTTCTGCGTGCACTGGACACCAAGTGCCGGGGTAAACAAGAGAGCTGGGCTCTTACTTGACCTTGTTCTCTGTTTGTGATGTTGTGGCTAGGCTGTGTCCTCACCCATGGATGGATGGATTCAGGAAAGTTCTCTGCAAAATGAGCACCTCCCGTCCCCGAGGAGGGTGGCTGGGGTCCCAGGGAGCCCATGCCAGGGTTTACGCAGCTCAGCAGCTCTGCTGTGCAGAAAGCCAACCAATGCCTCGTGGTATTGCAGCACGATGAAAACCAGTTGTGCCGCCCAAGGCGACTGCTTGCTAATACTTTTACTTGCAGTAGTCCATGCCACTGTTAGACATCTCTGCAAGTTCTAGGTGTGGTTCATGGTAAATGAGGAGACAAAGCTGAGACCCACACTCTGGGTATCTTTATTACGTTAAGAAAAGGCTGTAGAAGGCATTTAAATAGCCTCCTGAGAAGCAAGGAAAGAGCATCATTCCCACAAAGTAAAGTCAAAGGCCACAATTCCATATTGCACAATACAGAATACAACTGGTCGTGTTTGTGCTGCAGGAGGTTAGCACAGCACTGACTGACCTTCCAGAGTCCTTTTCTGCCATGCGTGAGGCTCAATGACAAACCTGAGAGAGTTTATCCCGGGGGCTATTTGTATTTTTGATCGTTCCAAAATTGCGTCCTGAAATTTGGAGTGGCATATCCCTAGAAAGTTAACATTTTGCAAGCTTTGCTCTTGGTAGAAACTATAATGTGCCTATTGGGAATGTCCCTGCCTATCTGCAATAAAGTGATTAGGACAGCTTTACATCTTTGCCCTCCCTTGATTGCTTTGGATGCTTCATTGCTACAAAGGTTCCTGTCCCACATCCGTGCCTCCTCCCTCCTCCCCCACCACCTCCTCTTCCATTCAGTAAGTGCCTCTTGCCTCTAACATATGGTCAGAGCATATTCTCAGCAATGCCGACACTTCTGCTTCTTCACTTCAGCAGCCGCAGTAACTGTTGAACGGGAAATCTGTCGTTTAACTCGGCCGTTTGCAGTCACTGAAGAGAAGTAATTACAATGGCCTTAATTGGCTGACTGCAGAGCCACTGCCCAAGTAGTAATAAATAGTGCATGCTTAGGAGCTGGATGAGGTGTAACCACCCAGGGCTTCTCCTCCTCTTCTTCCAGCAGGCTTGAATCCAGTTCACTTAGGAGGCTAGCAAGGATGTCGGGCTGCTGCCTTGTGGATCCAACCCTCATACAAAAGAGATGCTGATCAGCTGAAGGCCCAAAGGTCTCTCCTGAAACTCTTTCAAGGGATCCTGGCAGGGCAGGCTCTTGGCAGCTCTAGCGCTGCCTGCTTCTGCCTGGGTTCCCTGCCTTCCCCTTCTCCTGCTGCTGCCAGGCTAGGGCACGTTTTTTTTCATTAGCAGTGATGCAGGCAGAGCGGGGCCAATTACTCACTGCTTTATGCTTGCTGGAAAACCCACCCAGGACTGGTAATAGCCATTAAGTGAGGGTGCAGCTTTAACTACGTGCCATTACATTAAGTTTCAAGTTGATATATGGCCAGAGCAAATTGAATTCCTGCTGCTATCCCGTCTGACATTTGTTACATTACAATGCCTGCTCTTTTGTTTTTGAGTCAATAGCTGCTGCTTTCGAGAAATATGGATTATTAGAATTTATAGCCCGTCCTACGCGTCTTTTCAAACACTCATATCCTTTTATCATTTCGTTTTGTTGTTATTCTGCCCAGCACAGTTTGTATTTCTTCAGGTTTTAGCACCTGGGACTCTTGATACTTGTGCTAAATCAATACCCTTTGTCCTCATTGCTTTAATATACACAACCATTTGTGTGATGCATGAATTGCAGTGGGTTTTCTGCCTGCGATAGTCATTTACTCCTCCTGCTCAAGCATTCCTTCCCCTGTCTGCGTGCGGGTCGTGCTTTGCAGTAAATATCACATATCTACATTTAAATTCCTTTATATGACGCTTTCCAGGCACCTGGCTGCACAGGGGAAGGTGAATTTGCTGGCATCTTAGCAGAGGGGTATCACAGGTTTGACAACATTCCAGTGCCTCCTGGAAAGTGCTGGTGTGCTGTGTTTAAAAAAAATCCCCTTTTTGCTCTTATGCTGGGTTCACGTCTTCAAAATCTATGCTTTAATGCAGCCACACCTTTTCATAAAGCAGATGTGAAGAATCCCAAGAGCGATAAGAGTGTAAAAAAGGCCTTTGGACTTTTGTTCAGGTGTCCCCAGGTCAGTAGCAACTGCAGTTGTCACTCATCAGTTGGCAGTTCTGGAGACTTGTAGGAGAGGAATTGCTCCGGTAACTGTCCCACAGACAGTTGTGTGTGATGGGAGTGGAGAGACCCAGGCAGATGACTTGGGTCTGACCCTCCAGCTCGGAGTGGATTTACAGCAAGAGCAGAGCGCAGCCTGTGCTGTCACTGCGTCAGCTCTGCCTTTCTGTGCTTACGGAGATGTTCCCAAGGCCGTTCGTCTCATACCTTTTAAGTGCGGTGGACACTGGAGGAGGCCACCAATGCACATGGTAGAGATTTGTGTTTGTTTATGCCTGTACTCATCTGCTGACCCTTTTGGGCTGTTCCCCCTTTCCTCTGCTGGCTGTGGGAGTCCAGGATGTGCAAGGATAGCAAAGCTGCATTTTCCCTCTGAATTTTATACTCTTTTGCCAAATTGGGGAGTGCAGGAAAGAGACAAGAAAGATGAAGGCATAAAAGATGAGATCAGAGAAAGGGAAGGCTTAGCTGGACCAGTTTGCATTTCCCATGCAAGAAGGAAAACTTTGCTCTCTGGCCATTACCCTTCTTCCAGGCATTCTTCTTTTCCTCTGCTCCACACACTGGCAGTTGCACACCCACCCATTCGTCCCTCGGCTCCCTCCTGATCCTCGCTAGCCCCCCGGCCATCCCCTGAGCTGCCTCTCCTTCAAGCCCTCAACTTGAGCTGCTCGGCTTCATGTCGCGGTGTTTCAAACCCCTCTGCTGCTCCTCCACACTGGTGCCAGCCTGCCCCAGCCACGTGGCCGCCTCACCACCACCCCGCTGGCTCCGCTCTCCTTCCCCACCGCCTGGGCTGTCCAGCTCCTGTGCGGAGCACAGCCCCGTGCCTGCCTTCGCGCTTGAGAGGTGACAATTTAACTAAGTGCAATTTCTGAGAATGATGAGTGTGATTTTGAATGTCTCATTGAAAGGCAGGGCAAATCCTTCATCCCCAAAGGGAGATGTGTTAAACACTGCTTCAGAATTAATCTGCGGAGCGTGAATCTCCCTCGCCGCGATGGGGAGAGGCACCATAGCATCCTGCTTTGTCTCCGTGTTCATGGCAGTCTCCTGGTTTATCTCTGCCACTGCTGTTTTCTGGGGCTCTCCCTCCCCATCCTGCCTGTGAAAAATGAGATGTCAGCTCCTTTCAGGGCGTGGGTATTCCTGATAATATATTTTCCATGTAAATAAATGGGAGTGATTTACTATCAGTTATGCTAACTGACTGGGAGCAGCAGAAAAAGGGGTGACCAGATCCTCTGCTGGACTGACCCCCCCCTGCCGCACTCTGCTCCTGGGGGCTGCAGTTTGGACATAGCCGTGGTCTTCTTGTGCTGAGCATGAGAGCTGCCTTCCTCTAGATTTGTAGCAACATCACTAGAAGTGGAGTTTAACGCCCCCTGACTTCAGGGAGGAGGTGAACCAGCCCAGCAGCTGACCCTGACTGAAGGGTTTTCCCTGGGTTTCAAGTCCTCCCCCTAAATCCCTTTATATTCCCAGTGCAGCCTTTTCCATCGAACGTGGTTTCAGACCTTCAGATGAAGCACCCATGTTGCAGACCCAGGAGGCACAGCCCAGCAGGGATGTCAGAAGGTCCTTCAAAAATCTGTCGGCGCAGGTGGCACGTGCCTGCGTGTTCCTTGAAACATAAATGCTCCTGAATATAAAGATTATTTACATCCCCAAACAAAGCTGCCAAACACTTTTAAAATGCGCTAACGGTGCCTCTGTCTTTCCGCTGCGCTTGCTGATAAAGGGCCATAAACAAGCTTGACACATTTATAATAACCTTTCTCCCCTCCCTCTTCCCTGTTCTTTCCTCTTCCTCTCTTGCCTCTCTCGCAGGCTGCATTGGGTAATTTTTTATTCTACTGCCATTAGCTGGGATATATTGTTTGATAGGGGGAAATAAAATGTCGAATCTCTTTTTATTTTTATTTTTATTTTCTTGTTCTAGCGGCAGCTGCTTCAAATGCCAATAGCGGATGTTTGGTTTTAAAATTTTGTTTCCCCCAGCTTTTTTTTTTTTTTCTGTTCGTTTTCTCCCCTTTTCCTGTGTCCCCCTTCTAAAAGGTCATCTTAAATGATGCAAGGATACATGCTTTTGCAGGTTGTTTTTATCATTATCAGCCTATTCCAAAGGCCATTTAGTCTTCTAGGCAAAGGTTGTAGCTTTCAGCCTCCACTTCCCATTTACAAAGGAAAAATGGACGCTACATTTCTAGGTATATAAATTAGGTATAGAAATAGATATAAACCAAAATGCTAACCCATCTAAAGTAAAAGATCCTTGTAATTTCTTTGTCTCCAGTCTGAAGAGGTCTCAGGTTCACCTTTTTTCATGTCACCTGTTCCTCTTAGAGATATTGATGGAAGTACCACATCTAACGATTCCTTCTCCATCCTGTATTGATGGTGCTGTAGAAAGGCCCACTTGCTGGAGATGAAAGGCAGTGGTGAGCAGTCTGGGTACAAACAGTTCCTTTGGGGCTGCTCTTGAGGCTTTTTCGTTCAGTAACTCGTGGCTGTGAGAGAGACTTTGTGAGCAACTGGCACAGGGGCACAAGGGGCTGTGCCGTGGGGCCCGCAGAGTTGAAAGTGTGCATTTCTGGAGCCATCCAGCTGGTCCTGGCTTTGCAATTTTGTACCCATAATGATAAAGCACATATTTGTTTCGCCTTCCCTTGAAGCACTGGCCAGGGGGAGAGAAATGGATGTGGTAGACCTGGCTTGGAATTGCTCATCCCCTGGAAGCAAATGAAGCACTTGGTGAGGTGGGCTCAGCCACTGACATTGGGTTAGCCTTGCCTGGGGGCGTTATGGTCCAGGAAATCTGGGAAAGAGGCAGCAACTAAGTGACAGCGTAAGAAAACATTACCTGAGACATGGCTAAGATACGGTGAAAATCTCCCTCACCTCTTCCTGCTTTGTCTTACTTATATAGTATGTATTTAGGGGCAAGGACTTTCTATGAGTGTGTGTATGGCTCCTGGTACCGCCAGGGCAGTAATCATGGTGTGCAGATGGAGCCACTGTCAGTGCTTGAGTCTTTCAGATCAGAGTTGAGGAAAGGTGGTTTTTGTATGATTGATACATTAAAATTGTTGCTTTTCCTCTTCACTTGGTATATTCTGCTGTATGTGCTCTATAAATTTCCAGAGATGTGGTTTTGGTTATGGAAATCACACAATGGAATAATTAAATAGCCTAATTGTGAAGTATATTATCTTCACCATTGCACTCATCAGCTATTCTACTGCACCTCTTAGAGGAGGGCAGTGCTTATGAAAAGCTGACACAAACTTGGACTCAGCAGGTGAATNCACTCAGCAGGTGAATCCAGCCAAGTCTGAATTTGATGAACTGATCCCACAACCCATTAAGCCCTCGTGGTGGTCTTTGACACAGTCAGAGATTGAAGAAATTGGAGGAGGAGATGATAATATACAAAAGATAGATCATGAGGCGCTTGCAGAACAGAGAAAGCTGGGACCAATTTAACTTTGGTACCACCCTGGCCCTCTAAATCTGTTCTGTGGGCCTCAGCTTTTTGTCGTATTCAAGCATTTCACCCTCTGTGGTCCTGGCTGAAGTTCTGTCGAAACCGGCCTGTGTGAGATAACCTGGGGCTTGTGTCAGGACTGGGGGCTGACGCTGCCTAAAAAATGAGGAAGGAATGAAGTGTCCTCTCTAATATGACACAAAGCCCTCATCACCCGAGCCATTTTCCAGTGTATTAATATTCATTTTGCACTAATGCGGGATGAATACATTTCAGTGTTTGGCCAGAGCACATTCGTCATTTTTATGTCATACTCACAGAATGCATCAGTGTGATATATTGTGTATTTTACCATAATAGTAGACAATACAGCTCAGTATTTCATTTGGACAAGTAGCAAGTATGAGGCAAGGAGACAGCCACTGCTGGACAAGGGGTGAGCTCAGGAAAACAGAAATAAATTAAAACATATTAATCTGGAGTGAAAAGTCATTTCTCCAGTAAATTAAAAGCAGCAGCCTTCACCTCTTGTTGAGTTGCCCTATTAGGCTGCCTTAGAAAGGCTTGGCCAGGGCTGCCTTCTAGATGTGACTACAAGTGTTGTGAGTTTGGCCATCTCAGCCATACAGATGGCAACATCCTTGGCAAGAGGCAGCACCCGAGAATGACGGTGCCTGGGGGAGGCGCAGGGCTGGCAGATCTGGGATGGTGCCAGCTGGGCTCTGCACCTACTGCCAGATGTGTGATGGGAGGTGCCATCGTGCCCGTTTTCAGAGCACAGCTGTGGTAGGGTGAGATGCCTCTGTGCGCTGGGAGGGAGGGAAGGAGGGAGCAGCTTCTGGGAGGATCTGTAGGATGCCCACAGAGGGGAGGCTGAGAGGCAGGGAAGGAGGGAGAAGGGGCCCCAAAAGCGGCCGGTGAAGTCACAGTTACTGGATGGACTTTTCCCTGTTGCTTTATTTGTTCCCATGTTTTGCCCTGGGCACTGATGTTTAGTAATTTAGACCAAAGGGATCTAAAGAGTTGCCGTAAAGGGTAGTTCAAAAATCAATGGATGTTAGAAAGGGTCAAATGATGCCATAAAGAGATTAACAGCAGCATGGAGAGATAATATTCCCCTGACTGCAGAGCTGGCCCTGGGAGCTTTATGACAGGGAAAGAAAAGAGCAGAGGCAGCCCAGCACCTCTGTCCCTGCTTGACTTCCCCTCCTGAAAGCTCAAGGCTGTTTGGGGAGAAAGGGGGCAGGACTGCTGGGAGCAGCGAGCAGGGAATGGCTGTGGAGATGGAATGAGAGGAGACAGGCAGGTGGGCCACGCCGCTGCCTGATGAATTCTTCTTCTAATCCAGACAAACTGCAGCTCCGTCGACAGTCCCTGCTAAATCACCCAGGAGCAAATGACTTACTCAGCAATCAGCCACAGGTTTATAGCACGAAGGTCAGATTTTACGAGGGTCCCCTGGAAATGCACAGGGGAAAAGTGACATGGCTGTGTGTCACTCTCCTGGCATTGGACCTAAAACCAGGGCAGGCAGTGTGCTAGGCAAGGGACAGATCCAGCCGGAGCAGCCTTTCCCCCCTGCCATTTTTTCCCCAAACCCATCTGTATGGCCTCCTCGCTGAGCTAGGGAATAAAATCAAGAGCACAGCCCAAGGGACCTGAGGGCTGAGGAAGAGATGACATTTGGTGATCAACTGAATGTCCTTGTCAGGAGCAGGAAAGCTGCTCTCTGGGGATTTGCTTTTTGCTTCTTTTTCAATTGTTCTTTGGTTCCATGGCATGTTCTCAACACTGACGATGGTCCCACGTAGGAATGCATTGAATCAAATAGCTCTGTTTTCTCCTGTCTCTCTCCCAGGGCACTGCCTCCCTCTGTGGGGACAGGCAGAATGAAGCACTGGCTTTTTTTACTTAGAAAGTACGCTCGATGCACATAGATCTGCTCAGGATGTATGGAGGGGCCGCTACTTAGGTTTGCAGCTGGCTGGGCTCATAGAAGGGGCCTGAAGGAAGTGAAGAGACTAAAACTCACCATGTTCAGCAGGGATTGTCTGGGAAATCTCAGCCTGACCCTCCCAGGAAGCTTTTCCCCTTGGAGAGAAGCCACAGGCGGCTTCCCCGCGGCCCAGCTGATGCATGGGGACCCCGGACAGGAGCCAGTGACCCGCATACAGGGATCTTGCTTCAAAGCGTGTGCAGTCCTTATAGGCACAGCTCCCTGAGCCTTGTGGTGGTGACAGTTTATGGCAGGATAAAACCAAGTCAAATAATAACAGTGTTGTTTTCCTGGCATCGCATTGTAGATCTTAGCGTTGCAGGAAATTAAAAATCACACCCAGAGGTTCTTGATGTTTCCTGCATGAAGGGTCCTTTCTCCTGGGTGCTGCAGATGGCAGGCCTGGCTGGAGCCCAGAGAGGTGGGGGCTCAGCGGCAGGCACCTTTGGGCTCTGTAGGAGACTCTCCGGGGTGGGAAAAACATGGGAAAAATGGGGTTGCATTTGGTGCTGTACTTAAGTGAATCAGTGTGTGAATCTGTGTGCCTGGAAGAGATGTGTCGAAGAGCCAGCGGACTGATGTACCATATTAGCAAGCCTGAAGGGAAAAGAAAGAGATGGCTAACCCTTGGGAAAAGATGACCTTGATCCACTGCCCTTTAAAGCCATGAAGGCATCTGTTTACTGGAAGAGACAGCTGCCATTTTATGTGGGAGCATTTGAGTCAACATGTGCTAAGAGGACTGCACATGCTGAGCTCTTTGTGCTGCCGTGTTTGGGTGGTTTTTGGCCAGCATCAGCTCAAAGCCCACTTGCCCCCAGGAGGAACCTGCTGTGATTCTCTTGCCCTTGCCCAGAGGGATATTTTTCTCTCCCGCTTCCTTGCTGAATGTAGCAGAGACCCTGGTGGCCGTCAGGACGCCTGGTCCCTCCCCGGGGAGCACTGGGGACACAGCAGGGAATCCGAATTGCTCCAGCTGTTCCTGCACCCTAGGGCAGAGCAGCCGGGAGCACCGGGCAGGGCTTCCAGACCCTGGCGTGGACCAGCAGTTTGACCTTTGGTCAGTCTCCAAGGAAAGCAGCATTTTACTGACAGACTTTAAACTTACGCATGTGCTGGCTTTGCTTTTTGCCGTATCGTCTCTTCCCTCTCTTGCTCTGTTCCTAGTTAACACTGTGCCGTTTTATCTTGCTCCCTCTCTCTGCATTTCTTCTTCTGTAGCTTTGCTTCTGATTCTCCCCCCCCACTCCTCATTTTTTTCCCCTCTTCCATGTCCTGCTGGCCCCGACCTTGCTCACCTCGTGGCCAGCCGTGCTGGGGCTAGCTCCCAGCCTGGCCCTCTTTAAGATTTTGTTTTCTTGCCTCGCACCCAAGTGACAGCAGATGAGAGAGTAGGGTGCTGCCACGAGATTTCTGCACTTGCTTCCATCACTGCTTCCTGCAGAGCCTGGGCGATTATTATCTCTGTAAACGGCTGAAAGAAGTATAGTGATAAAAGGATTAAGCTAGACATATTTTATTTTATTTATTTATATCTTGCTGCTCCTCCTCCCATCCCCCTTACCAAGCTGTGGAGCATATTGTGCTGCAGCTGCTGCAACTGGTCCAGGGAGGAGCAGTGACATGGGGACAGGGAGGACGGTGCAGAGTGGTCCAGGAGCAGGCAGAGAGCACAGATGGGTGCTTGGGCAGGGGGCGCAAGGGGCGAGAGCAGGAGAGTGGCAGACCCCACTGTGAAAGGGCTGGGGACGCAGCAAGGCCAGCTTGTTCCCTTTTTCCTTGGTAACAGTCTCCTGTGAGTTGCTCTTTTCAGGACAGGGGTAGGGAGCCCACAGAAATGGGGGCATGGAGCTGAACACGGAGCTGCTCAGAGGCAGCATTTCAGTGGGTTTCGGATCAGAAGGGCAGCCAGAGTGCCTCTGGACAGGAATTGTTGCAAAGAAACCCCACGGATTGCTGCTTGCCTGGGGCCCCTGAGGGCACGCCGCAGTGGCACCGCACGGTTCCCATGAGCAGCTCTCACCAAGCTGTTCCTGCAGGAGATCCCTGCAGATGCTTCTGGAAGCAGCCTATTCACAGCTGGCGTTTATTTCAGGTCTCCGTGTGTGTCTGCTAAACAGCCTACAATCCATGGACTTGTACAGACAACCTAGTCCCCTCTGAGAACTCGCAGAGCCCTGGCTGCATCTGTGGCCTCCCCGGTTTCCCTCAGAAGGGCTCCCATGGCAGGGAGCCAGGGTGACTTCCAGCCCTACTGGTGGCATCAGAGTTGGATGAGGCTTAAACCAAGACAGAGGCTTAGCATTATACAAAGCGATTTATCCTGAATATTCATGTTTTGATATTACACCCCCCTCCCAGCTCCTTGGAATGGAGAGAGCAGTACATGATTGCAAACTCTTCCTGGATTGAGCCCTAGAGGAACAAAGCTGGAGATTATATTCCTGGCGAGGACTTCTCTCTAAAGCTCATTTGTACCAAGGTTGTATCTGTTCTAGTAAATAGAATGAGCCAGGATCCAGTCTCTGGTCCTGAGGGGACGTGATGTGGTATGGTTTGTGCTGATACAACTAAACTTTGGCCTCTCCCATGCAGTTCACTGGTGACAGTCCCTGGCTCATGCCATCCCCTGAACTGTGTCCAGGATCGTCTGGGAGAGTGGTGGCTAGTGTGGGCCAGGGAGCGTGTGAACAGTTAAATGGCATGGATGACCGTGACACAGTGTCTGAAGCCTTCGCCCTGGCCCTGTTTTAGTTACCAATATAGATCTCTCCTGAGACGCTTTCACAGAGTAAAAGGAGTTTCAGAGACTCACGGGTTTGAGCCAGGCACGTGGGCTTTTTCTGGAGTGCTGCTCGCTAGCGGCACAGGGTCGTCACAGCAGGGAGCAGCAGCAAGGGTGAGGTTGGAAGGGAGTGGGGTAATTTGGATGGAGAGGGAAGAGTGATTTGTGTCAGCCTGGGAAGCCTCAGCAAGCAGGAGGGGAGGCAGGAGGACCTTCACAGTCTTTTCCCTGTAGTCTCAGTGCTGGCATGATTGCACTGCCTCTGCCTGTATCAACGGGAAGAACTTGGCACCCTCCATCTCACTGAGTGCTGCATGGAGACAAATCAGCTGCTGTATTTGTATGACTAAAGAGACCCAGGAGCACAATCATTCAGGAAGTGAAACAAAATGATGGCAGCATTTGGGCCAATACCTTCAGCAGTCCTAGGGATATGGGAGCTCTTCAGGCAGGTGAAGGAGCAGCTAAAACTATGTAAAATGATTGCCTGTTCCCCTGGACCCCTGGGACCATGAACCAGCCCTAAGGGAGCAACAGCTGCACTGTGATATTCCCTTAGGAAGTCCTATCCCTGAGGTGGCGTTGCAGATATTTGCCTGGTAGGTGTATGGTGGCAGCAGCACCTCTTTATTACATCCTGCCATTTGTTCTGCCTCATGCTGCGGCTGCAAAGCAGCTGATGTTTGCTGGGCTGTTTGTGCTTTTGGACCTCAGCCTCCATCACTAAACCTAGAGTTAAAGGATGTTTCTTTGGGTTTACAATCAGCAACAGAGGCTGTAGGTGTGACATGACCCTCTATGAGGCAGCCCAGGGGCTCAAGGCCAGTGTTAAGTGTCCAGCCTAAGGCGAGACCTATAGGTCTAAGCAAAAGCAACAATTCTGTCTCTTCAAGCAAGGCGTTTGGGAGATGAAGCTACATCAGAAGGATCCTTCGTGAACTCCTGTCCACCCCTGGAGAATACAAGCCAGGTGAGATGGCCAGCCATCACCAGAAGGTCACCCGAGGGATGGGCATCTTCTCACAGCCTGACACAACTCCACCTGAAGTCAGATTCCCCCAGGCTGGCTCTTGCTATGGTGGCTTCTCCCCACAAATCCCTGCTGGCAATTGCTTTTCCCTGTCTTTCTGTGCTCTACCACTTACACCTTCCCTTCCACCAGTGCCCACCATGAGCAGAGCAATCCAGCATGGCCCAGTTTAATATTCCACAAATCCTCGCAGGCTGATAAATGAGAACAAGGGAGGGAAGGAGGGGGTGGGAGCTTGGTGCATGGGGGGGATATAAAGCCCTGAGCCTGTATTCAGAGCGGCAGAGATAACAATAAGCGAGAATAATAGTCTAACAAGTCGGAAATGTCACACGCGATCTGGTGCCATTAACACAACATGGATCTGAAATATCACATAATTAGTTTTGTGCCTGTTGTTCTGATTTGGAGAGAAAAAATATTAAAGAGAAGAGATTTGGGGGGGCAGAGAGGGGAGTGCCAGCAAAGTGAACTCATAAAAGGGCGAAGCCTACAGCGTCTAATGTTTTTGGAATAGTATAATAAAGCTCTATCTCCTTACCCGTGTTTGAGGCAGAGATTTTTATCTGGCAGTATGGGATAAAAAGAAATGAGAACTTGAAAAGGGTAGATAAAATTGCGATTGATCTCTCTAGGACTGCCTTGCCTTCTTTCAGGGAAGCTTGTGGGCCTCATGAATTGCTCCACCACTGACACATGATCCCCACCCCTTCCCATGCCACCTCGCTACAAGATGAAAAAACCCAATGTTTTCAAGGCTTCTTTCCCCATCTCTTTATAACCCAGTGCACAAAACCCGTGTTTGAAGGCTGGGAAATGACTCAGAAGCTGTTTGTCCCCTGAGAGCAAGCCTAATGCATGGATGTTTTGGGGACACCCATTGCTGCCGAGGCATGTGAGTCCCCACTCCTTCAAACAGGCTGCTCTGAGCGTTTGGCCTCGCTGGCTGGTGCGCGCCGCCAGCTGCTGAGTGTGAAGCTCCGGCCTCTGCCTGCAGAGCCCTCTTCTTGCCGGTGGCGTTCTGTGACTCTCTGAGGGATACAGGCACTATCAGATCGGACAGAAATGCCCAGATCCCGGTGGGATGGGCACTGTCTGGGGACAGTTGTACAAGAATTGGGACAGGACTCTTCCTTGTCTCAAAGGTGTTAGGAAAAGAAGAAGTTGCAAATATTACGTGGGACAAACGCTCTGTCTTTTCCTACCCTGCAGCCCGATGGGGTGTGAGTAACCTGGTGTACATGCAAAACCCTCGTGAGACTCTAGTGGTGTCAACTGTACACCTGACTATATCTGCGTGGGGTTAAGAGCAGCTTTAAATTGAGAGCAAACCCCTCCAGCTGGCGGGGACAGCCTCACAGCTTCACTGCGTCTGGGCACTCCTCATTTTCTGGCAGGAGCTGCCCCTTTCTGCAGGGCCCGCAGGAGCATCTGAAACACGCTTATGTGAGACAGGACCTCATGAAACGGGGATATCGCACACTTACCCACCCCTCTGTCCTGGAACGACTTAGCATTTTCACTATCGACAAGGTCACGATGGGGTTGGGGAAGGATTTCTTATGCATGCTTCATTTTAAGTGTTCCCCTTTCCACATGCTTTTTCCAAAAAGCCCTTTAATTCTGGTGCTCACTGGGACATGAACAGCAAACCCTTTGCCTCTTCCTCCACCGAGAAAGCTGGAGCTGCTTATACTGAGTCAAGCGTGGATTTTGTTATCTCTGGCAGAGAAGTCCCCTTCTCTGTCCCCTGGCTGTAGGGTGGACTGTGTGAGGTTGATGGATGCCTCAGTCCTGCTCGTGTAGACAGGTACTAATCACCCATCGGTGCTTTTCCAGGCAATGTTAGCGGAGAGGCTGAAGGACCACATGGTGCACACAAGCCAGAGCTGGATTTGCCAGGTTGTTTTTCGGAGGGGAGATGGGAAGGACATTTGCTCCTGTTGCTTGCTCTTGCCCTGTCACTGCAGAGCAGCTTCGGTCCCATCCAGGCCCACCTTGTCCCTTTCCCTGGTCTCTCCCAGCCTGGGTGAATGGAGAGCGGAGGAGATGCACTAACCATAGATTTGAATTTTAGTGCATAATGAAGCTTTCTCTCATTTCTTTACATGCCAATTGTGAATCACTTTTAAACATATTCTGGGAAAGAGGTACTTTAAAACAAAAGCAGCACTCTTGTGCCAAAGGCACGGATTGCTGTGTCCAGCTCCTGTCTCTGGAGGATGCCTGTAGGATTGGGATTCAATTAATTCAGTCCCGGCGGATTCATCGCTTTGCCCACTAACGGCCGGGTACTGACAGCGAGCGCGACAGGAACGTTGATCTATTGCTCGCTGCTCTGGCCAGTCATGACAGGAGGCTGCTGTCACTGTAAGGCTGTCACCTCTGGAGCCAAAGCCTTCCGTATATGAAATGGGAGATTTGCAGAGGGCTGAGATGCAGCTGCCTCTGGGGTGGAGCGCAGCCGCTATTTAACAGAAACCTGCTCCCTGCATTTGCATGGGAAGTGGAAAGTATTTCTGCATTTTGTTAACACTGAACAGAAGTGATAAATATTAGGACTGGGGAAGGAGCGAGTTTTCCTTTTGACAAGAAAGTCTGCGGCATCAGTTTTTCCTTCGACTCTGAAACAAATGTTAAAAATTCTGATGAAGCATATGTTCTTCCAAAATTAAACATTTCATTTCTATTTCAGCCTTTGCAGCTTGCCAGTATTTTTAAAATACAAAAACAATGATTTTGTTTGGAAAAATCATTTTGAACAAGGCGTTTTAGACTTATCAAAATGCTTTGTTTCATTTTTTAAAATTGAAAGACTATTGAACAGCCCATATGACATTAGTATTTTCTGAAATGCATTAATTTAAATGAAAATTGATGAATTTTTTTTTTTAAAGCAATGCTTTGATGAAAAATTTCTGATCTGCTCTAGTAAGATAGGCAAGGTCTGTATTATATATCGGCCTCTATCCAGAGAGCGAGGCAGCTGTTACTGCAAGAGGTATAGGGAAGCTTGCATGAACAATGCTATCAAAAAAGCCTTAAACACATAACTCCTCTGTGTCATACGTCAATGTAAAGAATTAAATTTCGTCTAGCGATTTGCAGGGAATTTTGTCAGAATGATGCAAGTCGACTTATTCCTAAAGCTTTCTCTTTGTGTGACGTTGGTTGCCGTCCTACTACCTCCAGCTGGATGCATGTGCACCATCTAAAGCTCCATTGCATGCCTGGTCACAGGCTGTACCACATCAGATGCAACTTCTGGAGCCATTTTCCCTTTTGGAGCTTTCTGGATCTCCAGCCATGGAAATAGGCTGCAAGATGAGCTTGCCAGTGCTAGTTTTCCCATCCATTTTAGTTCCCACCAGATCCCCTAAGCCCTGGCTCATGTTGAAGGTTCAGACAGACCCCTAGCACCAAATTGAGTGTCTGCTGAGAGTACTGGTCACAGGAAACCAGGCAAACCCCACCAGTCCTGTGACTTGGGGCTGCAAGGCTGAGATCAAATCCTGCCCCCGCCAGGAGACTTGGAAATGAAGGGGAGCTGAAATAAGAGATGTGTTAGTACAGAAGTTTCAGGTGGTAGCAAGGACAGGGTGGGTGTAGCCCACCAATAAGTCCCTTGCTCAGCCCTGGGGTAATTGCAAACAGATGGCACCAGCAGGGGAGAAGAGCAAAGAAACCTGATGCCAGGTGAGCATTGCAGCACCTGGAATTGGTAACGAGAGGTAATAAATCTCGTTGACCAGAGAAGGTGAGGTGAGATGGTCAGAGTGCTGGAGAGGGGTGTGCAAGCAAGGGGAAGTCTGGGGGCAGTTCTGGGATGTTGTTTCAGCTTGAGGGGAGAGAAGCCTCTTCAGAAGCCTGGGAAGGACGGTGAATGGTTGATCAGTGAAGGTGGAGTGATCTGAATGGGAAAAACTCAAGGGTTGAAGGTATGTTTTGCTGCATGTATTTTGGTGGTGGTTGTGGCTGGAGAAGAAGATAGCTCTTCTAGCCCTCATTCCTTTCGTCTCCCTTAAATGTGAAGTTGTGTTGTGGTAGTGGACTGAGTTACACCAGCCCTGTAAGTGGGGACAGACTGGTGGGTGTGGGATGAGGGTCTACAGTGAGTGGTGCTGGCTGATACCCTGGCCCCAGGGAGGGCTCTGCATACGCCTGGCTTGAGAGGACAAAGTTAACCCCATGGGGGAGTGGGCTGCGGGCTGGCTGCTTCCTAGGCTCAGAGGAGCAAAGCATGCCTTTTTTGTGCATTTGTGGAGGTTATGTTACCAAATCTTTCTTGGGAAAAGGCCTCCAAATTGTGTGACTCAAAGAATGAAGAGGAAAAAAAAAATGTAAGCTTGTTCCGTCTGGCTGGTAGCCCTTTGAGGACCAGTTCTTCCCCCCATAGTCATAAGGATTAGAAGCATCGCATCTTCTTTGGCTGTTTCAGAAAGTGAGGTTAAGTACAATGCCGAAGACTCCAGGACCTGAGGGTATGCAATTCCCTGAACTCGTAAAATCATGACTTGGCAAAACTGTGTTAGCTGCAGAGGTGTTCATGCTCTTAACCTGTATTTCTCCTAAGCCAATTAGGCTGAGTTTCTAGTGAGGGCAATAATGGCTGGGCACACTCTTTTGAACCAATAATGTAGGTGGCTGGAGTAGACGAGTGGCCTGCTAATGAGGGAACGGCTGCCTGCTAGCGATGCATAGCTAATGACCCCTGTCTCCAGCAGTCCATGGCTAGGCAGAACAAAAAATCTATTTCCACCAAGTGCTTCATTACCATCCAGCTACACTCAAATGAACAGCTCGATTTGGTGGAGAGAGGGGAGGGCAGTGTGACTGGGACGTGGCTGTTTGGGGGAGAGGTGGCATGTTGTCCCCACATCACCCTGGGTAAGCCTCTGCCTCTTTGGGTGTTGCTGTTCTTTCCCCTCCCTGCCTTTTCAATAATGTTGCTCTGGGGATAGTGTTGGGGGTGAAATGGGTTGTGGTACGTGCTGCAGGTTATGGTGGACAGGAGGAGTGCCAAAATCTAGAGGTTTTAGTGGTGCAGTTTGGAGATGCCCTCCTGGTTAGCATCTGTCACTTCTTCAGCCTCTTCTCGGGGGCTAATACCCTTCTGGGTTTGGGGAGGGAGCCTTGGGAAGCACGCAAGCCCCAAGATAAAAAGTCTGTAGTCCCTGTGAAACACGGGTTTCTCCAGGATTGATCTTTGTCTGGTGAAACCTGCGTTAAAGATGCAGGGAGGCCTGGGCTCTCATGCCAGGGCTGGGCTCTGGGCTTTGCTGCATCTCTGCTCCGGGAGGAAGGGGTGTGCACCTCTGGAACTGGGATGATGTGGTGTAGCTCAGGGGGAGGCAATTGGTGGCACTGGTATAAACAGTGCAGTGCTCAGTCCACATACACCAAAGCTCCAGTGTGCAGGAGGCTGTGTCAGCTTCTCTGAAAGGGCTGGGCTTGCTGTGTGCTTCTCGGTTTCCCGATGTGTGATGGTGGTGGCGGAGAGCGGGGAAGGAAGGTGGGCAGGGTAGAAAAATCTGCTGAGATATTTCTTCCTTTCAACAGATTAAACTCTTCTTGCTGAGCTCCTGTGCGTCTCCCCTCCCACTTGAAATTATAAATACATTTTTCAGTGAGTTAGTGAAAAATTCAAGCTTTCTCCTGTAAAGACCCCATCTTCTAACCAGGCCCTGTAAGATCTACATGTGTCAGTTGATTTAGCCTCATTGGGCCGCTGTGGTTGGTAAAATGTATTGAGATGCCTCCAAGATGCTAACGAAACAGAAATGATTGCTGCTAGGCTAATTTAATACTATTTAGCTGAGAACAAATATATTTTTAAAGGGATAACGGCAAATTAAAAATCCTATTAAGCAAATTTGCTTACCTAGTACTTAGTAACAACTTGGGCTTAGATCCCACAGTCGCTTAAATGTATGTGCAACTTTACTTGAGTGTGCAGGCCCAAAGAGATCTTAAATCTCTGTGGAATCAAGAACATGGATATTAAATGTAAAATAATTAAGAATAGAAAACCCCCAACAAATTAGTCTTTTGCTCTTGGTACCCGTAGTCTTTTCCTGATTCTCCCTCTGCCTTTGCTTGGAAAATGAAAATCGATGAGGTCAGTTTTACTTCTGTTTCTAGTCAGTGTCAAATCGGTGGCCTCAAGGCGGTGCTGGTTTTGCAGGAGTATGGTATTGATCCTGCATCTGATCTGCAGCGCTTGACAGCAGCAGAGAGAAACCCGTGCTGGTCTAAGAGGCAGTGCCTGTCTGTACTGGTGGGGTGGGTTGTGCTCACCCTCTGACTCTGGGGACCTGCAGGATGCGATGCTGTGCCCCCAGTTACGCGAGGAGTGTGTTGGCTGGATGGATTTGGAGACCTGGCTGCTGTTGTCCAGTGCCGGATGGTCTCTGCTGCCAAGGCATGGCTAGCCAGGGACAGCCCAAAGCAGGGTTCACTACTGAAATGTTATTTTGCAAACTCATTTTCTTGGGCTGCTGGATGGATGGTCAACCTTCTTCAGGTGTTTCTTAACTTACCTTCCACACCTGTGCAGCAGCAACAGCTCATGGGCTGTGCTGCTCTGTGCAATTCCCACCTCCCCTTTGAATGAACTGCAAACACCCAGGTAAGGCTCCAAGAATTAGTGGAAATCAGTCTTGCTTTTCTTCAAGTTCTAGTTTGTATTGTAAATCAAAGCAATAATCTTTCTGCACTCCTGGGTCAGAGAGTGGCATTATTTTGCTAGCTACGTTTTTTCATGTGTTCTGGTGCAAGTAATGGGTTGCCCTCTTACCAATATGGCTTGCTAGTTCGGTTGCATGCAGGCTTCTTCATGGCATAGAGTAAGCGTCATGGAGGTGGCCCTGGCCGCAAAGCACTTGCATGGGTGAGGTGTGTTGTGGCAGGGAGAAGCACCAGAAGTCAGCCGTAGTGCTTCCACACAAGTCTGTGCAGACATGAGCAGTGCAAAGCCAGAATGAAGCCTCAGTTCATCAGCTGAAATACTGCTGGGGTCAGTGACCCTTAAACAGAGAGCACAAACTGAAGTGCTTTGAGCAGGGATGTATGCCTGTGGTGTTTTCTTGTGAAGATGGCCTGAGAAGGTCTTACATGACTCCCCTGGTTACACTGATAGAGCTGTTTATGAGGCTTCACTCTACATTTCAGCACTGAAATAGTCTGGTTGTAAAACACAGCTCCTGATAGCTGTACCAGCAGAGCGGAGGTGTGCAAGCACGTTGTGAGCTGTGGTGTGAGGGTAGGAATGAGCTGCTGGAGGGGCTGGGATGAAAAATGGTGGTTGTGGGGGGTATTTTAGCAGGCTTTGCATGGCTAAAAGTGGTATGCTTTGGACCTATGCCCTGGGCTTTCTAGTGTGGCTGGTAAGAGCTGATGTCTGCTGAGATCCAGCTTTCAGGTGAGCTCTGGCCTAAAAACAAAATGTGTAAAGCTGTCCTTATTTCCATCGCTTGGAACATGAAATCGTGATGCTAGTGCATATAAACTGTCACCCAAAGCAGCTGTTTAGCACAGGGCTGGGTTTTCATCGTGGTCAGCAGCACTTTGCTTTTCTCCACGCAAGCCTCATCCCTTGCAGATTTCTGTGCTTGCTGGAGTCTTCCCTCTTCCTGGTGTCGCTGCATCTGGTAATCCAAGTGACAGTCTGCAGCAAGGTCTGCCCTGCCCACGCAGCCTGTGGGGGCCGGTCTCCTAACACCAGTCGTTACTAGCTCTTCATTAGCAGTTGACTTGCTGAGGAAGGCCCACAGGGAGGCTGGAGGCAATTCTTGCTCCAGGCACCCACTGGTTTGTGCCTGCTCTGTCCATATTTCAGATTTGAGATGTTAGTGAGTCCTGTGCATGTTCTTGTTGGAAATGACATGTGCTATAATTCCTGTAGCAAAAAATATACTTGTGAATGCGTTCCTCGGGAAAAGCAGTGAGTTCAGATGACGGCTTTCAGAAATCCTTTCTCACTATTTGTACAATGACTTCTATTTGTGTGAAAGTATAGCTTCTGTGAGCACCCTAAATTTGAGCTGAGTTTGGTAAAGAGTTTTTTCAGCTGAGATGAAATTTTGATAGTCAAAACACTTTGTTTTGGATGTACAAAGCAGTTTTAATTACTTTCTTGAGCAATTTTCCCTGGAACTAATCCTTTCTCTTGGATATGAAATACTTTAGACCAGCACTTGGATGCTTTGATACAGAAACAATTTTTCTCAGTTGGGGCCAGCCTAAAGCCCTTCTGGGAAGGGAATTGGGCTTATTCAGCAGTCAAGGATTCATACACCTGTGCCTGCATCATGCTTAGATGCCAGCTGGTTATTGCCTTCCAATCCAACAGTAGTGGTCATCCAGGCAAAGAAAAGAAACCACATGAAGTGTCCCATTGCAGAGCGTGATGAACTACTGGAAAACATGGGTATTGGCCCCAGCTTCCACAATGTGATTCTCACCTAACTGTAAGGGTGCTGGTTGACCCCTCATGGCCGTGGTCTGTCTGACTGTACCTTAAATTGCAATGGACTGTGATTGAATTTGATAAAAACCAAACCAGAAGATATTTTGATGTGAAAGTAACACCTTCCTACAAAAAGGGACCCCTCTTTCTATTTTTTAGTCTGCAACAGTGCTATCACAAGCTGCTTTGTGACTTGGGTAAATGTTCTTCAAAACGGGCTTTTTCTTTTCTACCGCAGGCAGGTGTTAGCCTCAGCTTGCGGGAGAGCAAAGGGAACTCTTATGGGGAAAGCAGGTATATCAGCATCCTCGGCAGGCTGGCGGGGTGGGTTGTTCTCTGGGATGCAGGAGCTGGGTAGATGTGAGTCATCCCTTGTCATTCCCTTGTTTCCTGAGCAGGGCTCACTCATCTTTCTGAGCACAGGATGTGGCTGGCTTTATTTGGAATGTTACAAGCATCCCTGTCTGAGTTAATTGACCAAGACAAATTTTGTTAAAAAACCTTGACATTAATAATGAGAAATAAGAGCTGGGAGGTAAAACACATGCTCTCTAGACGTGCATTAGCAGTACCCCCACCCTTCCAGACTCCTCCTGAGGTAGTATGGCAGAGAGCTTAGGTCAGTTAGTTTTAAAATTAACTTCTAGTCCTCAAGGCAGCCTTTAAATAGAGCATTTGAGCTGCGACTATCACTAGTCTTTTTAGGCTGTATAAGGGTGTGAGTCAAGGAGGGATGGAAGAGCACAGACCCAGAGAAATCCATAACTGCTGGTGACTGGTCTCATGAGTGATCCTGGGCAGATCCTGCCCTTTGCAGCCCTAATCTGTCAAGGTCTCGCTGTGATAATGCAATCCAAATGGACTTTGTTCCTGCTCTTCTCCTCTCACCTTGGATGCCAGTGTGCTGATGTAGCTGTGCAGAAGGCTTGGAGGGACCAGCTGATGTTGCTTTGGCACCAAACCTGCACTGAGAAGCTACATCAGTCCTTCGCTGAGGTGCAGAGCCGTTCCCTTCTCTTGGAGCAGCGGCTTGAGCCTAGGATATACACAGGTTCCTTGCACAAAGGCAAGAGATAAGGTGGGGGAATTCCTCAGACGGGGAAAAAAAGAAAAAAGCCCCAGACACCCTTCAAGCCTGGTAAGCAAGGTGAGGCTCCTGAAAAAACACCTGCTTCTCGGCTGATGTAGTGATGTGACAGTCTAAGCTGCAGTGACACAGTCTTTCCCAAGTTGAAGCATGGCAATGTTAAAGTGCCTCTTCATCTTCCCTTCACTGTCAGTGGGGAGGAATCTCCAACAGGGCTATGGCTGCTGTGGTGTGAATCACATAATATATTTCTCCAAAGAGGCAAAGTTATTCCGATTCGCTGCTTCCAGGCCCAGGTAGAAATTGGTGATGCTCCTAGGGGCATCAGGACAGTAGTAAAAGGAATATCTTCATTTACTTCTGGAAATGAGCAGAAGCTCGATGCTTGGGATGGCTCCTGTCCAACGTCACGGTGCTGTCCTGGTCTCTTCTGGGACGCTGTGCTCCCTTGCCTTTCCCAGGTGATGTGGGCCTTGCAGGCGATCCATCAGCCCGCATCTTTTCTGAAGTGGCAGGACTGCAGCCGTACATCTCTGATCGATACCGCCCAACCTTGACATGGAATCAGTCACTCGTAGCCAGCTCATTACTGCTGGCTAACCGTTTGCCTGCAGCAGCCCCTTAATAGCCTCTCCCGGCTGCCGCCCAGTCACAACAGGAGTGTTTAGCAGTCTTATTTACATGCAGCATTTCACCAGTCCCTCCTTCCCCTTGCTCACAGCTTGCCATCTGCTCTGGAGCCTCGGAGGAGACGAGGTTGCGAAGCAGGGACAGGAGCATCGTGCCTGTGTGTTGTCTCTATGGTGACTGCGTGTCCTCCCTCATGGTGGCTGGGGGGGGTTGGTCCCAGGTCTGCCCATTTTAGGCCTTCTCTGCTAAAAACCTTTCTTTTTCTGGAAGATTTTGGCATTGTGCTTTGTTTTTATTCTGGCTTTGAAGCTGATTTTAGTTACAGTGATTTTTAATCCACTGTGTGTTTCAGTCTTCTCATGTCTGTGTTTACGCTCTCTGAGGGGTGGGGAAGGCTCAGGATGCCCTTCCTAGAGAGCAGCTTTAAAATGGCAATTTATTATTTATAAACTGGGAGGTGGATGAGGTCTGGGAATGGAGTTCCTGCGAGTCTATTAGCTGGGGAGGTTGTGCCCTGTGTCACTGCAAAGACGCTTTCCTTTATATCAGCAGCAAAGCCTTAGACTTGACTCCTGACCTTGGTCATGAGCCATTAATGATCTCTGAAGGAAGAAATACACTGACACATGCACGTTGGGGGGAAATTTGGTACATCTGCTGGCATGCCACTGATTTACATGAGCAGAATCAGGGTAAGGGGTTTTTTTAAATGGCTTTTACTTAAACTGAAGTCCAGGTTTCAACCTTGGCCTCTGATTTTCATGAGAAAAAACAATTTCACCCTTGGGAGCGAGCATGTGGATGATGTGTGCGTGCAGACAGCAGGGCTGGAGAAGCAGCTGACCTGGGTGGGGAGGGCAGCCAGAAAGGAATAGTAGAGAATGGGAAANGGAGAACGGGAAAAGGCAGTGGCACTGGACATGAGGGGAGGTGGCATTTGAGACAAGTATTGTTGCTTATATGGAACTACCAGGGACCTCTCCTCTTGCTGAGGGTGACCCTCCTCTTCCTCATCATGCAGCTTCTTACAAGGCAGCGTAAGAGGCTTAGCACAGCGTTGCAGCAGAAAACCCAGGCAGAGTAGTATCTGTGTCTGCTGCTTAGCTGACTGTTGTGGTATTTGTGATGCTCGGTTGTGGTACAGGAACCCCATGCTCTGGCACTGCAGATGCACAGAACCGAGATGCAGCCCTGCCGTCAAACTCCTGAGCGTCAAACTGATGTATATGCCGTCCCTGCTGAAAAAAAGTGATGTTTTGTGAATCTTAGCTAGGTCACTAAATTACTTTAAAGTAATTATCTTTTTTTCTTTCCTGATTATGGAAAATCGTATTTAAATACATGGAGGGCAAGGCTTTATTCTTAGACATTTGGGGAGGAACCAGCAGCGCTTTAGAATGAATTCTGTTAACAGTATCTTTACTCTGGTGTGAAAGGTGGGAAGGCTTCTTCCAGGAAGCTTATGGGCAAGGAACGTTTCCCTGTCTTGTGACTAGAATCGCTATCTTAGGGCCTTGGTTTGCTTTCAATGGTGAGAAAGAAGTGGGTGCTTTAATTTCCTTATTCCAGTGGAAGCGGTGTTTTGAGTATTGAGGTGCACTGTCCACTGCATTTGATGCCAGGGAGGGAAAGGCCCTTTGCCTAGAGCTTGAGCTTAGTGGAGAATTGAAATTGGAGAAGACTGGCAGCTGAATGTTTTCCTTGTTATCGGGGTCTGTGGTCAAGCAGCTGGCAGACTCTGGGAGCTGGAACCCTGTAAAGGATCAGGAGCAGATACCCAAAGACTTTTTGTCCCTTATAATGTGGGACTGTCCTTGCCACCAGCACATCTGCACTGCACTCTGCGTGCATGCTGTGGACAAGAGGTACCTGACTCAGTGAACTGAGGTTCTCATACCCCATGCCTTTCCACGTGGAGGTGGATACAGTGTTCCTGGGAATGCTGGTTTCTGCATGTTTGACAGAATACTGCCAGCCTCTTGGGATAGGGCTGAACCTTACTGCTTGTCTTAGTACCGAGACCAGGCTCGTGCAGGTGCAGAGAGTGTCCTCCCCCATCTACCTATGCAGCCTGCCGGCAGACCCTGTGAAGTTACTAACGCTCCCACCAACAGAGAGGCTGCAGTGTGGAGCTGTACCATGTTAGCTTATAGGATTACAGAGGAGGAGAGACTCTGAATGCGGAAATCATGGGAGCACTTCAGTCATCATTTGTGCTTCCTGCCATGGCAGTCATTGAAGTATGAGACATGGTCGTAGGAGATCAGGCTCAGCACAGTGCCATGCACCTGACTTGGTCCTCTTCTGATACCTGTCTTCTGTGCTCTTCCAGTTCCTCTGCCCTTCTATCAGTTGCTAACGAAGGAGAGGTTTGTGTTTCAGGGTAGGATTTCTAGGCCTCTCTTTCTTCTCTTGATTTCAAGAGCTGAATATATGGTTTCACAAGAGAGGACTTTGTGCTAGGTTCTCTTGAGTACAAATGTAGCTCCAGAGACTCAGAGGACAAAGGCAGCCTGAAATGGCTTTGCAAACTGACTTTTATGCAGCAAAGACTGTCTGCAATGCAACCAGAGTTGTTTATTGTGTTTCTTTCCAAAAAGTTTCCCCCTCTCCTCAAAGCTGGAATTAGACAGCAGATTCATTTTCCTTTTATGTGGGGAACTTGGAGCTTCTCTGTGGGGTGAAGTAAAAATAGATCATCTTGACTTGTTGCATGTTGCCTAATTTCCTGGAGTTTGTTTCCCTTGGAAAAGATGTTAGGAAAATAAAACACTCCTCCTTGGCTGGCTGGCATGAAGATGAGAGGGCTGGGCTGGGTGGAGAGAGGGCCAGGCAAACAAATCGTCTTGCTTCCCAGGAGGCCAGCTAACAGTCGGTATGTTCTGGGAATACCAACAACCTGGTTGGCCAGCAGGCAATGGGTGAAGGAAGTGGGCACATGTATATATTTATTTTTTTATTCCAGAGTCAGAAATCGAACAACCATGTTGTTAGGCTTCTAATCTTTGTGGTCCCAGCAGCTGGGATGGTACATCCTACCTGCAGGCTGGGTGCTCTGAAGTGAGTAGGGCTACACCAGCATAGATAACATAGCACTGGGATATAGTGTTCATCCTGTGAGTCTGAGAAGATCTGTGCAGTCCTGGTAATGTGGGGCGATTCATGACACCAAGGTCTGAGCAGCTGTCTAGTCCATCTCCTTTTCAGCCAGACCTCAGCCCCCTCCACTGTAGTAATCCAGATGCAATCAATCTGGCACTTTCCAATATTTATGAATCATTGATGAATTTTTTTGAAGTTTGAAGTTGTAGCTTTCATGGAATTTGGTTTGATTAGCTGGAAAGTCAATATTTTCACTGTGCTGTGTCTGAGCTGCATTAATTCCAGCCCAGGCAGCAGCAATAACAGCACTGCAGTGCTAATGGCTCGCTGCCTGCAACGGCTGGCATTTAGGTAGTCTGGGATGAGCTTGGAGCTTGTGGGGGAACCTTAGAGAGACGATAATAAAGCAGTACAGCTCATGGTGAAAATTGGCAGAGGCAGGTAAAGAAAAGGCCTATAGCAATGTTTGGGAATCTGCAAGATGAGGCGTTGAGGCTGCCTTTCTTGATAAGTCCTCTCTTCCAGCACATCCAAACAAAGTGGATTGCTTTTTACCACAACTGCCATTAACTTGTCTTAAAAGAATAAAGCACCTTCAGCAGAGTGAATCAGAACCTCGTGGGACCAGACCTTTATTCTTTTTAGCTGATGCAAATAGGAAATTGATAGGTGAGCAAAGTTATCCTTGTCTTTACAGATGAGGGAGCTAAACCATAGGGGAATTGCGTGAGCTCAGCAGAGGCACAAACACCGTCTCTTTCTTTCTGTCACTTCATGCCATGATAGTCATCGCTTGCACTGGAGAGCCCTGCTCTCCCATTCATGTCTGTAATATCTGTCCTCTTCCAAATAAACTGTCCCAGTCCTGTTCCAAAGAAACCAAACAACTTCCATGCTAATTTGATATGGCTGAACAGCCTGACCGAGAGCTTGTAATCTCTCCATCATCAGTGCAGGCTGTAGACAGCACATTCCTGTGCTCTGAGGGTATATATCTCAGCATCTTTGAGTTGTGCATTACAGTGAACATGCCTGCATCTGTCAGGGTCTGGATATTTGTGTCATCCCAGGGGTTAAGTGCCTCCAGTGGAAAGTCATGTTCTAGGGTATTTCCTTTAAATCCTCGTGTTGTGGTGTATTTCTCTTAGACCAGGTAGCCCAAAGAAACCCAGTTGTTTGCAGCAGGAAATGTTTATGAAAGCCTGTGCTCCCTCGGCAGAGACAGCTCAATGAGGGCTGAGAAGGTTGTCTGCTGTGTATGGATGAGATCAGCCTTTGAGGCACAGTGGCGCTCTGCAACGATTGAATGTACCGTGTCCAGGACTCCATCCTGGAAGGCAATCCTAGCTCTGCTGATGCCAATCTACAGGGACAGGAGGGCCAGCCAGGGCCTTGAGTTGGTTTTCTCCTTGATCTCTACATCAGGAGCTGTGAGGCAGGGGCCCAGCCTGGTGTGTTTGTGGTAATGGGATTACGGAGCACTCAGGGATGCAGACCATATTTCAGCTAGAGCTTCTTGGATGCTGCAGCGTTGTTGTATTGCTGTGGTCTAGCTGAGAGGTGATGAAAAGCATGAATAACTGTGGCAGTGGCACTGTTCTCAGGCTGGGATGAGCTGAGATCCTGGCATTAATAGTGTGGATCACTGGTGCTCTGACATGGTAGCTTAAAGGCAGCAAGGGATGCAAGGAAGCATAAGCTAAGAACTGAACTGACTGTGCCAGTAGCACCACTAACCCCTGGCTTCCAGCACTCAAAGTGCAATTTTTGTGGTGAATTTACATAGCTTGTAACTTCCATTCAGCTCCCAGTGTGGTCCCTTAGCTGTGAGCTGATGTAGTTTAAGTTCTAGGACACCCTTGTGGCACTGGCATCCGTGTGAATGACAGAAGCAACGACAACCCCATTGTAGACTTCACAGGCTTTTCAGCAGTGTTAAGTGTGCAGTAATGATGCCCAAGCTCTTCTGAAGGGGGAAATGCAATGGCAGGCTGCAGAGCCTCACCTGACTGCTCCAACGTTGTCTGATGCTGTGAGGCTTTTAGTCTGGAGGAGTGTGTACAGATGTACATGCATAGACCATTCTTCAGGAGAGAAACTGCGGTAAGTACCAGTGAGAGAGATGGCAGGTCCTCATAGATTTATGCTTGATCGTAGAGGTGCTAATGCCTTGCTTTTATGGCTTGATCTTGCTCCTCTCTTTTGTGGTGGCTAATAAATACAAGCCAGTTCATCTTCTGCTTTGGCTCTTCCTGTGACCTTTCTCTAAATTTGGTCAAGTTTCTGATGCATAGATTGTCTTGCCCCTCACCATGAAGAGACCTGCCCTGGGATGACCCCGAGTCTCACTATGATTTCTGCTGCAACGCTTTATTTCTGACTTTATTCAGTAGGGATAAGACCGCATTCAATCATGCTCCACAGGGTGCTAAAAGCCCGTGGTCTGGGTGATGCTCTGTGTAATCTGCCTCATCAATACCCATCGCTCACATCCCATAGCAGTGAAGAGGGTTTTGCCAGCTGACTGGGTTCTTCTGAACCTGAAGTGCAGTGCTGACTTTCCTTCCCTAGCCCAGAAATCCTGCTTTCATTTGGAGCATTTGCTTCTCATTCTGGGTTCTTGGAGCACATGGCAAAAACATACTGTATTCACCCCCAGGAGATGTACACACAGGGAGCGTGGTACAAGGATTCCCTCATTACATGTGAGGGAAGTGTCTTCCTACAAAGGCAGCTGTGGGGGGCACTACCATCTAGTCCTCTGCCTTCGCTGTTGGATCGTGCTCCCATTAGTCACCTCCATAGGAGCCAAATCAATCCATTGCTACCTCACAGTTTTCCCTGCAATTGGCTGCAAAAAGCAACTCTTAAGGCAAAGAAATGTCACTTATTTGGCAACTCTGCTTTCTTATTCTGGCAGTGAATGTACTTACCTGGAACACCAGAGTTCCAGGGCCGCAAGGTCCAGTTTCCTACCAGCTCACACTAAAATAAACCAAATGCATGATCAGAGGGGAAGCCCCAAAACTGTGTGGAGAATGGCTGCGAATGTCTCTCCACTGCAGACTAGAAATGTAGTTCATTCCAGTGGCTTGGCCATGGCTTTCCATAAAAAGTGCCATGTCTGGATGTGCTGGCTCATTATTTTTGCAGGGCATTTGTGCTTTGTTTGCTTCCAGTGGCAAACTCAGCTGGAGATGGGAAGTCCTTGTCTTGCAGAGATTACAGGTTAAAATGGTGTGAGATGTAGCAGGGGAAGAGGAAGATCGCTTGACAGCAGAATCAGGTGCAGCTGGTTATGGGAAGGGCTTGAGAAGGCAGTTGGGACAACTTTATGAAACATGTATGGTGTGCGCAGCAGTCAGATCTAGTATGTGCTTGGCTGTCATCATTAGCATGATGTGCTGCTGGCACAGGAACACCTTCCCTGCTGAAAGCAGTTCTCAGAAGAGACAGTGAATGTGCCAGTTGCAACGAGGTGACAGTGATGCAGTAGATAAAGAGCAGCCTGGGAGTGGGAATTTGTGTTTTCTGATCCTGTTCAGGGCCCTTTGAGCTTGATGTCGCTTCTGTTTGCAAGCGGCTTGGGAAGGGATGCCCTAGGTACACCCCTGCCTAATGCAACGTGCTGCTAGTCTGTCTTGGACCCTAGACCCTACTGTCATAGGGTCAAGAACAAGAGGCCCCTTGCAGCGTTGGTAGCCCTTGGTATGCAAGAGTAGTGAAGCAGTAGTCCCTGAAAATTTGTTCTTTGTATTTGTACATGTGTTCTTGGACAGCTGATTATTCCTGCCTGAGAGAATAACCTGGCCCTTGTATCTGCCTGAAAAAAAAGGATGATTTCTTGAGATAACAAGATCTTCTAATCCTCTCTTCTAGAAGTACCTGCAGTTCTTCCCACCTTCATGCTACCTGCAAATTTAATAACTTTCCTTTTTGCCCTATCATCCAGGTCAATAGCGGGAAGTCCTGAAGAGAGCCGGTATGTGACAGACTCCTACAAAATCCTGTTTGTCAACATGTTCTTCCTTTGTAGCAGGGGAGAGCAGGGGAGACCACTGGTATCTGCCCTCTGCATATGGCTACCTGAGCAGTTTTGTACCTGCCCTGTCATAGTTTCTCTTAAGACCATATTCCCCTTGCTTATGGGAATGGCAGGCAAGACAGCGTCAAAAGCCTTGCTAAAGCTGAGATGTTTGACAGGTAGTGCTCTCTGCCGAAAGCCTGTTACGCTGTTATAGGAGGAAGATAGATTGGCTTGATGTGATTTGCTCTTGACAAATCCATATTGGCTGCAACTCATCTCCTTGTTATCTCATTGATTTTTTGGAGGGCTTGGAATTGGGTCCTTGGGGAACAGGGCAGTGCGTGTGAAGGTACAAGAGCTTCCTATCTGCAGTACGTACACCGTGTTGTTGGCTGCTGCCACTGAAGTGTCTCCCTCCTGGTCCCCAAATTGCTTGTTGCTCCTTAACACCAAAGTGGTGGTGGGGTGCTTATCCGTGTGCCCTTGGTGGTGTTTTGTCACACCCTAGTGGCTAGATGGCACAGTGGCCATGGATGTGGTGCTGCTGCAGGCTTCACTCTTCC
>RSEF01000010.1:2392236-2444926 GCA_003993805.1 Himantopus leucocephalus | reverse complement strand
CCCCCCACCCCCTCATTAAGAGGCTTGGCTAGGGAAAGGCAGGATGAGATGAGATTTCCCTAGTCCCTCTCCTCTGAGCTCCCATCAAAGATGTGAGTCACTTTCTGGCCCTGTAACGACAATGCCAGCAAAAATGGCCTTGTGGAATCAGCACCAGTTCCTGCCCACTTGGAGGAAGGTTTGGCTAAGATAGGTTATTGACTTACTCTTCTGTGGCTGCTATGAGATCATTAGCGTTCAGCGCCTTCACTGATGGGTCTTGTGGCCAGCACCTGGCTAACAGTATGACTTGCAGACCCCAAAGCTGGGCCAGAGGGAGCTTGTCGCATACCTCCCTGACATGTGCGGTGGGTTTGAGCCCAGACTGGTTTGTGGCTTGAGCCCATTCCCTCCTATTTAGAGGAAATGGGTGGAGGGAGATTACCGCCATCCTGAAGAAGACATATGCTGTGGGTACAAGCTGAACTGCTCTGACTCACTGGTAGACACAAATACTTTGTCACGAGCTCCTTGGTGGCTGTTTCTCTTTTAGAAGTCCCTGAGCTATGGGGGGTGGGGGGGATGAAAGATTGTTCTTTGCAGGTTTTGGGTTATGAGTGCCTAAGGAAGCACTCATGGCTCAGTTGTGAGATGGCTTCTGCACTCTCAGTAATTGAGTATGTAATCGTAGCGCTGCTAACGCGTTAGCGCTAGCATCGAGCTGCCCCAGTGGGAACGCCGTGCAGATGGAAGCCTTTGTCCTTCTTGTGAGGTGAAGCAGGGGATTGTACAGCAAACCACACTCAGGTCTCCTGGCTACTAGTCCCATTCCTGTCCTGCCAGAGGATATTCTGCCATACTGAGAGTAGGCTGCTGCTCCCCAGGCAGATGTCTGGGTGCTTGTATTCAGGCCTGCAAGAAGCAGAAGCTATTCTTGGGCCCTTAAAATCCAGAAATAACTGGTGCTGTGAGAAGTCTGTTTCAAATTCCCATCAACCTACCAGAAGAAAACTGCTGAGTTTGTGCCCTTTCCCGTATGGAAGCAGTGAGCGTGTTTTCTGCTTACAGATGTTAAGGAAGTCAATGTGGCTGTGATCCCATGTTGTCTTCCTCGCAGAGCTTTTATCTCACCTTTGTCTTGTGTAAGGGATGTAGCTGAATTCTGATTTCCTACTAATGGGACTCTTGTGCCCTTGCCCTCGCCCTCCTCCTCCTCTTGCTTTGATCATGATATCTTTAAATATCCATTTCCAAAGTGTCTGAGTAGCATCTGGAGTGGATGGAGGAGAATATATTTGAACCCGAAAGTTAAACGCAGGTTTTTCTTAGCAGTCTCTTTGCTTGTTCACAATATGTGTCTGTCAAAATTCTTGCATGGTGCTGGGTGAGATCCCCACGGAGGGGATCTGCTGAAGGCTTGACCAGACCTGAACCTGGCGCTGGCTCAGGACTATTGTGGGGACAGGTTGGAGGGGATGGGGACATTTACATGTGCAACTCATGAGTGATGATGAGTGGTACCTGGTGGTGGCTGTGTTGCACTCATCATCTGGCTGTGTTTTACCAAGCTGGGCTTCTCCAGGTCACAAAGCAGCATGGAGATGCCCAAAGCCAGCTTTGTCATAAGGGTGTTGATAGCAGGAGGTGTGCTGAGAGGCAGTGGGGCCATTCCCTGAGAGCTGGAAGTGGCTGGATCCAGGGGTATGGGGGCAGCAGGACAGAGGAGAAAGTCATTCCCTCTGTTCTTTAGAGCCTTGGAAATGCAGCTGAATCTGGTGCAAAACATCTGGCCTGTCCTTGCTCTGTTTATGCTCTTTCCTACCCATATCTCTGATAAGAAGCAAATCATGCTCTTGAGTCAGGTGGAAACCCAAGGTACTGGCCTCTCCATAGTCTCCACATAGGTAGCACTGGTGGTTCAGATTCCCCCAGAAATGGTTGAAGTGTCCCAGTAGACTTGCTCTGCAATGGTGCTCAAAAGAAATGTCAACAGCTTCAGGGTCACTGAAGCTTCCTGCTGTCCACTGTGGGGTAAACCAGGCCTTTGTGAGTGCTCGGTTCCTGGACTTGCTCTGCTGACGCACTCTTGGTTTTCCTCTCCTCCTTAGCCACCGGAGGGCAGGCAGGAATCCCATAATTACCAGCCACCGGGGAAGGAATGCACTGGAATAATTAAAAAGCAATTAATGTTTGCACTGCTAGATCTGTGGTGGCATTGCTCTTTCCAGTGGCATTCTCTGCCTCTGGCTCTCTCACCACCTGCGTCACTTTGTGGGTTTTCCTTTATCGGTTGCTTTTCATTTTCACTTGAGCTGGCTGTGAGAACTGAAGTAGAAGTTCAGATTAAGTGCAGCTGAGATCTGCTTTGCTGGGAGGATTATGGAGTTGGCTGTGATGTGTTAGCTGCCAGGTAGAACAGGAGGAGCAAAGCCTTTTAGCAGGCTGTGATCAGACAAAAGCTTCTGCTTTCCAGGGTTGAAAATGGTGCTGTGGGGCCAAATGCTCCTGGGCTCTGATCTGCACTGGTGTAACCAATATCACTTCCATTATGGAACTGGTCGATCCAACCTAAACAGGACAGCTGGGCTGTGTTGATGTGCTTAGTGAACTGGAGCTTCTGGACTATAGCCCTGTAGAGCTGTCAGCACTGGTGGAGGTTCAGGCAGCAACTGGAGAACAAAGTCTGCTCCCACTGATGCATTCCAGTCTGATGTAAGTCCTAGGTGTAGTAGAGAGGAAAAACTGGAGCTTTGAGATATATCTCAGCTTTTTTAATTGTTTGGGTGAACTCAATTTCCATAATAGCTTCTTCCAGGAAGCTCCCTGGCTGTGCCTGTTGTGGATGTCGAGGAGATGCATCACCTGAGGATTAAAGTGCAACTGCTGTGAGTTGGGAGGCAGAATAGACCAGGTCCAGCAGCTGCCATGGAGGGAGGGGTAGGGCACAAGCAAATGTATGTGCAGTAGGACTGGTCTGAATGCATGGACCCTGTACTGAGTTAAAATAAACGAGACTGAGGGGCTGTTTCTTTCAAAATGTTAAAAATATCTCTGATTCTCCATGAGTCTGAGAGGCAACTGCAGTTGCCTAGCACGAGTGTGGATGACTGTCCTCCTTCAGAGCCCTGGTGGGAGCTGTAATACTTGCACTGAGTTGATATTTTTAAGGACCCTTACAGACTAAATTGGCTTAATCTTTGGTGGCTGGGCTGACCCAGCTTGGATGTAAACCAGTGGCTCAGGGTGACCTACTCCTGCCAGTGACTGAATATGAACTGACCTCTCACTCGTTGCTCTCATGTGGGGCAGAAGGTCCAGCCCATGAAGTTGTCTGTGTGTGATTGAGACTAAATATTTTGAGCGGACTGCCACATTTCCCAGAGTCCTCCAGAGGTGAGAGCCTCCCCATCCCAGGGTGGAAGGACCCTGCTTTCAGGTTGGGGGAAGTCATCCTGCTTCCCCTACCTCCAGAGCTAGCTGGGTTGCAGTATCACCCTGCCATCATGCCACAGCACTGGGGTTACGTTGCTGCTGCTGCTGTAGAACAAAAGCACAGGTTACCACAGTGATGCTATACCTCCCTCTGCCCTTTGTGCACATCTTTTCATTGCAGCCTATTGCCAGGTGCCGCTGGCATCCTCTCCCTCCGAGCCCTGGCTGATGGAAGGCCAATTTCCATCCTGCCACCTCCCGGCCTTTCTTTCCCCTCTGCTCTCACTTCCCTGAGTTACGCCAGGAGAAATTCAACAAGGAAGTCTGTTGCTGGAAGGGCTGCCATTTTCAGAGCTGTAATCTTCCCACCCCACCTGTTCTGAGCTCCCAGTGTCACAGGCACAGCCTTGCTTGCCGTGTGCTTCTGACACCAGAACACACACGGCAGAAGTGCTGCACAGCTTAGCAGGGGCCAAGGTGATCTCTAAAAGCATCTGTGTTGTTGAGATAGCGCTTATCAGTTGGGAGGGAGCGAAGGAGTGAGGAGGCCTGACCTCCAGAGCACAAATGAGACTAAACCCTCATGCCTGAATCTCTCGGCTGATCTATCAGATCTCCCTCCACCTACAAAAACATGAAAAAAATCAGTAAATACGGTAGCGAGGCACTAAAAGATGCTTGGCAGAAAGGTGATTGTACTAATGGAGAGAAGTAAGAGGGTAGTGTGGTACTTGCAGCCACGAAGTATGCTATAAATTGGGTCCTGTGTGATGCTGAGCCACTGTCACAACATATGGCAGCCAGTGTGGGTTGTAAAGTCTGAGCCCCTCGGTGGGTGCCTACTGCCACCCAAAATGGCTCGAGGCATCTGCTGTGACTACCCCTCCTCCCACCTCCTGCTGTAGTCATGGCCTGAGTGTGTATTTCCTACTCCTAGCCTTGGCAAAGCAGCCGCATCCTTCTCTTAGAAGAATTTGGAAAGCTGTAATCCCAAATGTTTCATGTAAACCTTCATGTCAACAGCATGTTAATGTGTTGGAGATGTTACAGATGCTTCCTGCCCTCCTCAACTGTTTGCTCCTCACCAAAAGGGGTCGGGGTGCTGCAAGAGCAACAGTCTCAAGAGTTCGTGTCCAGGCTGAAATTCCTAAAACAAGGGACAATGAATGTCTGTTTAAAATTCCCTTCCATCTAATCTCCACAGATGCTAGTGAGATAACATTTTTTGCAGGGTTACTCAGCAACGAAAAAATATTTGGGTCAAGTTGAGCTGTTTACATTCATCTTGGTTTATCCATCTTGTGGGGAATGAAACAAGTTTCTTGTTAAGTTTTTTCCCCTTCGTTTTATTTTTATCTTGGTGCTTTGTATAAAAAGACTTCCATGTGAATCATGGATATTATGATTCCAGTCATGATGGAGGCCTTGTGACATCTCTTTGCTGTGGTGGTACATGAGGGATGAGTAAGCTGGGTTCAGTGCAGTAAGAACCAGCCTGGTGTCTGTCTCCTGCACTTCATTTGCCTTCTGGTTTTCAATGGAGTGGCCCCAGTTTGTGAACTGGTGATAGTAATAGGAGTAAATTTGAAGTCTTGTCTTCTAATGAGATGCTCAGTGGCCCAGGGTTTCACACGTGATTCTCCAATCTGTGTGTGAAAATGCTCTCAAGGGAACAGACCTGTTCTCTGCTCTTGTATTACATTTTCATGAACTCTTCACTTTCTGATTCTAAGTGAAGGTGCAAATAACAAAATGTCTTTCAAAAGTCAGTTCCTGATTTTTGTGTGGTAACAAAGTCCTGATAAAGAGACTTACTGAAAGACTGGTTGTACCAGCCCTGGTCTTGTGGAAAGCTTAGTGTTGTCTATGGGAATTCATCCATCCTAAAACAGCACTAATTGACTGAAGATTATCCCATAGCTTTAGAAGAATGTCCCATGCCTATCCTAATATATTGGCCTCTATGACTTGTGATCTATGTCCTGGGGCTCTGTTGGTCTTGTTGAATTCAAATGGTGGAGGCTAGAAAGCTAGAAGTGATCAGCCATCACTGAAGTAGACAATCTTGTGCATTAGCCCTCTGTGCTCACCAGCCAGGGGAAGCTGTCTCCCGNATATATTGGCCTCTATGACTTGTGATCTATGTCCTGGGGCTCTGTTGGTCTTGTTGAATTCAAATGGTGGAGGCTAGAAAGCTAGAAGTGATCAGCCATCACTGAAGCAGACCATCTTGTGCATTAGCCCTCACGTGCTCACCAGCCAGGGGAAGCTGTCTCCCTTTGGGCCGCCTCGAAGGTGCTGCTACGTGAAAAGGGTGGAGAAAGAGCCCTGAAGGAACTGACTAGAGACAGATGATGCTGCACCAGGCCTGGCTGCACAGTCTGAAAGCCTTATCTGTCATTAAAGTCAAGGATGTTATCCTAGTACCCAGGGGCCAGCCCCACGCACAGAGCTCCTGGTGCTGCAGCAGGGCTCTGGACAAGGTGTGGATGGCTGCTTCCAGGAATACCTGGGGCTGCTGTAGGAGACAAGTGTGTCTCAGGCACCTGAATGAAAAGTAGGTCAGCAATGGGGAGGAGGTCTTGGTGGGCATTAGCATGCTTGCATGTGTCTGGCAAACATGGGGAATGAAAAAAAAAAAAAGGCTGTGTTGGTTTTTTTATCCTCTCCTCCGCAATGTGTGCTGTAGAGGGAAGAAGCGGTCTTCAGGGACAGCAGGACAGATCCTTCTCCGGAGGAAATCTTTGTAGCTCCATTGATTTAGTTGGCACTTCACTGATTAATACCAGTTGAGAATCTGGGCTGGAGTGTTTTGTATGCTTGTAAATAATTGAACACCATGTGAATACAACAATGTAAGGGAGGATGGGAATAAAGCAGAGACTGAAAAATTTTAGGGTTTTTGCAATGAGGCTTTTATGTGGAAACACATTGGCATCTTGGCTGCAAGGCGCTATGGTCGAGTGTGAGGTTTTTTCATCGTAATTATAAGGACTAGAGCTGGAGAGCTGTTGAAACTGCGAAAAATGGCAAGCACATGTCAGATGGGGAGAGGGAGACTGCTGCCAGCTGTTTCCCCCTCCCTGCTGCCTGACTAGGTTTGATAAATATGCATTATTTTTTAATACTAAAAATGAGTCCTAGTTCTGGCAAGGTGCTAAGTTGACAAACCTGGAGATTAAAGCCCTCGTTATCCAGGGCGAAGCGGCAACAGCAAAAGCTTCCTCTGTGTGCCGAGGGACACAGTTAATGCTCCACCACTTCGGTGAAGGCCAAGAGATGCCACTTGTGGTTGACGGTGTTTTGTGGTGTGGGCTACAGACTCCTCTTACATGCTGGCTGCCAAATTCCTGCTTGTGAAAGATGGCTTCTGATGATAGGGGCTGGTGGGAGCTGATGTTGACCTGTCCCTTCCCCCTGGTCTGGGAGCAGATCAAGTGTTCCCAAATTCACACCTCTCTCACGCCCCTGCGTAATATGCCTGTGACAGCTCCAGCCCCTGCTTGCCAGGAGATGTGAAGTTAGGAAATCATTTGATGTGTTTAAACCCATCTGCGTGTGTGATTTAGGGACAAGAAAGGAGCCAAACCAGTGGCCCGTGAGCTGGTGGCTGCCCTCGGCCATGATGCAGGCGCTCCAGGGAGCCTGGAGGGATGGAGGCATGCTGATATGCGGATGTGAGCTTCAAAGCCTGGAGGCTTCCCAGGAGCTCCTACGGGAGGAGATGAAGCTGTGAGGCCTGGAAGTGGGCCTGCAGATCACGTGTGAGATGCCTAGAGCTCTATGTTATGCATTAGCTGGTCACCCAGCAGAGAGGGACTGTGTCTGCGTCGTATCTCCTCACAAACTGGGAAGAGTAAAATGCAAATACTTTGTTCTTCTTTCTAAAGATTAATGCCTGAGTTCCAGAAAGATTCAGGTTTGGTTAGAGCCTGTGGGCTGTTCTTTTTGCTCATCACAGAGTAGAAGTTAATGTCCCTAATTTGTGGTCCACCTCCAGAGATCCCGAGCCAGGACGGCAGTGGTGGCAGCTGTGCGGCAGCAGGAGCCCCGCTGCTCTTTGTGCTCACCAAGGCAGGAGCTGGCTTTGCCCGCTTGCAGGAGCAGCTGCCATTTCGTACCTCAAATTCACACCGGAGAATTGCTGTGCTTAGCCTCTTAGGGAGGCTTTATATTCTTCTTCTCTTTGTTGCTGTCTTTAACTTGAAATAATAGTCGGTCAGAAACAAATGACTGTTCTGTGCTGGGTGTGGGGCAATGCAATAGTGGCTGCAGGTGCCCTTCATTTCTTGGACCGTGGGTGCAGCTTAATGCCATAAGCCATTTTTATCCAGGGCTTGGACTTTTCTTGCTGTAGTATTTATCAGCTAGCTATTCACTACACTGCAAATCCCTTTCTGCTGCCAGATCTCTGCTCTGCAGGTCTCCGGGCTGGGGCGGTCTGCACAGATCCTGCACGGACTGGGGCTGCCCTTAGCCCTCACCCAGGGGATGGAGTAGCAGGGAGTGTTCGAAGTCAAGATTAAGATGTCCTGAGTGACGGATACAGCCTGAAATCACATGGATGGATGCCCCTAGGACAGTGCTGCAGCAGGAGATGGCAGGAGCAGGAGGTGCTCGGAGGGCAGAGTCCTCTAAAGTCCCGGGGCTGGTACACAGTACCTCTGGGGGTGAGGTGGGTAGCCTGTGTTTGGAGGTGAGGTGACACTTCGCCACTGCTCCCTGTAACAACAGGGTGGATATGGAGAATACCGTGTAAAAGAGTAGTGTTGTCCCACCCGGGCAAGTGGCAGGAGTGCAGGGTTTAGGGGGCTGCAATGCCCTCCCAGCTCAGCAGAGGTGGTCTGACCTCGAGCTTGTCTGAACACTCGCTGCAAGAAGAAAACTAGAACCTGTGGGGAAATGTCAAACAGCAATTGTTAGAGAACATGATGCTGGAAAAAATTTCAACCCTCACCCCACAAACTCATTCCAAAACATATATTAAAGGTTACCCAGACAACCTTAATACTTCCAGCAATGTGACCTTGAGAACCACCTAGAGAACAGGAAACTTGCAGGCAATCTCAGCTGCTGGCCACAAACAGTGCCCACAGAGTAATGTGCTTTATTCCTCACCTTGCTTTCACTTGACTGCAGTCGCTGTCACCTGAGACTCTGAGCCCAACCTGATGCCAGTGGAGACTTGTTGCCTCTTGCAGGGGTTCTGTTGAGGCATCTATGCAGCACTGATTTCATAAGCATCCACCAGGGAAACTAAATCTCAAAACAAGCCAGCCCTGCAGGGGTATTCCTGAAAGGACATCTGAAGCAAATGTTGAGCTCCCTGAAAAGCATTTTTTTCTTTTTTTTTTTTATTGCACTGGGACCTATGGTGCAAAGATGCCCATTGCAGGAGTGGCTGCCTTCCTCTGGAAGGCAACACCTAGTCCCTGGGCCGGAGGGTTGCAATCTAATTTAAAGATATGAAAATGGAATTGGGTAACTAAATCATCTCCATGACATTCCTCAAACTAGCAAAGACCTGACTTCTTTCTGGGGACCGGAGCAAAACAGTGGGATTTCTATGCCTAAAATGTTAGTGTTAGGACACTGCTTTGGCGGGGAGGGAAAACAGTAGAAAAATGCTAAAATAGCAAGGCAATCGCTACTTTCAAACCCTCCTTTGTCACTTGTGCTTCATTTCTTCCTTCCCAGAGGTCTGCCCTGCTTGATGAGCTCCCCTGGGGCACATCAGGCTTGTCAAGCTGTCACCTGCCAAGGCTGGGGACAGGGAGGTAGGAGTGAAGAGTCTGGCCTGTGGACCCACACAACCTGCTGGTTGTAGCCTGTCTCTGTGGCTTTGGTAACAAGAAGCTCTTTGGAGTCCCTGGGCCCAACCCCAGATTATAATCTCCATGGGAGAGGGACTGCCTCCACCCAGTTTAGTTTTACGTTAAAGCATCAAGTTAAAACAGGAGTAAGACTGCAGGGGATGCTTTGGGCTGACTGATGGAAGTGCCGTGGATGGCCAGGAGGGTCAGGGCTTGTCTGTTGTACTCCTGCCCATCTCCAAGGCTGCAGCAGCCCATTAGCCATGGCTTGGTTACTGCTGAGGGGTAGTGAAGAAGGTTGGGAGTGGCAGCAGGAAAGCAAAGCTGTTACTGAAATAGGCCCAAAATGCTCAAGTGGTGACTTTTTCATGCCTGCATGTTTCAGGGGCACTTGTAAGAGCACTATTTAAAAAAAAAAAAAAAAGGCAAGTGAGATTTCTAATCTATTATTCATTCAGGAAAAATCATTTCAGAGTAAAATAAAATATTTTCCTTCTCCACCTCATTCTTAATATACTCTCTTCTCTCTTTCTCTTTCCCCCGCCTTCCCTCCACCCTGCAGGGCTCCAGGGAACAGTATGTATGAAATTATTTTGTAAAATCCAATAAAAATTTTAATCAGGTCAACATCATTACAGGAGAGGAAAGTGATGGAGCTTTCCTGATGCATTAAGAAAAATGTAAAGGAAAAAAAGCAATGTAAACATGCAGTTGTAGAAAGAGGTACACAGAACTGCACACCCAGCCACCATGCACTGCCGCCTCCTCATCCCGTCTCCATGGAGCACAGTCTCACTTTCAGCCATGCACATGCCAAATCCGTGGCTGTTTGCTGACACAGCCAGAAGCGTGCGCGCATGCCTCACTCCCTTGCACATACACCAAATATACTTCAAAGTAGGGAGATGCAGGCAAAAGTCTTTGCTAGCACCCTTTAGGAGAACACCCACCAGAGCCTTAGGCCCATATGTCCAGATATTGCCCTTAAACGGTAGTTAGTAAAGCAGAGGGACCAGCTAGTTATGTGGCAACTCCCCTTTTTAATCCTTGTCTCTCCGATTACCACGGAGGGGAATAAAAAGCCCTGGCAACACATGGTCATGCTCTGAGGATTTGCATAGTATATTAAGGCTTGCTAAGATCTCATTCCTGTCCTGACATTTACAGAAACTGCAGCTGGTGAGGCTCCTCTCCATCTTCCCTCTTTCAGATTAAATGTGAACTTCTAAATCTGCCAGGAGGAGCAAGGGGAGAGCTGGGGAATGTAACTGTCTCGTGCTGACCTCGGTTCATTACCACCATCAGAAACATGGAGCTAGGCCAAATGATAGGAGTGATGGATGTCCATGCAGGTCAAAACCCCTATGGGAGAGGAGCAGACGTACCAAGCCCTAAAAGTAATATACTGTTGACTCCAAGGGATTTGCAAAAGCCTCCATGAATGAGGCAATTGGTGCTTGGATTAATGTATTGTCGCCATCGGGGGTTCCTTGGGAGAGTGCAGCAGGGGCTGGTTACCTATCACACCCTTCCCCACCAAGGTCAAGGTGGTGATTGTGACTGACAATGCCAGCCCTGGAGATGAGCACCATTCTCTGAGGAGCCCACCCATGCAGTGGGGAATGCAACACAGCTACTGGTAGAGATGCCCATCTCTGCACTGTTAGGACTTCTGTGGAGTTTGATGCCTCCCTTGGGGAAGCGGGGACCAACAGAGCAACCACAGGTCCTTGTGTCTTTCTGACTCTGCTGGGACATGGAATTGTCCTGGAGGACTGGGGATCTTTTTGTTGCAGTTCAGAGAAATTGGGGTGGGGGCTTCACCTCTTGGGGATGAGGGTGCCTTGTGTTTCCAAGCTGGAGACAGTGGTGGTTGAATTTACAGAGAGGGTGGCATCGGTAGGAGTACAGCAGTGATTGCCAGGGCCAAGAGCTGCCCTACAAAAGATGGCTGAATCCTACCCTAGGGCAGGAGTTGTCTGTGGGGACTGTATCCCCAGCTAGGGTCAGTCACTGAGGTTTTCCCAGTGACAGCACTGACTTACATAAGGGTTGGAATGTGTTGCAATTCATTGCTTCAACTGTCCCCTTAGTGGTGGTGCCTCTGCATGGTGGTGTCCCCCACAGCTTGTGGGAACATGTGGCTGGGACCGTGAGCTGGAGTCTCTGCTGTCTCCTGGTAGATGGGCTAAAATAGGAGTCGAAACATTCAGCACTTCTGGAAAGAAAAATAAACTCCTAGGCAAGTGCCAACTGCAGCAACCATTTTGGCAGAGTACTATCGTGCAGGGGGTGGGGAGTAACAGCCCCATGGTCAATGGGAACATCCATAAGTGGAAACAGCCCCAGCGTGTGCTGTCTGCACTGGCACCCCCTCGCAGCCCACCCAGTAGCGTCCAGGCTCACCCCTTTGCCTCCCCCAGCCGCAGGCAGACGTGGGCTGTGTGGTTGCAGGCAGGCAGAAGGCACCCTGCCTACGGCGCACGGGCTGGCACCTCTCCTCCTCCCCCTTGCCACCCTCTGAGTACATGCGCACACACATCCTACAGCTCTGACGTTATTCTCCTTTGGTTGATGTGAAGGACTCAAAAATGTCCATTTTAGGGTTTTTATATTTTGGGAGCCAGACTGAAAAATCTTTTCATGGTCAGTGATGAGCAGCTTATGGGAAACAGATGAACAATACTCCCAGGAATTCCTCTTATTGCTGCCTGTGTTTAAAATCTAAAGTTAGAAAAGGAAGGGGGGGAAAGAAAAAATAAAGTTTTGTAGGCTGAATTCCAGTTGAGTGCTATGAGACAGTCTCTGCAGCTCTCCCTGTATGGATACAGAGCTCAGATGGTAGAAGTGGGCTTGGACAGCTTGGCTAGGTACAGATCTGATTCGGAGCAAGGTCCTGCTCCCCTCCTGGGAAGTTGCTCATCTTCTTGAAGGGTTTGGTCTTTTCTGGAGCCCAGAAAGAAATGGCAAGTGCACCCAGAGGCCAACCTGCCATGGGAATCTCTACGTGGTGCACCCCAGCTAGGCCTGGTAGCTCTTTGCAGAGGAGACCATGTTCCTCTGGTCTCCCCCACTGTGGAGAAGTGATTTGCTTCCAGGCAGCCTGATGGAGGACTTGGTGACCACCCTCAGGGTTGGTCTGCCCGGCTGTCACCTTTCCCGGTGTTGTAGATGTGGCTACATAGGTCCTACAGCATTGATGCCTGGACCTGCCCGGTCCTGGCTGCTGGATGTTTTCTCAAAGCCTTGTGCTGCTGCCTGCAGGGCTGCGCCTGGATGTGTGTAGGCAGAATCCATGCCTGAAGCTGGGAAGAGGGAACTGCAGCTCCCTGTAATAGATGGCAAGAGGGACTGATGGACCAAGTGGTAAATAAATCTTGTGGGCTGGGTGATATAATAAAGCACTTGACCTTTGCCCTGGTGGTTTATTTTGTAATCAGTGCCCAGCAATTGATATATGGGATAATCAATCTCTCCCTCTTTCCCTTCTTCTGGCCTTGGCGTTGCCTGCACCATGGTCCTTGCTTCTGAGTGACAGCTCCAGGTTACAAACAGCACCCAGGGACGAGGCTGCCTACCCCTGCCCCCTTCTGTCCCCCATGCCCATCTCAGGAGCAGACATGCTATTTACAGCCTCATCTGCCCAATAAATGTTTATTAGGTAGCTCTCATCCCTCTTGCAGGGGCAGCCCTCTCCGCCTTGCCAATCTGCAGCGCTCCTGGCCTGACAATGGGCTTCCCAGCACCTCAGTTTATAACTCCTGCTACAAATTGTCCTGAATGAAAGGCTTTCATGCCTCGTGATGGATTTCCCTTGCGTAAATTGAGACTGTGAGCATCCTTGCTTTTCCCAGGGATGCTCTGCACTGGGAAGCTGCAGTTGGAGCAGTGAAGCTTGTGCAGGGGCAGAATTCATGCCCAGGAGACGCACATCTCTGCTGCGTGTTCATAGTGTGGCTGCGAGTCCCCAGGGCTTCAGACAAAGAGCAGAGCAAAGAGCTGCTCAGTAATGTGCGAGTAACTTCCTCCCTGGCTATAATGCACAATTTTTCATCTTTGTGGCTGTTATTCTCCTTTCTCTTGCACTGGTTTCTGTCTTCTCTACTCAGCGCTATGCTGCCTGACAGCTGGACGCAGCTGCGATGTGGATGGGGGGGCAGGTGGTAGGGAAGGACCGTGGTGTACCTTCGGATGGGGCTAGCGAGGATGGGGGCTATGTCCTCCTTTGCTGCCCAGTAAATCTGTTCTCCCTGAGCCCTGGTTCCCCTTTGCTCCCTGCCCGAGAGGCTGACGGGATCCTCGCTGCTCTGATAGCTGCTGTGTGGCCAAGGCTGCCCAAGCAATCGATAGAGACCTTGGAGGGATCTCATAAATACGGTACTGTAAGGAAAGAAAAGAGAACAAGTGAGGGAGCTCAGTGTGCAGCAGGTCCCTGATGGGGAGCAGGTTCACCCAGTCAGAGATAGCTTGAGGAAGGCATTTAAGTGCTAATTCCAGCTGGGCGGCACTTGTGATGAACCAGTGAGATACCAGCAAAGGAGGAAAGGTCTAAATCTCACCAGACTTTACTCGGGGAGAGGCAGCAGGGATGAGGCCCTGAAAAGCTCTGGAAAATACTTCCCAGTTTTAATAGCATTAAATTCAGGCCCATATTTCTATCAGAGGCTCATCCTAGCGATGCAAGCTTACCAAGACCTGTGTGTCTTCCACACATCCTGAGGATATGTTTATCAGGTACCGTGCTATGGGCGGCCATGGGGAAATGGTGGCACCAGGAGAGCTGCCTGCTTTAACGGAGACCTGTGGGATGGATTGAGGGGACCTACGGTGGATATCAAGTGCTCTGAGCAGGAAGCTGCTGGGAAAACAGAGCCTCAGCCCCATGGCACATAGGGCACAGCGCTCTTTGTGAGGGATGCTGTAATCCTGAGGTGACACGGCTGTGTGGGATGTGGGGCTGGGCTGGCTGCGATCATTCCTAGTGATGCTGCTTTTTCTGGGAAGTTTTTTAAAACATCCCCTTCTTTATGGGAGGTCTTCCCTTATATCTATTCTAAAATTGCCCTTCTCTTATTTAAGGCCATTTCTTGTTGTAATACATCATCCTTGGTCAGTCTTAAAGGTTGGCAAACCCTGAGGGAAGAAAGGAAAGAGTTATAATGTCTGAGGGACTAAAGGTTTGATTTGGATGCAACCACATTTATTCAGCAGCAAATTACATCTTCAATCAAACCAATGCAAATCTGACTCCCACTTCAGTGTATTTGTTTGGACTTAGTGAGTGCAAGGGGATTCATTATTTCTTGTTCTTCCTTCCATCCTGCAAAGTTTATATGCGCATGTACGGACTTGCACGCGCTCGTCTGTAAAAACTCCCTTCCCCCCCAAGGTGTCGTGCTGTTGGGAATAGGTACAGGATGATCTCGGGGTGCGGGTAGAGCCTGTATCCCTTGGGAAAGCAGTAGGAAAACAGCAGTTTCTGCCCAGGATGGTACTGTGCGAGGGAAGTGAAGGGTACCTCAGAGCTGCAATTAGAGCTCTCTGAATAATTCAGTTTTTCAATGTGGTGTCTGAAGTAGAACAGTTAAGTAATGTCTCTGGGAGACTGACAGTGATCCCTTTCCCCTCATACACACCCTGAGGAAGAAACAAGCTATGAAAATCCATTTCATTTGTTTGGGGTCATTTCATTTTGCTTCTTGTTTGTGCATGCCAGCTCACTTCCTAAGTGAAAAGGGCTCTGTTTCAGAAATGTCCAGGAAAAAAAAAGTCAGGTCTGAAATTTTCATTTTCACTTTTTTTTGCTGAAGTTCGTCTCCGAATTTGATCTGTATGGATTGAAATGAAATCTGCATTTTAGGGTGGAGAGGGGAAAGGTAAATCCATTGCTTTTATGAACTATTTCCCCAGAGCCTCCCATCCCATGCTGCAGCCACACTGGCTCCCAACACATGGGTAGCGACACAGCCCTAACATGAAAGCGGGAATCTGATTTCCCCAGGGCAGAGGGAGGCTTCTTCCCTTGCAATTGTCCTTTGTTTCTGAAATAGCCATGACAGTGTTTTCGGAGAAGAACCCACTTGTGGGTTCTTTGTGTTTGATCTGCTCTGATGCAACACGGCGAGGCCGCAGGGAGGTGAGTGGGTGCACGCCGTGTCCTGCAGCGCTCCTGAGCTGCCTACCTGCTTGTGCCCCTCGCACACCGGGGCCCTGGTCCTGCACAGACTCACACGTGGGCTTAATTCCTTGCACTGTCAAACTCAGTAAAACTTGACCAGTAAAGCTCAGGAGATGTTTGCAAAGTCTGGACTTAGGGTGGTAAGTCCTTCAAGGCTGGAAATGTCTTTATGTTGTATGTGTGTTGTGTGGGGTTTTTGCTCCTGCTTGCAGCCTCCTGTTACCCCTGCCTAGCTAGTCCAATCTGGATTCATTGCACAGAGCGTTTTGAGCTGAAAACAGCTCAAAGCACCTCCTGAAAATGGTAGGAAAAATTTCTATGCTGAGAATAATGAGCGGTGAGTGCAGAGGAGGGTCACAGTGGGAATTCCTCTCTCCTAGAAAGTTGCTCTGAGCCTGAATTTCAGTGCCACAAAAACCTTGGAGGATTTAGTATGTGGGTCTGGGTCTGTTGGGTTTTTTTTCACTTCTGAATTGGGTCAAAAAGCTTTGCCTTTTTTTATAGATCCAAAATTGTGCACGGTATTATTTCAGAAACACTGCAACTGTTGTTTGCCCAGGGCGCCCGGAGCTGCCAGAGGGTGCTGGGAAGGGGACCAGCAGGCTTCCCCTGGGATGTGCTCACGTTTTTGGGACCGGTTCCTCAGGGTTGGTGTTGTCTGGCAATGATATGTCTCTCAAGAATGTGTTCAAGCGGTGCCGGAGGGATGGCAGGGAGGGCTGGTGGCAGGGAGGCTCATAACTGATACAACGTATGTGAGGCTGAGATGTTTGCCCTCTTCTTGAGCTGAAACCTGCTTGCATGGGTGAGTTGGCTAAGCCTGGCTTTCATGGGTGAGCACAGACCTCTAGCTGCTGGACTCTGGCTCCGCTATCATTCCCAGGTTATCTCCTGGCAGAAGCAGAGAATCGTAGAATCATAAAATCGTCTAGGTTGGAAGGGACCTTTAAGATCAAGTCCAACCATCAATCTAACGCTGCCAAAACCACCACTAAACCATGTCCCTCAGCACCACGGCTACCCGTCTTTTAAATACCTCCAGGGATGGTGACTCCACCACTTCCCTGGGCAGCCTGTTCCAATGCTTGACAACCCTTTCCGTGTGGAACTTTTTCCTAACATCTATCCTAAACCTCCCGTGGCGTAACTTGAGGCCATTTCTTCTTGTCCTATTGCTTGTTACTAGTGAGAAGAGGTGGACCCCCACCTCTGAGCTGAGAGTTCGCAGACCTTTCCCCTGACTGCCAGCAAAACCCACTGTGAACACGAGGTCCTGCACACAACCAGCTCTGGGCCGGCATGTGGCAGCAGAGAAAAGATCTCACAAGCATCAAATGACTGCCCGTGCTTTCAGAGGGGCACATGGCTCCCCGTGACAGCTAGCTGCCCAACCCATCCCTCTTCTCCAGGGACCTTGCTCACTTCAGGCAAGGAGAGCTCATCTCCAAGCTTCTTGTCTCTGTCCCAAGCAGCCCAGAAGTTGTTTCATTTTTTATCTTTTGTAGATTCTCTGCCCTGTAAATATTTGCTTCTAAAGCCAAAGTTATAGATGGTCTTATTTATGTGGAGGAAATGGCTATTTAAGGCTGCTCTACTTTGTTATTGCCCACATAGTTTTCCAAAGGCCAGACCCCTTTTTATAGGGCAGCTGCTGCTGTTAGCAGGATTTCTGAGCCGGCCGGTTTAGGGCTTTGCCTCCTGATGCCTCTCACCCGGTTGGCTTGCGGGAGGCTTGGCTGAGCTTGCAGGGGGGTGCAGTGACTCTTTCCTTGCATCGTGATTCCCTATCTCTTTCCCCTTTGATATTCCCTTCCCAGATAGCTCTGCTTTTCTTCCCTTCTGCCTTAGACCCCATCAGCTCTCCCCCGCCCCTTTATTCGCCCCCAATTCCCGTAGCTTTTTGAACGTGCTGTCGATGACTGCTGGCCAGCTCTGCTCCTCTGGTTCCAGCACAGGGCTGGCCCCGTGCCCGGCTTTCCCCGATGCTGATAAGCTGTCCCTGGCAACAGCTCCACACCGGCAGAACGTTTCCCTCCTCCTGATCCCTCGTCCCACAGACGTCTTGAAGACCTGTCCTCCTTTGGCAACCCTGATCGTCTTTCCTGGTTTTCTGTCTACCTCTTTGTTTGTCTTGTCTGTCTGAAGATCATCTTCATCATGACAGCAGATGACTGGGTTCAGGACCGGCTCCCCAGCGCCTGTCCTCAGTTGCCATCACGTCCTGTGCTGCCTGGACCCGGATCTCAGCATCCGTGGGCAAGCTCCGCATGGGTAACCGGAGGTTGCCCTAATCCAGGGGCCAGCTCGGCATTGCCTGTGGGTCAGATGGCTGCTCTCGGCCTGTCTCGTTCCCTTGCGTCGGGTTGCTAAGGTACAGCTAAAACTCTCATCTGGAGTGTCATCATCTCACGGCTCAATTCCTGCAACATCCTTTTCTCTGGCCTTGACAAATGCAATCTTCTCCCACTCCTGCCTGTTCTGAGCTTTGCTGCAAGGATCATTTTCCTCGCCTGTCATTTTGCTTGTGTCACCCATGCTTTACTTGCTTTTGCTGGTTCCTGCTGGCAAACAGCGGTTACCTGTCTCTGCTCTCCAGGCCTTTCACAGCTTTCTCTCCTGTTAACCTTGTAGTCCCTCTCCACACGCGGTTTCCCGCTGTCAGTCAGCCTCTGGTGACAGCCTCTGCCAGCACTCACTGTGGCTCCCAGCACACAGCTCTCTGCTTTCTGCCCCAGCGCCTCTTGCTTGAAGAGGAGCTCCTAGATGCACCTTGCAAGAAATGTCTCCCTGCCCTTTGCCCCTCCTTTGCCAGCCTCCGTCCCTAGTTGGTGACAATGGCTCGCGTGCGAGTGTGGGAACAACCTGTCTGTCAGGCAGTGACCCTGTTTTCTTCCAGTTCTCTCATCTTCTGCTTAGGTTGAAGATCTTTGGGGCAGTGCCTTTTTTAGCAGTGGTTGCCTAAAGAAATACAAGCTTGTGAGATCCTTCTGGCTCATTGCGTGCATGATGTGTGTCTGTCCTGCTGCCGTGCTTTACAGAAGCAGTGGTGAATTCAAACTGAATTTGGCAGGCTGGGTGGGCATGTTACGTTCCTCCAGGTTTAGTGAAAAGAAGTCTCTGGATACCGGAGAGGGACCTTCTCTGGCAGCCAGAGATGGAGGTTTGCTTTACACTGAGTTTGTACAGCTCAGGTGGAGCCCCTGCCCCTTCCTGCTTGATGCCTGCTCCATTGTGCCTGGAGCAAAGGGCTGGGGGCAGCCGGCCCAGGGGACNGGCAGCCAGAGATGGAGGTTTGCTTTACACTGAGTTTGTACAGCGCAGGTGGAGCCCCTGCCCCTTTCTGCTCCTGCCTGGAGCTTAATGCCCACTCCATCGTGCCTGGAGCTCCCCCGGGCAGCTGGCCCAGGGGAGCTTCCCTGGCCCTGAACCTTGCTGGTGGCTGAGGGACAACCCAGGGCAGCATTTGCTATTGCAGTGGACTGGGTCCGGCCCCAGACACTACCTGCCTGGGCTAATCCGGAGCGCGGGCAGGTTTGCGGTGATCCTGAGCAGCACGTGGAGCCCTGCTTTGTACCGCAACTGCAGGAGGGAGATAAAAACGCATCAATGCCTTCATCTGCCCTTATGGATTTTTCCACCATATTTTATAAGCGTTCATTTTTATTTATGTGAGGTTAAAGTCAGTCCAATTTGGAAATCAACTTGTCTAAGGAGCTCCCCTCAGATCTTATTAGCTTCATGTAGTATTTCTATTCATTTTTGCTAATACTGTTCACAGGCTGGCTGCGGCGGTGGCTGCCGGAGATGGTAACCCTCTCCTTGCCAGGCCGCTGGGGCCGTGAGCCCGGTGGCTGCAGGGACGGCTGTGGGAGCGGCAGGATCTGGCCATGCAGTGAAGGGTTGGGGCTCCTGGCTTTGCAGCTTCCAACAGCATGGGCGGGCAATTTCTGACATCTGCTCCTGTGGAGTCCCCCCTTGCTGCAGCCAGCATCGCCGGCAGCCCACCTATTGCTGCCGGCACAGAGGGCATCTGTACCTTCCGGCACTGGAAATCAGTGGCTGGTTTGGACAGAGAACAGTTAAGAAGCGCTTGGGCTATCCTTGTAATTAGAGAAATTCCTGGAAGAAAAAAAAAAAAATAATAAATCCATTGAGGGCTTTTAAAGGAGAGATAGGATGCCTGACTCAGGAAGTCCTTCAGCCGCAGATTGCCGGCGGCTGGAGGAGCGTCCTGGGGAGGTATCATTGCACGCTTGGCCGGCTTTTACACCCGTCCCCTGGCATTAGCTGCTGGCCCCTGCCAGGGAGGGTATTGGCAGGATGGACCTTTGCGCTGGAGCTGGCAGGCTCTGCTCGCCTTCCCGAGGCGTTATTTCGGTAACCCCAAAGGAGCTGGCTGCAGGCAGGGTTGCAGCGTGGAAGGTGGGGGGCAGATGTCAGCCCCAAGCAGGAGTGGCGGTGGCTGCCAGCATGGGATGCATACCTCCCCGGCACACCTCCCCGTGCCGGCAGCACAGCACGCGTCTCCTGAAGCATCACGGCTGCCCCGTCTCTCCCCTGCCTTTGATTATTTATTGAAGCAGTTTGATACTGGGTGACTGTAATTAAAAGAAGAAAAATACACACAATAAAATGATTTCTAAAATGGCAACATGCTGGATGCAGCGAAGCAAGGAATGTATTAAATATTTATTGCCACTGGTCTGCTGGGGGGAAAAAAATTAAAATTATTTAGCCTGAGAAAAACATTTTAATTATTTAATTTGAGGGGAAACCTCCCCCACAGCCCTCCTTAGTACTAAACCCCAGACAAACGGCAGCATAATGTAAGGTTTGATTAAAATTGGAATGGGATGAAGACCTGGAGACGGGAACAAGGGATGGGGAGCTACGTGGTTGTCATCCGAATCTGAGGTCCCCCTGCTCTGCCACAGCAGGTCCATGCTGTGATCCTGCATCTTGCAGGGGGAATTCTTCCTCTCAAGGGGTGGTTCGTGCTTGGCAGCAGTTAGCCAGGGGTTTGCTCTGCACGTGGGAGCCTGGGCTCAGGACAGGAGTTGCTGGGTGCATCAGTCACGGTGCAGGGAATTGCAGCAAATTGTCACAACCCGCCATCTGCAGCTTGAACTCTCTGGACCCGTGGGTTGCTCTGAAGCGCTTTGCCGGGGCAGGAGCTCTGGCGCGTCTGTCCCAGCAGCCCAGCTCCGCCAGGCAGGCTCTGCTAGGCTCACCAGGCACGTATCTTGTGCGTGGTACAGGGTTCAGGCTGTGCAAACAAGCCATGAGGCTGTTCGAACACCTGTGTCTCGTGGCATTTATGTACTGCGGCTGTGAGGCTTTTCCCAAGAGCCTCTGCAGGCGTTGGGGCCGGCATCTTGTCGGCATGTCCACTCGAGGCTGGAGCTAAGGACCTTCCAGCCGCATATCAGAGAGTGAGAAGTACGAAGCGTGGGGTCTGGCAGTGGCTGAGTGTTTTCTGTGAGAGGAGGGGCTGTGATTTTTTTTCCCTTGTGTCTCCAGATTGACAGTCTCTCATTATTAGCCCCCTGGAAACAGGCACTTTGACTGAAAAGAGCCATCCCAGCCTTCACTGTAACAATCAAAGCAGCTCAAGAATAAACATGGCTTGGCAAGAATAAACACAAATTGCAGTGCTTGCTGTGAACAGTGATATCCAAGGGAGCAAACATCAAATGAAGGATTATCCCTGTTTGCAAGGAAGCTCTTCTAACAAGAGATTGAATAAGGACCATCTGCAGCCCAGAGTGAAGGGGCTACCAGGAGAACCTGCTCTCCAGCCATCAGCAGCTCTGCCGTTTGAAGCTCACATGGTCTCCTTTAGGCACTGTCTGGTTTTACTTTGTATGCTCTGTTGGCTGCTGAAGCCCTGAGCTCTTTGCAGCGACCTCCAGGTTGCAGACCCGCAGGTCTGAAGCCCAAGGAGGGGAGTTGTGTGGGAGGAGGGTTAGAGACGATGAGGAGAGCTTTGCTGAGGGGGGCAGGGGGGGACAAGTGTTGGACCTGGCTGGGGCGGTTGCTAGCAAAAATGCTGAGCTCCTGCTGGAGCTGGAGGAAGATCACATCAACAAAATTCTGCGGGAAGCTCTGCTCGCTCCTCCTGACTGCTGGTCGTAGGGCAGGAGCCCTAAAGGCAACTCTTAACCAGCAGCCGTCCCCCTGCTGCCTGCGGGAAGTGAGGACGAGCAAGCTCTCCTCCCCAAACCCTTGCCGAGAGACAGCCCACATGACATAAATCAAATTTGGAGGCACGGAGGTTCCATAAACAAGCTTATTTTCTGAAGCCAGGTCCCATTATGTTATCTGTCACTTTATTGGGGTTTCTGAGCCATTTATTTTTATGTATATACATCGGAGCTGGTGAGCTGGCGTTGGCCTGAGAGTATAAAGCTGACAAGACACGGTAGCAGCGTGTGAAACCTGTCAGCAGAGCAGCCGCCTGTGAAATGAACACGAGAGCCGACGCCGACAATTTTATTTATGGGGAATCTCGGGGAGTGTGTGCCGGAGCAGTGGGTGCCGCCGGGCACATGCCTAGCCCCTGGCTGTGCCACCCTGAGGCCGGCGGTCCTGAGACCCACCAGACCCATCACAGGCAGGGATAAGGTCTTGAGGCAGCTGGAGATGAGATTTTCTTCTTAAGAAGTATCTTAAGCTGCTGAAATACTTTGGTCACCCAGAATCCAGGTAATGAATACAGTTCTGCAACACTTTGCTTTCCAGTGATGATCTTGTTGGTAATTGTTCTCTTAATTTTTTGTTTGTTTCTTTGTATTTAAGATAAACTCAGATTTAGTGTAAGGATTTGTTCTGAAATGGGAAAACTGGACTTTCCTTATCTAAAAAATTAGGGCTTTTAAATGTTTTTGAAACTTTTTCCCAGTTAACTTACCCCTGGAGCAACATTTTGCCAAACTCAATAGTCTTTACAAAAGCCTAAATGAATAATTGTTTCTGTCATGTTGTAGGAGAAAAGTATTTAAATCAGCATTTTTTCCTCTCAGTTGGAGCAAACATTTTGGATGTGAGGTAGTTTTATGTGTCATTGAAAACCCTAAAGAATCATCTAGATTGTTATCAGGGCGATGGAACAAAACACGGACCCTACTCTTACACTGTTCTAACCTTGCTGTAAGCCCTCTGGTTTAGCACAGAGCGGGCGCTGCTGTCGTGGTCTGGTCCTTCTGTGGGCAAAAAGTGCTCGGTGCACCCGTGTTTCTTTGGAAAGGCAGTTGGAGATGGTGAGTGGCCGTGTTGCACGTGGAGGTTGGTGCCCCTTGCCTACTCTTACCAAATTTTCAGCCTGGATGAATACATCTGTGCTTGCCATGCCAGCCCTCTCCGTTTCAGTGACACCCTGGCGTGGTGGTTCGGTAGACACCGGCCTGACTGTGCTTCAGTGGCGGGAGGCGAATGTTACAGCTTGTGCCTGGCAGGGGAAGGGGTCAGCAGAAAGTACCGTGCTGTGTGCCGGTCATGTGTAAGGATGTCTCTGATGCATAAAACCTGTTTATGTTCTGTTCAGCAGGAATAATACTTAAAATCTTAATCTAGACTCCCACCCTGTCTTCATGGCTCATGAGCAGTAGCCCTGTGTCATCTTCCCAGAGCCGTTCAGGAAAATGCACCTGCGTGTCTCATGGGTGCCCCTTGGAGAGCTGAAGGCCATGGGTTAGGTGGTGACATTTTTCCTCCTCAGAGCGGCAAGTCCTGACCTGTTGGTAGGAAGTTTCCCGGTGCTGCTCTGCTGCCTGCTTAAAAGGGAGTGGGTATTATTTTAATCCTCAGCTTTCTCTCTGGTTTGCGTGAGGAGCATGTTTCCTTTCCCGGTTTGACTTGCAGCCTCTTCACCCAGCACATGGGGCGCCAGCCGGCTGCAGGAAGGGCCTCTTCTCCCTTCTCCGGGAGCGAGAGCAGGCAGCTCTGCCTGATTGATCTGCTGCTTTCCAGCCTGGATCATTCCTCTGCAGGTCTGTCTCTCACCTGCCTGCGCACTGCTAAATCTTCCCTGGAAGGAACAGCTATTTGTCAAGTGAAATAGGAAGGTTTGAGTCTCATGTTCCCCAAGGCCACTTAGCGGGGCTCTGGCTGCTGTCTGGACACTTGCTTGTGGTACGAGCAAGAATGAAGGCCACGAAGCTTTCCTGGAAAGAAAGCTGCCTTCACCCTGCCTGATGTCAGAGCCACTGCATTGAGCCCTCGCGGCGAGCACTGCATGCCATTTGTCTGTCCCCCGTCCCCCCCTTCTTCCTGGAAAGGTGTAACGTGTCCCAGGTTTACCCTCCGTGGAGCGACGTCTGTGGTCCCCGCGCCATCGCCTTGTTCCTTTGTGCTTCTCTGCACCAAGTCACTTATTGACTGGGAACGTAATTGTGCTGCATCATGTCTAATTGGTTTGCTCTGTCGCTCTCCATTTGCTTTCTCTGTCTGCACGCTCCCCGCTCCCCTCCGTAAAGGCGCCGAGCTGTGAGCGTGAGCAGGGCACAAGGCCACTGTCCTGATTGCTGGAGGAAAAAAAGGCACCCAACTTCCTCCTTTCTTCTCTTAAATTCAAATGACAAGAAACAGAGGAAAACAATTTTGCAAACCCTTGGCAGAGGGCCAGCTCTGATAAAGAGCCGTAATTAATCTCCCCAGCTTTATTAGAATATCATTACAATTAACTCAGCAATCTTCTGTTGATCAAAGCCATTGTTCCCCGCAGAGCAGAGGAAGCCAGCGCGAGCCTGGATTGTGCGGTGCTTAAAAGCACCTAGAGCTGGCTCATTCCTGCCAGCCCAACAGCAGCCGCTCCGGCCTCCTGGCTGGCAGCGCGAGGACCGGCAGAGGTGCGGGCAGGAGATCTCTGCTGGTACAGACCTCTGTCCTCATCCTGGCTCTTGAGCCACGTGCAGCTTTGATTTTTTTTTTATTTTTTTATTTTTTCAGCTACTCTTCTTTGTTGAGCTATTATAGCCCAGATCCCTCGCGGGCACCTCGGTGTCCCTCATTCCCGCTGTAGATGCTTTTGGGTCCAGCCTTTTAAGCGCCGGGTTTATTCCTTTGTGTGTGTTCACACAGCTCTTCGCATGCCTGCTTCCTAGTCTCAGCTGGAGATGCGGTGACTGCTGCAATAATACAGCTAACAGCAGCATAGCGGGTAAAGAAACCAGGGGAAACGTTTGTGGAAGCCACATCTGAAAGAAAGGAGGGTTGTCAGAATGAAGCTTCATAAGCTCTACAGTTAAATAGCCCAAGATGTGTGCTATAGAAAAGCAGAGAAAATGAGCACCATTAAACTACCCCTTTCCTCCTTTTCAAACTGTTCTTTTAATATCGGGTATTTATCTGTAATTTAAGCCTGTGATTAGTTTTATCAAAAAGATAGTTCTGAGGCAGAGATCTTAAAAATGATTAGGTGTGTGTTTGAAAGACAAGAACAGCTCCACTTGCACTGCAGGATAAAGATGTATCTGTTTGCGCCTTGAGCATCTGTCTGTGAGGGCCGTCTGCCAGAAGGAATCTCCTGGTTCTACACAGATCCCAACCTACCCCAGTCTTTCAGGGCACTTCTCGTTGTCCCTTGAAGGTGCCAGAGCCGGGTCCTCTTGTCACTGGGCAAGATCGTTTGTCCATGGTGATTTTGTCTCCTCTTCCTCATTACGCTTCTGCTTTTGGAAAATACTTTCAACTTTGGTGCTGTCATTGGGGTCCTGAGGCCACAGCCTTACTGATAGCTCAGGGCGTGCGGACCTGGAGACGCCTGGGATGTGGAGACGTTTGGCGGTTTTGCTTCAAGAGCATCTCATCAGAGAGGCTTGCTATGGAGGGGGCTGCAGCCCATTCCCCGTCTTCTCCTGCCTCCTGCTGCATGGTGGCAGCCAGGCTGGAGCAGTGCCCAGCCTGGGACTCTTCTGCTCTCTTGTTCTTGGCACAGAACCAAAGAGGTTTGCTCCAGGGCAAACAGCCTGGCCCTGCCTCCGTTTTCAGATGCAAGATGGCACAGGTGGAGGTTTTTATCCCTAAAATGGCTCTGCCACAAAGGATTTATATGCTGTGAGCAGACACCGTGAGTGTGAAACCATGCTATCTGCTTACGCAAAGAAAGAGAAGCATGGGAATTTGAAAAGCTTTGGGTCTTGTGGTTTCTGGAGCAGGTCGCAATGGGCAGGCAAGCTGTAGTGGAGAAGGCAACGCTAAGCTGCCTTGCCAGTCTGCCTGGGAAGGGTTGTTAGATGAAGGCGTTTGAATCCCTCACTGCTTTTGTCCTGAATTCTCATCTGTTTGAATTGTCAACACTTGTGAGACCTGGAAAAAATAAAAGAGAAAGAGAAAAGGCAGGTCCAGGGTTGGGTGTAATCGACCTCGGCATTGCCCACCAGCCACCCGGGAGAAGGGAGCAGCTGCCCCAGCCCGTTTGCTGATGCAGATACAGAGAGAGTGCCCCTTCTGCCTAGCTTTGCCTGCGCTCTGCAAACCCTTAACCCTTCAGAGCTGGAAAAAAAGGGTCAGGACTACGTTTGCAGTGTAGATTTCCTATGCACAGTGCAGGGTCTGCTGAGCAAATGCACCTCGCTGGTGGCTGGTGCGAACCAAGAGCCGAGCAGGATCTACCTGGGGGTGGCACCCAACTACTGCTGAGGGCCAGGGGCATCAGCAGATTAAAACATGCAATTGGATGACTTCAAGGAAGAAAGGTTTGTTAAGGACTAGTAAGAAAACGATGCAGAGACCCTGTGTAGCTCAGAAGCTTTTTAACCTCAGGTTGCCTGAGGCTGGGAGGGATTGCAGAGAAGGAGGGTAATTAGGGTTATTCTTTACTCGCTGGGTCTTCCCTCTGCCTTGGCACCTGCCTGCAGCCATTCCTGGGGACACGCTCCTGAGGGACACAGCCTGGAGCTCAGCATGGCCCTTCTCAGCGTGCAGACCTGGTCCCCAAACCCTAATACAAGGGAAAGCTGAAGTTTTTCATCTTCCCCAAGGCTGCGTCCTTGGGTATGACAAGGGAACCTCCTCACCTCCCCGGACCGCTGAGGAGGAGCTGTGGCTGGATGAGGGTTAGGTTTGCTTTCTCCAGCACAGCTTGGCCAGGGCGCAGAGGCATACACCCTGCAGTCTGCATCAGGGAACTGATGCTGAAACTGTGTCCTCAGGTTTGATGTAGGCTGCTGCTTAGGAACCCCTTCCCACCTCTCTTTCTCTGCCCCTCCTGTGGCTGCGGGTCTGAGCCACTAGAAAACTCTAAGAACAACAAAACAAACCCATCAGGGCCATGGCAGGAGTTGTGGCTGTGTGTAAAGTGTTGTAGTCTCCATGAGGTCCTTCGCTGTTCGGTCCCTAACATGAGAACTTGTCCTTTCCCACTGTGGCCACCAGTGCTCCTCACTATGGGCAAGGGCATGAGGGGTGGGCTGAGGACAGGAGGGGATGCTCAGCTTGGACTGTGCAGGCTCAGAAGGAGCAGGAGCTGGGGAGGGCCTTCTGAAGGGCTTAAAGCAATGCTTCCCCCCATGCCCTGTCCCACCTTTCCCGGGAGGCAGCAAGCACCGCTCCTCACCACATGGCTGGAGACATTAGTCAGGCTTCTGGCGCGGCTGCCTCAGGTCTGTGAGTGAGATGCAGGGGCTGAGTGTCAGGTTGTTATTAAATATCATTAGCAAGTGACAAAACTGTGTGGAGCACTTCAGGCACAGACAATGGCTGGAGGTGGGATCGTTTGCAGCCCCAGGGAGATGAGCGAGTGGTGAAGGTCAGAGATGCCTCATTCTAGGCTGCCTCTGACTCCATCTCCTGCTCATCACCTCGAGGAGGCAGGAGGGATGGGTGTTTCCTTGGGGGGAGACACGGGTCTGCAGGGAACCCCTGCGTGTCACCAGGGGACTTCAACATGCTCGAGTGTGGGGTCCCCAGGATGGTCTGTGAGGAAGGATAACCTGTGTAGCTCTCAGATCGTCCTCTTGTATGACCCTGTTCTTCAGGGGCTCCGGAACAGGACAGGGCAGACTCCCGCCTATTACGGTGGAGCTGCCCAGGGAAAAAGCTGGTTTAGTGTCTTTTCTACCCAGCAGAGGCAACTGGAAAAAAAAAAATTTGCAAATGTTTTTCTTGCTAACTATTTTCCATGCTCGGCGCTAGCTTTCCCCCAGAGAGAGCTGGAGATGGTGGACCGCTGAGAAGGCAGCGCCCAAACCAGCAGCCCCAGCGTCTCTGGGAAAGCTGTCTGCTTTGGTGCCTGGCTAGCTGTGGAGCCCCGGGGGGAGCTGGCTTTAGTGGCAGGGACACAAGCCAAAAAGCCAGAAAGCACCTGTCTAAGGGGCGAGATGGAGGCAGAGGCACCTCTGGCGAACACGCCTGGAGTGGGAGCCGAGGGACAGCGAGTCGTGTAATCATCTGCTTGAAGCAATCGCAGGCCGTCAGCAGAGCGGAGAGACACTTCCTCGCATTTATTTAAGGCGAGATGCCCTAGTTTTGTGCTTTCAGTGGAGTCCCTAATTATTCCTCAATCTTTGTAGTGAGCTAATTAGTTTCGCAGCACTCAAGGCTGGGGAACACTGATAGGCTTGGGAAGCACAAGCTGGAGGGACAAGGAGGAGGAGGAGAGAGCTGGTGGGAGATGGCTGACTGGCAGACGGGAACGGCTGGGAGCAGAGCAGGGTTTGGAGAGCTGATGGATGATGGTCTGGGAAGGATGATGGAGGAGGGGAGAGCCACAATCTCATGTCAGGCAAGGTGCTGGAGTGTAACGATACGGGGAACAGCGATGAAGCGGCAGGCGGTAATTGAGGGGGATGGCGAGGTGGGAGCGAGAGGGATGGCCCATGGGAGAGCAGCCGCAGAGCCCAGCGCAGGGCTCAGGGGGTGGGATCCTGCACGGGAGGGTGCACGGCCACAGACAGGGCAGGGCAGCAACTGTCCTTTTACACGGGCGCTTCCTTGGGCAGCTGCCTGTCCCGGGGTGCTGCTGACTCAGGCTTGCAGGACCAGCAGTGTTTCCTGACTGTCCCATCTCTTTTCTAGTTTAGCGGTGACACCGAGGAGCTCTGCTGGGAGAGGCCAGGCCAGTCCCTGCCACATGGAGAGGCTGGTCCCCAAGCTGGATGATCACCCTCCCACCTGATCAGAGCCGGTTCTTTCAGAGAAAGCCACCACAGATAAGGTAACCGACACTGATAACTGGGTTCACGATGCTCCCACGTGCGCGGTCCGCTCTGCCTAGTCTATCCATGCGGATCCCTCACTGCTTGGACGCAGGGTTGTGCTTCCTACATCTGCACCATGAGCCTGAGGAGCACAAAGGTCTCATTCCTGTTCTTGCTGTCGTTGGGAAGTTCCCAGTGGCCACCGAGTGCAGTGTGAGAACTCTGAAGTGCCCAGGTGGCCGTGGATTTATTAGGGTATTATCCTACTAGTGCCGCAAATGGTGTCATCTGTCTTCTAAACTTTGCACTTTATTTCAGGGAGAGAATTTAGTATATCCAGGCAATATGCTGTAGTTTTAGCATATGATAAAGCCCTGCTGGGAAGTGTAGTTTTATTGATTTTGTTATTAAAGTGCCACTGGAATAAATTTGCTCATTTGAATGAAATGTCTTATTACCTGGATCGTAACAGGCACATGATGAAATCTCCGGAGGGGCTGGAGCTACCCGCTGCCTGGTGATGGGGAGTTGAGACGGAGCAGCTGACGGGGACCCACGACTGCCACCCTGCTCGCCCTGGGCTGGGTCACCCCGAAACCCCCAGCACCCACCTGAATCCACTGGGAAACTCCGCTTGGAAACCTCAGGATAGGAACAAACTGCAGTGGTGGGGGGACACTGTATTCTAGTCAAGGTTCGTATTGTTCCTATGTACCTGCTCAGGTAAGGATGTTGTTTTAAAGGGAATTGAGGAAAAATCTCATTCACAGGGCAATATTTCTTTAGTACCACCGGTAATGGGGGTGGATTGGGAAATGGACCGGTCCCCATTACACTGGGACCTAACTGCACAGCCCATGCTTTCCAGTTAAATTTTGATTGCCTTGAATCCTGCGGATTATGGAAAATAAGAAAAAGGCCTAGTAAAATTTATGGGTTTTAATCATAAACCGATAGAATCACAGTAAATCTATCATAAGCATGCAGATACAGACCCAGAAAAAAGAGGAAAGCAATAGGCCTGCTTTTCCTGGAGGAGCTGCGTGTCCCCCTGGCGAGGCCAGGGAGATGGGGAGCAGGGCTGCTCCCCCAGCCGTCTCCTCCGGGGTGCTGCACCCCCGCACCTCAAAGCCTTCCTCCTCTGCCGTGTCCTGCAAAAACCCGGTAGTGGGGATGACACTGCAAAGCCCGTGCCTGTCTCATGGCAAACCGGCTGGGCAGGGATGGAGAGCATGTGGGGAGTGGGAAAAGGGGGACAAGGGTGAGGGAAGGAAAGGGAGAAAGGAGAAAAGGAGGTGAAGCCCCAAGGTCTTTCCCTCTGTGCCACTGTGCTGCTCACCACGGAGGGAGCAGGATGAGACCCTGCCAGGGGAGAAATGTGTGTGCAGAGAGGGGACTGAGAGAAGCACAGATGTGGCGGGGAGAGAAGAGCACTTGACAGAGAGAAATGGCAGGAGAGCGAGAGAGAAGCNAAAAAAAATTCTAATTATGATGTCAAATTTGATCTGAGAATGTATTTTTTTTTTTTAAAAAAAAAAAAGAGAACAAGTGATAAGGAAGAAAAAAGGGAGAGAGTAAAAAATTGACTCTGAAGCAGAGATAAGGAAGGGAGGGCAGTTAAGTGAGAGAAGGAGTAAAATGAAGCACAATAAGGCCCGATAGAAATGGGGGAAAGCAGCAACCTGGGGCAGCGTAGCCGGGGTCTGCGGGCAGAGAGCCGGGGGGGCTGTGGGGTGCAGGGAGGCGAAGGGCCAGCCTGACCAGGGGGTCTCCTCTGGCTCTCCTCTGGTCACCCTCACCCCTGCGTAGGCAAAGGTGTCTGGCTCAAACCTGGCCTTTTGTGCTGTTCTATGTGCCTCTGATCTGGGGAGAGGAGCTGAGTGGGCGCAGGGATTGATGAGGAGGGTCGGGGAGTTGGTGGGTGTAAATGTCTCTCCCGCAGGGTGCTCATAACTCTGCTCCTGCCTCAGTGGAAGAAGAGAGCCGGGTGCCTACCAGCCACAGCCCACGGCAGTGGGGGGAAACGTGGAGCCTGGTGGGGAGGGAAGTGCCTGGGGTGGGCGATGTGCCCGGGCTGGAAGTGCTGAATAAGCACTTGTCCTCCTCCCTGCGGCATCCTGACACACAGTGCCCATCATGGAGATCCCCATGGGACTCCCATCGGTCTTGGAAGTAGGGGAGGTAAGGCATGTTTCACCGGCAGCCTCCCCTCCTTGCCCTAGACGCACCTCTTCCTGTGTTCTTTGCTACCTCTTTTAAGCTGTTTTATTAAGTGCTTTTTATTTATTCTTATTAAAAAAAACCAAAACCAAGTGAGAAGTGCTGTCTGGCTCTGACACATAGCCCATAGTTACCTGAAGAGCAATGCTGGAACCCAGCCCTTACTCTCTCACCCCTGATTAAACTGCAAAAGAAACACACTGTAAATTTCAGCAAAGGAGAGAAAAAGAGTTTATTCTTTGGGTGGGGTTTTTTTCCCATCTTTGCCAGCCATGAAAACTGCTGAGCTGAGATGCTGGCCACTCTGAGATGCTTTTCTTCTGCTCCATCCATCTGCTTTAATCACATGGTGACTGAAAAAAAAATTATCCAGTTCACAAAGCATCGAAGATTAAAAAATCAGTGTGGATAATAAACTGCGTGGCAGGCAGCAGTGCAACAGAGCATCGGGCAAACTCGCTAATGAGGGACTTGGAGCCTCAGCTGGGATACAGGGCAGGCGGTGTGGCTTCCCCCCAGGAGGGGTTTGAGCAGCAGAGGCGGTGGGTCTGGGGCGTGTGTGGGTCGGGGTGGCACATCCCGGGCTGACGTTACGCAGAAAAGAAATAATATTCTCTTCTTTTCTTTTTTAAAGCTGCTTTTTAACAATGAAAGACTTGATTCCTCTCTTTGATTGCTGGGACACTGTAGTGTGCTGCAAATACCTTATTGCACTTGGTTATTAGTATATTTTTTTTTTTTTAAATCTGTGTGTGTTGAATTAGCTCTTTTAATTACAGCGTTAAAAAAGGATAACTGGAGTCAATTAAGCAGCTCTTTCGGATTGCCAGGGCTAATAGCTGTCCAGACACATGGAGACCCCCCCCACCTCTCCGCCGTCTGTTGAACTACTGATTGAGTTATTGTCAGTCCTGGCCACAAGGCTCAAACTGAGATTTCTGCACCTAACGTGCTGCTGTATGCGGCTTTGTCGGCTGCGCTCGGCTTGGCGTCTTCCTTCGGAGGGCTGGGGCATCGGCGCGTCACTGCCTCTCCCAGGGGAGCCCTACTCCGAACCGGTGCTCAGGGTGCCGGGAGCAGGATCTGCGGTGCAGGCGGAGCCAAGCGCGCTTGCCTTCGGCTTCGGGCCTCGGTTTGTGTGTTGTTGTTTTGTGGTTTCGTATTTAGCTCACTGAAAATGTTGGTTAAACACTGGTGGGAGGGGAAGCTTGCAAAGAAGCATTTCGCTTTGGCTCTTTTAAAAAGCAAACAAAAGCAAAAAGCTTTTAAAAAAATGTTTTGGTTTCAAAGTTATAAAGGAAAGATGGGTTAGAGATGAGAAACTAACAAATCAAAGCTCCTGAAACCTGCTGTGGAAAAGAAACACAAAATGTTTTGTTTGAAGATGAATAGAAAGTAGAAACCAGCAAAAAATCCCCCCTCCCCATAAGCACAGATGTTTAGGGTTGGTTCTTCTAGATTGGCACATTGCTGGAAGAAGAGCAAATCCATTCTTTTCCCTGTCGGCGCTCCAGGTTCCTGTTGCTTATTTTTTATCATCTTGTAGTGACTTTGATCCCTGAAGACTCCTTAAGTGCTTTACAAATCAAGCATGCAAATCTCAGCTCATCCACCTCGGAGGTGCCGCCAAGGCTGGGCAGGCCAGGAAGCCGCTTGCTGGTGTGGTGCCACCGGTCCTGGTGGCAGCCGGGAAGGGTGGGATGCACACGGTGCTTCAGTAACGCTTATAAAAACCTTTAGTGCCCATATTACCACTGTTTGCAGAGATGATTTGTGCTTCCAGCACAGCCAAAGGCCTTCAGGCTGTGCTGGGGTCCCCAGGCCATGGTACCAGCCCTGTGTCTCCCATGGAAAGGTCCTGTGGGAGGGCTGGCCATGGCCTTCACGCTGCTCTGCACCTTCTGGGGGTTGGGAAGTTGGCACAAACCAATGGGGGAAGGGCTGAGCTGGTCTGATGATGCGTCTCTTATTTTCAAAGCTTGACTTGCGACATCTCTTTCCCCATCGCTGTCTCTTAATTTCACTCTCTCCCTCTGGGATCGCCCTCCTGATTTGCTCCTCAGGTCATTTGCTGTACGACACTTTTATGCTGATGCTTTCTACAGCCTGTGCCACGTCTCGCTGCTGTAGGTAGCTCTGCTCTCGGGGCAGGGTGGCACTGTCACACCTCTCCTGCAAGGGGTGCACCAGCCAGCGCAGGCCTTCCCCAGGGGGAGCCAATTTAACCCGTATTCTTCCCCTTTTCTCCTTAGGACACTACAAATGTCCCAGACCGCCTGATCCCAAGTACCAGAGCTGAGCAAAGGGAGGTCACTGCCTGGTGAACAGACACCATGGTGATGGGCAGGCTGGAGCTAGCACCAGAGCAGCCAGTGCGTTACACCCTGCACCACCTCCCTGCTGCAGCCCTGTGCCTGTTCTCCTCTGGCTCAGGCTCTGTGTGTATTTATAAACATATGTCATCTTTAAATTTTTTTTTTTTTTTAGACAAGGTCTCCTGTAAGCCTGGAAGCTAAATTCCCTTGGCCGTGCCTGAAGGTGCTTGCGAGTCTGGCTGCCAGCGGTCAGGTCTGAAAACCACAGTGAGAAGTCGTTCAGGCAGGTAGGGAGCAGTGCTGGAGCTGCTCGGGCTGCTGGGTACCAGGGGCCGGGGGTGCCAAGGCGGGCAGGGCCCTGCTGCGTGTGCTGCCAGCGAGGGCGCTAACAGAATTGCAGCATCCCTGCCCACAGGGACAGATGTCCATAGCACAAGAGCTAGCTTGTCCCCCATCAGAGAGGAGACGCCACTGTGCTGCTGGCAACGGCAGGCAGAAAGGCCTCTCCCCAGGTAAGAGGCAGTGGGACCCCCGGGTACCCCCAGTCCCGCTGCCAGCACCGCCCGGGCAAAGCCTGGCCCCGCTGGCACTCAGCCCGGGGGGCCGTGGGCACGGTGAGCTGCTGCCTGCCCTGCGATGGGGCTCTGTGTCCTTCTCGCCGCGCGGAGCCAGGCAAACAGCCCCGCTATGTACTGCTTATGCACGTCAGCGTTGCGGCCCCGCTCCCCCGGGGCTTTGAGGGCGGGCAGGGGAACTGGCTATAAAACCACAACCGGTCCTTGGGAAAAAAAAGTCAAACTCCTCTCGGTGCTGTGCAGAGCCCACGGCACCGCGGGAAGTGCCTTTTCGGGGAGCGCGAACCCTTGGCGTCAGCGGGAGACTCGCTCTGCCCTGGGGCTGTTCTTAGTGAGGCGGCTGGAAAACGCCTCTGAGGCGAGAAAGCGAGCGCTCGCCAGAGATACAAAACTGGACAGATCAAGAAGTCAAGATTTTGCATTCCAACTATCTATAGGAAATAGGGGTTTTTTTTATTATTTCAAGTTTTCATAAAAATCCATAATTATTGAAATCAAAGTTACAGAAGAAAGTTCGTAACTTTTTATTGATTTTATTTCTTTTTTCTTTCTTTTTTTTCCCCCCTCTGTTGTTTTTCCCTCTCAGAGTTATATCTGACACCAGAGTCCATCAGACAAAGTCCTTACAAATACAGGAGTCCTGAAGACATCGGCTGAATGTTTTCCTGGTATAAAGAAGAAGAGGAGGAGAAAGAGGTGGTGACAGTGCGGGTGCAGTGGGTCTGGACAGGGGCGGAGGGTGTGGTGGAAGGAGAGAGGTCGGTATGTTTGTAGCAATGTTTGTTTTTTAATTATTTTTTTATTTTTGTTCATTTGTTCCTTTTTTTTTTAAAAAAACCCCACCATTATTATTTGCAAATTGTTGCCTGGTTAAATCATTTTCATGTTGAACTTGCGTGGCGCGTCGGCAGAGCTGATGCCTGCGTCGGACTTGCGTGGCACGTACTCGATTTCAATGTTGTGCTTGGTGTTGCCTTTCCCCCGGCTCCACAGGAAGAGGAGCACCAGACAGAAGAGGACGACGCCCAGGAAGGAAATGAAGCCCATGGTGGTGGCGATGATGAGAGTCTTGATGTCAAAGGGAAAAGGCACGGTGGCGCGCGTGCTGTTGGCATCGCTCTCGTTGGGCTGGTTGGAGATGAACGCGAAGGTCTTGTTGGGCTGGTGGGGCCAGTCTGGGGAGTAGCTGCGCACGTGCAGGTGGGCCAGCATGGTGTCGTTGCCACCCGCGTTGCTGGCAATGCATAGGTAGGTGCCATTGTCCTGGATCTGGGCGTAGCGCACCTCCAGCGTGCCGTCAGGGAAGACAGTGAGCCGCCCGTTGGTTTTGGTAGAGATGAGGTGCTTCCGGGGAGAGAGCCACATGATGGTGGGGGGCGGGTCCCCATCTGCCCGGCAGACAAAGTGGACCGTGTGGCCTTCGTCCACGAAGATCTGCTGAGGTTTGCGGTCCCGTATCCGGGCTCGGCGGCAGGTGAAGTAGTTGGGCAGGAGGACGTCAGGGAAGTCTTTGAACTCCTTGCCCTGGACGAACTCGGGGGTGGAGCAGGTGGGCTGCTGCTTGTTGAAGTTCAACCTCCATCGCCGCCGGAAAACCCAGAGCAACCGGCAGTCGCAGGCTAAGGGGTTGTTGTCTAGGATGAGCGTCTCCAGGTTGCCCACCGAGTGGAAGGCTGACTCCTCCAGGGTGGTCAGCAAATTCCCCGACACGTTCAGGATGCGCAGGTAATTGAGGCCGCGGAAGGCAAAGGGCTCGACCGTGGTGAGCTGCCCTCCCACCAACTGGATCTCCTGCAGCCTGAGTAGGTCATGGAGCATGGAGCCCTCGATGGTGACGATGGGGTTGTAGGACAGGTTCAGGAACCGGAGGTAAACCAAGTGCCTCACCGACACATACGGGATGGACGTCAGGTTGCAGTGGGTGATGGACAAGGAGGTCAGGTTCAACCCATAGAGGCAGTTGGACGTCATAGTATCCAGGTAGGGCCAGTGTGAGATCTCGAGGACCTTGAGCCGGTACAGCCTCTTGAATGAGTAATCCCGGATGGTGTTGATGTTCAGATGGCGCAGCCGCAGCACGATCAAGCCATGAAGGTGAGACAGGGCCTCCGTGGGGATGGAGGTCAGGTTGCATTTCTCCAGGGTCAGCTGCTCCAGGCTGTTGAGGCCACTGAAGGCCCGGTGGGAGATGTAGACAAGGTCGTTGTCTCCCACCTCCAGAGACTTCAGGTTGTACAAGTCCTGGAACATGTAGTCTAAGAGGATCACAATTTTGTTCTCACTAATGTCTAGCTTGGTAAGGTTGCTGAGTCCGGTAAACACCCCCAAGGGGATCAGCTTGAGTCTGTTACTCCTGAGCCCCAGCGTCCTGAGGTTGAAGAGGTTGTTGAAAGCCCCAGGTTCAATGGCACTGATAATGTTCTCATTTAGCTCCAGCTCCTCTAGGTGAGGGTAGTTGGCAAATTCATCCTGGTTGAGCGTCTTGATGCGGTTCTTGCCCAAGTCCAGCAGCTTGGTCTCGGTCGGGATCCCCTCCGGTACGACCATGAATCGCTTCCGGTGGCACAGGACAGCGCGCTCCTGGGCAGAGCACTCGCAGCGCGGCGGGCAGCCCGTGGCGGAGCCGGACAGGATGGATCCCAGCATCAGGAGGAGAATCGGCTGCCAGCAGGCCAGGATTGGGCTGCGCATACTCGCCTCCCCCGCTACCATCCTATCTCTCACCTGCAGGTAACATGGGGGAGAGAAAGAGCAAGGTGGATGTGAGCAAACAGCAGCCATGACCATGGCAAAAGGTTTACCATCCTGGTAGAGCTGATGTTAAGGTGAAAGGCACCGCCGAGGCAGAGCAGAGGTTCTCATTTTCCAGCTGAAATCCAGCCCTTTTGCTACAAGACCATCTCTCCTCCCCAGCCCCCAACTTTCCACTTGATGATTGAACGTGCACAGACTTTGAGTGGAAAGCCTTGAGGAATCTGTGTCAGACAGACCTCACTTCCTCGGCTTCTTAAAAAAAAAATAATTTAATACCAAACACATCTATCTACATCCTATTTTAAGCTCTTGAAATTATTCAGTTCCCTATAGATGGAGCCTGAACATAAAGGCTGCTTTGCAAAAGCAGAGGAGCGGAGCGTGGGATGGAGCATCTGGGGGAACCCCACTTGGGGTTGGCTGGCAGCGGGGTGTCCGAGCAGGGAGCAACAGCAACAGCTCCATGGGGACTGGTCCCCCCCTCCATGCTTCCCCAGGCTCCGCAGGAGCCCGGTTTCGGTTAGTCCCTTGCCTGCTGCCAAGCCTGCAGACCTGTACCGCTCCCCTCTGAGGAACAGCAACTGGTCAGTGTATCTATCCAGAGAGCGCGCTACAGCCTGATGCGCGGTCCTGGGGGGCTGTGGGGTACAGGGGGTCTGCCCAGTCTCTGCTGGGCAAGGCCCAGCCTCCTGCTGCCTTCCCTGGGGCGGGCTGGGAGACCCACTCGGGGGTTGTGGCCGGGCTTGTGCCCTGTCCCAGAACTGCCCCAGCCCGTCGGCAAGCAGAAGTGAACGCTCCCTGTCATGCTGCCTCTGTTGCATTTATTTCCTTGTTGTTCAAGCTGTTATGAGGGATCAAATCATATTAATATTGCATATTAGATGTACCGCTGCTCCGGACCATGTTTATATCTATTGTTATGTGCACACTCTGCATTGCTTCCACTAATGCTATTTATGGCTATCGCTGAATATACTCAATACATTACTTCCATTGGCTCCGTTTGTATCCATCATTATATATCCTGTGCATTACTTTCCCTGCTCCAGCACTATTTATGGGTCTGGTATGCACTCTGTGCATTACTTCCATTGCGTCCATTTATATTCATCATTTCATGACCCAAGTGTAACTTTTCTTCCCCCAAAATTATCCAAATTATTCAAAATTTCTTTTCAAGATGCAAGGATGAAAGGTGATGTCCACCAGCACCATCTCGGAACCCACCAGGCCTTGGCGCACACCAGGCGGTCTGGCTGTGAGGTCCCGGAGTCCCCACAGAAATCCTCCTGCGGTTTTGTCCCAGCTCATGGTCCTTCTCCTGCCCCTTTCCCCACTACTTCTGCGGGGTGGGCCTGGTCGCTAGGGACCACCCAAAGCACGTCACCCCCAAAGTGAAGGGGTGCGGTGCTGGGAGCCGATCCTGCACAGCTCCCCTGGCAGCGGTGCCAAGCTCCCTCCTGCTGGCCCCGGGCCAGCATGTCCCAGTCCAGTGGAAACATTTCCAGTGGGTTCGCTTGGCCCTGGGCCAGGCTGCAAAGAGCCATTTGCCCGCTATTTACAATTCATCATCTCCCATGTCATCACCTCCCTAGTGCTGACCGTGCTGGGCAGCCTTACAAATACAAGTGGAGCTGCCGCTACTGTCGTGACGCCGGGGCCGGGACCTGCTGGAGGGATGTGCCGGTGCCACAGGGCTGGGATGGCACCACAGGTTGGTGGCTCTCAGGCAAAGGGCTGCGTGTGGCTGGGGCTGAGCTGCCAGGGGTTCCCCATGCCGCTGTCACCGCCTCTTCCCACGGGCAGTACGTGGTTGCGAGGGGCCGGCGGCACTGCTGTTCCCGTGGCCCCCTTGCCAACGCGTGCCGGCTCGCTTGCAGCCTCCTTCGCCCGGTGCTGCTCAGAAACCAATTCCCGCTCCTCAGAGCCGTGCTGAGAAAGCCATCAAAGAAAGCAAAACACTGCATGCAAAACAAAATACAGTCTAAGGGGCTTAATTATACCAGGGCTGAAAAGACTTTTTAGCTCATTAGAGTGCCAGGCAGCCGGCCTTATTTGGATGAAATTTCAGCTCTGTCCGTGCGTGCAGCCGCACGCTGGTCCCTGCTGGGTGTAGGGTGAGGGGGAAGAGCTGAATCCTGCTACAGGGCCCCCATGCACAGCTCCCCCGTCAGCCCGGACACCCCTGGGGCCAAATTCTGCCTCTCCACCAGCAGGAAGGGGCTTGCACCTGCACATTTGGCGCTGTGGCGTTGGCCCCGCACTGGTCTTGGCGGAGGGGCAGTAGCCAGAGCTGCTGGGAGCGCTGCGGCGGCGATGGCTAAAATATAAGCAAAAGTAGTGATAGATGAATGAAGTGAAATCTGCATGGCGTTAAAGATGAGACAAGCCCACTTGTGTAGAATTAAAGTCTAGACACACCTCACATGTTATTAGTTCTCAGCTAAATTTAAATCCGTGATAAATACAATCCCTGACAAAAACATCTGTAATCTTAATAGCCGGAGTCACAGACGAGCTTTGGGAGAAAGACAATGAATAAGCTGAAAAATTCTGGGCTAAGATGAGCTTTAAATCACTTCTGGTTCCCATTTACCTCTGACTGTTTCAGAGAAGAATATTCGTGCTTCAAGGTGAGGTGGATATTAAGAAGTGCCCTTCTAAAAATGACTCAAATCGTGATTTTTTTGTGTGCGCTGAGGTCAACAACCTGCGCGCAGCTTTACAGCAACTGCCGTGCATCCCCTCCCCAGCGGCTGGACTCGCAGCGCATCAGCAAACCTCAGCCCAAAGTCAGGGCTGTCCCTTCAGCTGTCCCGTGTCTGCCACCGCAGGGTGCTGCGGAGCCCTGCACTGGCGCCGTGGGTGCTGGTCGGGAGAGGAGCTGTGGCCGCCTCAGGTGGGCTCGGGTGACTCTGGGGACAGGGCTTGGTGTCACCGGGGAGAGATGGCAGTGGCCGCTCCCAGCAATTGCCACCTGCAGGAAACTGGGAGGTGGCTGAGACAAAGTTCCACCAAGGGCTTTCCAAAAAATTGAAGCCCTCCCAGATTTACTCTGAGGAAGGCGGTGAAATGTGCCGCAGCACCCCTCCAGGGTGCCCGGCCATGGTCCCAGCGTGAGCTGCCAGGCAGGATCAGGGCGCGTGGCTGTGCCGCACAGGCCAGGCCAGCCCAGCGAGAGCTGCAGCCCTCTGGCATGAACATGGCTCTCATGTCTCACATAAAAAAAAAAAAGAATCAATAAGAAAGGAGCAGCTGCTGGACTCGCTGCCTTTAGGCAATGAGCAAACCAGTGCAAACCAAAGCAAAAAATCATGCCCAGAGCCATGGCACCCACTGATCCCTGTCCTCGCCGCCCTGCCGCCTGGGGAACGAGGGCTCCAGAGTACAACCCCTTCCCCGGGGCAGCTGCCAGACTTTGCCCAAGAGGCGCAGATGGGCGCGCTGGAGCCACACTGCCTTGGTGCTAAATGCAGCAGAACCTGCTGAGTGCCTCCGGCCGGGGTCAGCGCCTGGGGAGGAAGATGCTATTCCAGTCTGTGCCTGGAAACGCAGCCTGGGGCCGGGCTGGCACGCTGACGTGCACAGGGTTTGCTCTGTCATGATGGGCACAGGCTGCCCTGGTGCAGGAGGAATGGCACCAGGAAAACCAAACCCAGGCAATGACCCAGGAGGGAGCCCAGGTTCGATGCTTGGGTTTGCTCCCAAGGCTACCGCTGCCCTCCTGCCCCAAGGGCTGGGCCACATGCCTGGCCATGTCCTCCACTGTCACCGCTGTCCCCTGCTCACCACCCCACAGGGGTACCCAGCGGTCGGGACTGGGCCGGTGCTCCCCAGCACCGAGTGATCTGTCTGCTGCGCTGCCAGCAAGCGAGCAGCAAAAATCCCCGAGTCAGCTATAACCCCCACCTGGCAGCCATAAATTACAGCGCAGGAGACGTTCACCCTTGAACCAGATGCTTTTGAGAGCATCAAACGACAACAGGCAATTTAGGACGAAGCGAGCTATATCCCCAGGGGGTCCCACAGTGCTCTGGGGGCTCAGCAGGGCTGGAGGAACGCGTCCCCCAACCTGACTGTCCCTGCAGGGGCTGACCTTGCTGCGGCGCCGTGGGGCACACAGGAGCGAGCTGAGCCCAGCAGCGCTGGGCACCCATGCTGGGCTGCGGTGCTGGTGCAGGTCTGGGTGCGGGTCAGCCACGGGCTCACCCCCATCTCTGGCCTGCCAGCATCGTACAAAGCCTCCGGGACGCAGCTCTAGGAGTCAGTGCTCTCGTCTCCTCTAAGCTGCTCCAGCTAAATCAAATTTTATTGAACTTGACTACATTTTAGAGATAAAGACTCCAGGTTTACAAATAAATATTTAACAACCTTTCCTGCTGCTAAAAGAGTTGCTTAGCCAGACCCCGGGCTCCGCACTAAGTGTTCCTGTAGCTATCTGCAAAGCAGCAAAACAAAGGGAGCAGCTTTAATTTGCCAAACACGTTCCTGCCCATTTCCTCCTCTCTCCATCATTCCCCCTGCATCCAGTGCACATTTGCCGGCCCTTTGGCTTTGTCTCTCCCTCCTCCCCAGCCCATCTCCTCCCTCCTCCTCCTCTTTTCCCACCCATTCCCTGGAGTGCAGGTGTGGGTAGTAGCGGCTCTCCTCTCCAGTGCCCAGGGATGCTCAGGGATGGTGGGAGCAGGGGTCAGAGCACAGAGGGCGGAGGGGGCGGTTTCCCGTCTGGGACCGCACTGCTTCACATGGGTAAAAAGAAACAGAAGAGGAAGACCTAAAGTAATCCCTGAGCGCTGCCAGGGCTGACTGGTGGGCAGCAGACGGGGCGGCTGGAGGCACAGCACTGGTGATGGAAAGCTGCTGCCACATTTCCTCTGGGCCTTCACTAATGGATGGGCTGTTAACGAAGGGCATGAAAACAGGCTGCTGCAGTGCAAAGGGCTGCCCTGTGTCCTGTCCTGGCCCCAAATCCTCCAGAAGCAGCACAGGAGGGTGTGAGGAGCAGAAGGGCAGAAGCTGAGAAGGATCTCGTGCCTCGTTCAGGGTGGTGGGGACACACGAACGAGTTGTGCAAGGCAATGAACCATGGCAGATTACCCAGAGAGGAGACCACCCCCGGCCCCACCTGCCCCAAGCTGCCCAGGTCACCGGCTCCCCCTCACCCATGGGAAGGCGCGACTCTCCAGCCGGGAGCTTTTGCTCAGCCTTCTGAAGTATCTGCTTTCAGCCGCTCCGAGGCGGGAGCCTGGAATAGGTGTGCCGCAACCTGATCTGCTCTGGCAGTTGCTCCGAGGCTGTAAAAGAGCATGAAGAACTATTTAAGATGCAAATCCCCTTCCGGCACTGACACGGCCTGGCCGGCACCAGATACCCCCAGCAGCCCGCCCGCAGGACTGCCCTGCAAAGGCGTTTTCCTCATGGCGATGGGCTCTTCCACCCAAAACGTGGTGCCCCAGTGCTTCCGGGGATTAAGTCAGGGAAGCACCAAGCCAAAGGGCAAGAAGAGCAGAAAGAAGCGGAGGGGGATGCACAGGGGATGAGAAGAGCTCCAAAGTGGGCTCAGGAGCGGGGACACTAGAAAGGGGGAGGCTTTGGTCCAGCCATCCACTGGTTTAGCTCCAGGCTGTGGATCTGCTTGACCCCACGCAGGGACAGATATGTATGGTGAAGGGACAATTGGCAATGGCCCAGAGCCAACCTGGGAAGTGGTTTTCAGGCTCGGCAGGCAGGTTATCGGAGCAGGGCGATGGGAAGGAGATCCCGGTCATCTCTGCAAGACGCTGAAGCTCAGAGCACTTTTTGCTGAGGCTGTTTATGGCTGCGATCACACCTGCTCACCCTCCTCACACCTCTGCTCCTTTGTTTTTAACGTCTTTTCTCTCTCTTTGGCTGCACATGCTTCAGTGCCCCATCAGCAAAGAAAACATCCTGACAAGTGATCAATAAGTAATTGCAAAGGCAGCTGTGGACGCCGGGGGCATAAAGCCCTGAGCTAGCAAGAGATAAATGAGGAGTGTTAAGGGTGCAGCGCATCATGGAGCTTGGGCTCAGAGCCAGCCACGCTGCCTTACTCATTGACCGAGGTGGCCGGGACACAGGCTAGCCCACCGCTGCCGCAGCCACTGCCGGTTGGTGGTTCAACACTTCCCACGTCAGCCAAGCCAGGAGGAGGCTAGGGTTTTTTTCCGCTTGTGAGACAAAGACCAGGAGAGCTGTATTTGCTGGGAGACTATCTCCCTAGCGTTGGCCTTGGGACTCCAGCACCAGAGACTCTTCGGGCTGGGTCATCAGGAGAGCAGGAGAATGGTGTGCATTGGGAGGCTGGGAAGGATGCGCACCAGCTGGTCGAACGGGGCTTCTCCTTTTTCTTTCTTTATTTTGGCAAATCTCCTTGGGATTCCTGTCTCCGTGGGCATGGGCTGGGTCACCAGGATGTTTTAGGTGCTCACCCGAAGGCACCCAGCTCGGCAGGCACTTGAATGATGATTGAGCGCTGGGTAGAGGTGGCTTCACTATAGCATAAGGGTCTCTGTAGATGATTTTTCTTCCCTGTCTGTAGCTGTGAAAGGAGGATGGAAAAACGCCAGCCTCTTCTTAGGGCTATGGAAACATTTGCACCAGAGAGGTGAAAGAAAGGTCTGTCCAATGAGTATCTTCTGGGAGAGCCGCCAGGGTCACAATGACATTGCGAAGGCACCCCCTGCACTCCGCCTCAACGTGCCTGCGGCCAGCAAGGCATCGCGGGATGAGGCCGTCCCCAAGGCAGCGCCTGCAAAGGCACTTTGGGGACAGCAGGGCATCGGCAGCTGCCAAAGCCTGGGCCACCACCCTGCTCCTGCTCACGCATGGAGAAAACTGCCTTCTCCTCCCAGCACAGCCCAGCCACCCTTTCTTGTTGCACTGGAGGGAGGATTGGTTTTTTCCTGGGGACGGGCTTGAGCGGTACCCAAACACCTTCTGCGCTCCCCAGGAGCAAAGGCCCTAGCCTGGGCAGCAGGGGTAGATTTTGGCTTGGAGGACAGGGAACAGCCCAGGCAGCTCGGCCGGCCGGCGTGCCCACCAGCTCTGCACGGCCCCGGTGCTGCTGGGGTGGCTCTGCGTGGCTCAGCACGCTGTCACGGCGCTGCTGAATCAGCCGGAGCGCAGCTGTACAGTGCCTGTGCTAAACCCCGAGTTTCTGTCAGGGGCAGGACACCACCTGATCTAGCATAAAAGCGGCTGGTACAAAGTCACCCCGCTGCCAGAGCACGGTTCCTCCAGATCAGGAGCAGATGGCATTTCTGTATGGGCTCGCTGCAATGCTTGGTCTGGTGACCGGTGGCTTCCCACCCCCTCCCCCAAACCCAGGCGCCCCAAAGGACGGTCCCTGTGCCGTGGCCAGCGCCCGTGCCCCAGCAGCGCGGCGGGCAGCCCCTGCCAGGCTGAGCCGCTGCTCCTGGCGATCCCAATGCACAAACCGCACCTGGGGGCACCACAAAGGGCCTGGCAGTGGCGGCTGTCTGGCACCAAGACAAGCTGCTCCCTCCCCACCGCTCCCTGCCTGGGGACATCCCGTCCCCTCCCGCCATCAGCCTCTGCCAAAAGGTGTCCCGTGGCTCTGCAGCGCCCTGGACCTCTGCTCAGCGCCCAGAGTGGGGCTGGGGCACCCGTCAGCTCCAGCAGCAGAAAACCAGTGCCACAAGCAGTGATGGGGGAGCACCCCCGGTGCCTCCTGCCCCACTTTACGCAGGGCTGGCTCAGCAGGAGAGCGAAAGCCAAACCAGCCCGACACCCTGGTCCCATGAGCAACCTCACTCCACGGGGCCATAAGGGCACAATGGCAAAGCTTNCCCCCCCCCCCCCCCCCCCCCCCCAATAGCCACAAGTCCGAGACGCTGTGTCCCCACTGTGTCCCTGCCACTGCTTGAAGGTGGAAATCCCATATAAAGGTCCCAAACGTTTCACAGCCACAGCAAGCGGGGACCAGCGAGTGTGTCCTGAGCCTGTAGTGCTACAGAGCAACGCTGCTGCCAGGGACTGGTCACGTTCCTTACATTTAATTTAAGCCGAGACCGTACTTACAGCACCACTTCTGTTCCCGCGCCACATCCCTTAAATACCCCTACAACCAGTGCAGGATACCTAGAAAAGTACAAGGGCTGCTCCAGAGCGCCGCGTCTCCCCCTGGAAACCTTTGGGATAATAGCGAGAGGACTTCAGAAGACATAAACCCGGCAGCTTCGCTGACTGCAGGGAAACCTGCTGATTTACCTCCCTTTAGGACTGGCCCTGATATTTTTATACTGCTGCCTAAAATAAGCGGCCTCAGAAGTCTTTCAGGAGAGGCTAACGGCAGCCCAGCCCAGCGAAGATGGCTCTGTGATAACCCATCGGTGGGACAAGCTGCATTGGGCAACGAGGGCATGCGCGTGCCGTGCCACCAGGACCAACGGCCCCACGAGCGCCGGGCGGCATTGGCAGAGCTGTCCCTGTCCCATCATCCACAGGGACGCAGGGGCAGAGCAGGGCGGCGGGCTCGGGCAGGGGCACGGCTGTGTTTCAAGGCGCTGTGAGAGATGAAAGCCCCCGTCCTCTCCCATCCACCTCCTTTCCTGACTCCTTCCCGCAAGCCAGATCTCTCGCTCTCTCTCTCGCCCCCCCAAGTTATTATTAAGTTTCATTCACGTAATAACAAATCTAGTGCCGCAGGAAATTCCAGAAAGAGAGAAGTGAAGAAAAAATGGAGCCAAAGAAAGCATGAGTGATAGCAAACGTGGATAGAAGATCCCTCTTCCCAGCCTGGCTTTCTCTGTGCTGCTTTTACATATATAATTCTTTTTTCTTTCCCCCTTTCTCGCTTGTTTGATTTTTGCATTATTTATGGCTTGTCTTCAGGGCCTGTATTTGCTGTTATTGTTTCATTCAACAATAAAATAGATTAGATAAAAACAAACTGTGCTGAGCCACGGCTGAGCCCGCCTGTCCTGCAGCCAGCCGTACCCACGACGCCGGGCAGAGCAGGCAAACCCCGGTGCGAGCGGCCAGGCAGTGCCAGCCAGCTGGGGACGAGGGGTCATCGCCGCGCTGGCCCTTCCCAGCCCAAATCCCTGCGGGCGGGGAGGTGCTGTGGAATGTGGTTTGGCCAGGATTTGGGCTCTGGGTGCTGCCAGCCCCGCAGATGTGTGCCCTCTACAGCTATGGGGGCTGCGCACAGAGCTCCTGGGGTCCTGGCACTGCCCCCAACCTCAGACCCCTCCCCAAGCAAGAAGGAAAAATGCTGGTTGGGAGGAGAAAATGAAGCATTGGAGGGTTTTTAGGGCAATTTCATAAAATCCAACACACTGATTTCACTAGTGAGGGTGCCCCAAGCTGAGCTGCCGCTGGCTGCGGCTGCTGTGCCCCAGCAAATCTCAGCCCCAGGCGCCCTGGGAATATGCGGCTCAGTGCTTTTGGGAAGGTCTCGGTGCAGGGCGGGCAGCGCTGCCCCACGGCTGCAAAGCAGCTGGAGCAGGGGCGAAAAGCACAATCGGTTGAATGCCTATGATAAGGGGTGTCAGCACGCTGGCAGCCTCAGCCGCGCCGCGGGGAGCTGTGCCGTTCCCTGGCCTTTTCTGCCTTCCAGCAGGTGACCGTGCTGATCCCGCGGGCACAGAGAAAAAGGAGGGACCCACCGTGGGGATGGAGCGGTTTCCCCGCTGCCCTCGATGGAGGGCTGCTTCAGGGTGGTTTTGTTGTGTTTTGCTTGAGCTGAAAGAGATGCTTTCCACCCCTTCCTCCTTCTCCCCAGTGGTGTTGATAATAATAATACAGAGCCTGCACTCTGGGCTGTATGTGAGAACAAAAGCAATCACGGGGAAATACAGTGCATAGAAATTAAATCGGAAATGCAAGGCCAGGGTTTCCATTTCGGTTCAGCTTCTGTATCGTTTCCCATTGAAAAGGATAAACAGGCTGAGCACAAATCAGTTTAATGGCAGCACCTAATGGCAGCGCAATTCCATGTTTCCCGGAGCAAATCGTAGCTCAAGCCCAAAGCGACAGCGCGATACGCAGCACACCAGCTCCATGGGATGGCCACAGCATGTCACAGCCCCAGGTGAGCACTGGGGGCCACCGGGGCCCCCGCAGGACTTGCCGCCCTCAGCTGCAGTGCTGAAATAACATGATTCACTGGGGCACAAGAGGGGCTGGTGTCTGGGCTTGGGGATGCCGGTGGACCCTTGCCTGCCCGATTCCCAGCAGAAAAGGTGTCCCTTTGGGTGTCCCTCACATCCCTGAGGTCCTGGAGGCAGACTTGGACCCACTGGGAGCTTGTAGAGCTGTGCCAGGCTGCTCCCCCAGCACGGGCAAGTCAAGGAGGCTTTCACACTGCTCACCGCTGTGGCCCTAATTCCTTTCCTTCGCCTGGCTCCTGCAGTGCACGCTCATTTAAAGCACGGATACAGCCACCATTAATTTTTTCTACCTAATCCTCATTGCTGTGCCTCGCTCCATGGTACGCTGCACAAACCACTTGCCAGCGGAGCCAGGGCAGAAGCAAGCCACCGTGCCCGCACTTGCCCGCAATGCCCTCCCTGGCTCCCCAGCCTCATGTTTTGGGCTAGACCAGATCAGTTTGGCTCCTCCCGGCCTGAAGGGGCAGTAGGGAAGTCTGGGTTCAGGTACAGGAGGGAGAGGTTTGCCCACGTGCCTGTGCAGAGGGTAAGAAGAGCCTCCGAGAGTGCTCAGACTTTGCTCGCCACCCCCAGGCTGCCTCCAAGGTCTAAATCAGTTGTTTCCCGTTTCACACTTGACATCTCAAATCCAAACAATGAGCTGAAAGAATAGATCACGTCAAAATATTTCTGCTTCTCCCTCCTACGAGAATTCCCCATCAGAGACCAATCCAATTAAGGTGCTGGTTATGAAATTAACCATAATTACAAGAGCGATATTTAATGTTTTGCATTCTGATGAAGAAATGGAGTGGAAGCCACCAAAAAAAAAAGATTGTGGGTCCTATTGAGATAACTAAGAGCAATACGGCGTGGTGGGGAGAAAGGGCTGCCAGGGGAGCAAGGGCTATTATGGGATGGCAGGGGCTGGGCTGCACCACGGGCACCTCAAACCAGGACCCCACAGCAACAAGGGCAGGGGCTGGGTGCTCATGGGCACATCCTTCAGGGAGCAGTGGCCAGCCTGTCCCCCAAAGCGGGGGATCAGCCCAGCCTGGTGGCTGCCAGCAGGTATTTTGCCATTTGAGCATCACTCAGATGGTGTTGGGCCACAGGAACCATGTCCTGGGCTGCACAGCCCAGTCCTGCACCTCCTCACCCTGTCCCCACTCCCTGTGGGGACCCTCTGGCTCACCCAGAGGACTGTCCCCAGCTCAGGACACCGACCCCAGCCCTGAGACCAGGGACATGAAAGCTTCAGTGGCAAAGCCTTTAGCCTCTGACCAGGACACCTGAGTCCTCCCCTGGAGCCCAGGGGAGTCATGTCCACATGTGGACGCGTGTCCACTGCAGGATGCTGCGGGCACTGAAAAGCTGACCGGCTTATAGAGACACATGAAAAAAATCATGGAAGAAAACATGCAGGATGGTTAAACAGAAGCCATTTTGTGCTCAGCTGGGAGAATGAGCGAAACCAAGCCAAGCTCCCCGGCCCCTGTGAGAGGGACACCGACCTGCTGCCTAGCCCGGTCCCGTGCTTAGTTAGGAGCTGCTGTTTGGATGTGGTATGGGGCTGTGGAGGGCAGGGAATGGTGGCCAAGGTGTCAGTGAGGCCAGAGGGAGGCTGAGCCGCTGGTGGGGCTCATGGCAGGGCTCCCCCCAACATGGCCATGCTGCTGGGCAGTGCACCAATACCCTCTGTGCACCCTCTTGGCAGGATAAGACATGGCCCAGATGGGTTTGTGAGTCATTCCTAACTGCTGCTCCCCCAAGGTGGGAATCACCTGGGGCTTGCCCCAGCACAGCCATTCACTCCAGTGGTGTGGGGTCCCTGCTCAAGCTGGGTGCTCCCCCCGCTGTCCTCGCTTCCCAAGCCGGCCTGCGTGACCTGCTGCTCCCAGGGATGGAGGGAGCCTCACGCTCCCTGCCTGGGCTAAAGAGGAGATGAGGCCCTCCGTGGCATTTATTAGCATTTATTCAATTGCCTGGGTCAAGCTGACAATTAACGCTGCCTGCTCAGACACGGCCACCTTTGTGCGACCTGTCTTTCTCCTGGCTCGCTGTGCCAAGGGGGGGCAGAGGCCACGCTGTGCTGCTGACAGCACTCCCCGGGGCCAAGGAAGCACTTGGGGGGGACACAGCTAGTGTTCCTCCCCTTCCCCAAGCCAGGCCTGTCCTTGGATGCTCCTCTCTTTCTCTGTATCCCACACACCCTGACACCATCCCAAAGGCTGCACACTCAAACAGCCACCAAAACTGGCGAAGACATGTCCCCAGCCAGGGTCACAGGGAGCTGGGACACACAGCAAAGGCACGGAAACCTCTCTCCGTACAGCCATTCCCCTCCACAAGCTTCAATTTTTACTCCCCCAGATAGAGAGAGAGGGGTGGGGGGGGAGATTGACTCGGAAGAAAATTGAGGCCATGGCCTTCAGTCACTTTCTCCCTTTATTTTTCTTGGGTTGTTTGATTTGAGTTAAGCATTTGTAGCCCTCTTCTCTCTCATCTCAGCCTTCCCCACTACCTGACAAGCTCTTCTGGCTCTTTTCCCACTGAAAGCCATTCCTGCTCATGCTAGGATAAACCCCGCTCCCTTCGCTCCTCAGGGTTTAGCAGGGAAGGGAGGAGAGCTGCTGACTCAGTGCATTGGATGTGTTCGACACCCGGGCAAACACCCTCCCTCACCAAGCTGTGCCGTGACTTGCACCACCAGCGGTGCCCTCCTCTTGCCGGCTCCAAACCGCTGCCACGGTGGCCGGTATCGAGCATAAAGGATGAGTATGGCGACACTGAGCTCACGTTAGCCGGTACCATGGAAGGAGAGTCAACAGAAGCCAACAGCGCCACTAATGTCCACCCCAGCACCAGCACAGCCCAAGCAAACTGCCCACAAGCCAAGGGGGGACCCAAGGGCTGGCAGGGCTCGGCTGAGGTGACATTGAAAAGTGTCTCTCCAGCAGTTTGCACACCTGAAGCTTCTCAGAAGAGTTGGCGGAGTAGCATTTTCCACTAGGACGTTGACAGAGATGTGCCCATTGCAAACACATCCTCCCCAGCCTTGAGGGGACGGGTCCAACCCCCAGCCCTGACACAGGTGTCACCCCAGACCTGTCACCGCAGCCCCCACCCAACAGCCATCCAACACGCCCGGGCCCGTCACTGCCCAGTGACAAACACGTACACAAGACAACACCTGATAGGGTGCATTAATCCTTATCAAACCACGATAGGTTCAGTTGTGCTTTATAATTCAGCAACCGCAATTACACTATAATTACACTATAATTGTGGCGTTATTATACAGTGATTTATCAACCCCTGAAATTAAACCTCAAGTTACCGGATTTTATACTTGTTATGTACATCAAGCAGTATAAACTTCAGCATCGTTACAGTGCCGGTATTAAGTAGGAAACTAAAGGAGTAATAAGTCATTCAGTCATGCTGCTAACCTTCCAGTGATATGAAACAGTGGTAATTAGAGGTATCACAGAGTAATTACGTTATAGGTGTAGAGTAACTGCAGCACGGTACGGTATTGCAGAAGTATAACCATTCGTTCTGTAATTAATCCCTCCACAAAAAGGCTTGGAAAACCTGACTCTTCCCCAGGTGCTGTAAACTCAGCTCCACTATCTTCCCGCCTGTCCCACCGGAGCCCCAGTGAAAGCTGGGGCTGCCCCAGTGCCCGGTGCAGGCAGGTGCCCCTGCCCGCAGCCCTGCCCAGCTCTGAGCTACTGGCCAGGGGCTTACAGCTGAGAGAGAAGCCCCTTATTGCTATCTGGTAACCTGCAAAGTCCCCAGCAGGGACACTGCCACCTCTAGAGAGTGTCAGCCCCTGTCCCAGAGCGGCAGCACTGGGGAGGGAGCGGAAGGGCCCGGCTATGGGGGAAACTGCCCAGCGTGTCTGCAGGAAGAGGTGGAAGCTTTAGCCCAGGGAGGCATTTCTCTCTCGGCCTTGCTCACCAACCTTGAGAGGCTAAGAGCTTTGGAGACCACTTCTCCTTCATGGCATTAAGCCACTGAGCTGACGTGCTCCAAGCAGGAGCCAGGAGCAGCCGGTGAGAAAGCACGGCCAGCCCGGGCATCTCCTCCCACCACTCTCAGCCCATGCTGCTGGGATGGGTGGAGGGCTGAGCTGGGCTTCATACACGAGGAGAGCAAGGCTGCCCCTCGGCTCTGGGGCACCTGGGACAGGCACGGGGCGTTACTGGCCATTTGCGAGAGGTCCAGGAGAAGGACAAGGCGTGCACTTGAAACGGGGGGAGTGGACGCAGAGGAAGAGGGTCAAACAAAGGTTTGGGCTGTGGTGGCGGCGTGGGGTGGAATAGCTGTCTTTGGGTTGGGGATGGGTTGGGCAGCGCAGGCAGCCCCGGTAAGGTCCCTGCAGCCCCTGTGACGGTGGGCTGGCTGGAGGCACGGCCACGCCGCTGCTCCACGGCCATCTCCGGCAGGCGTGAAGGTCAGGTCAGGGCTGCTGCTCGTGGCAGAGCAGGGAGGAGAGGGTTAAGGCTTGCGGGAGGGCTGGTATGGGGATGTGGAAGGGATAACATTTCAGAGCTAGGCTCTGGTAGGTGGTGCAGAGGAAGGGGAGATGGAGGGAGAAGGAGCGGTTCTGTAGAGCAGGGCTGCTCCTAGGGATGCCTGAACTGCTCTCCTCATGCTCCCCGGGTGGGCCGAGAGGCTGGAGAACAGCGTGGGCTGGGGGCGAGCACAGGGCTGTCACACTGGTCCCCTGCTGCAGGCCAGCAGGTAGAGAGTCACTTGCTGGAAAGGGCGTTTGCTGGGGAAGGACCACGGATGGCGACTGCTCGGGCGGCAGCTGGGCTAGCGACAGGCAGAGAGAGGCAGCAGAGCCTCAGCTTCGCCAACCAGCACGCACCCATGGCGAGGCGACACGATCCCTCCGGTGCCCACACTCACGCTCACCCACTGTCCCTCCCTCCCTCCTAGTGCAAATCACTTTCACAGCACTAACACTCCCATTTCTTCTCAGAGGTGGCAGCTCCAGCACCTGGAGCGAACCATGCCTCTGCCCTTCGCTCGGAGCTATTTATACATCCAAGGCGCAAGGTGAAAAATCTGATAACCTACACACGGTATCAGAAAGCAACAAGCAACGGCACTGCTTGGGAAGGCTCCCAAAGCCCTTCTGGCCAGCAGGCTCTTGGGCATCCTCGAAATCCCGACTGCCCTGCAAAGCCCCTTCAACATTAACCCCTTCTTTTTTCTGCCAGAAACAAAAGGAAGGCTGAGCCCGCGCTGGCAGACTGACCCTCCCCAGCATCTCCAAGGCTGGATCCTGTGTGTGGGGTTAAGCCCAGGCAGGGGGACCCTTCAGTGCCCCCGCTTCCCCCTTCAGAGCCCGAGGGATCATCCCGCCCAGCAGCAACTTCCCACAGCCCCAGCTCACCTACCTGCAGGCTGGGGGGCTGGCCATGGAGGGGGTGAGCCCCCGCCCTGAAAATTTACTCCCCATGGCTTGGGGGTTAGCAAGCTCTCCCTGCCTGTATTTAACCCTTCGTGTCTCTCCCTTGGAGATAGGCAGAGGGCTGATTCCTCCTCTTGAATTAGCCCTTGCTGGCTGGGGAGCCGGGCTGATCCCCCCGCCCCCCAGCAAGCCCTGGCAGGGAGCGCTGTCCCGGCCATACCCCACCTGAATATGTAATCTGCTCCAGGCCGGCTAACTCATCTGCTTAGCTACCGAGGGGAGGAGGAGGGCTCCCACATCAGGATGCAGCTCTGCGCTCGCCCCAGCACCACCGAGCCCCAGCCCTTGGCCGGGCGAGTGAGCCTCGGGCTGGCCGGGACCCCAGCCCCGCACGGTGGCCGCAAGCTGTCCTTCCCGCGGGGGCCGGGCAGGGGCTGCGGGGAACGGCGGGGGAGAGGCGCAGGGGTGCTGGGGGGCAGGGGGGGGGGAGATCAGCAGAGGGAAGACCCCCGGGCGGAGCTGGGCGGTGGAGGCGGCAGGATCAGTACCAGAGGCGCTGGAGGACAGCGGGACCCGGGGCCGCACACCCGGCGGCGTGGAAGCCCCCGGCTCCGCTGTCCCTTCCCGCCCCTCCCCGCCCGGCGGTGCCCGCACCGCTCCCCGCGATCCGGACCCGCAGCCCGGTACCGGCGGGCACCCGCGGCACGCACACACACACACACAC
>RSEF01000010.1:2303474-2384186 GCA_003993805.1 Himantopus leucocephalus | reverse complement strand
CGAGGGAGTCAGCCAGAGCGCCCGTGCACAGGAAAACCAGCGTGCAAGCACGCCCACGCAGCCTCCGCCGGCCAGCCGGGGCCCCCCCGCGCAGGCTGTGCCCCCCACCCCTGCGCTGCGGGACGGGGCGTAGCAAACGCACGCCGCCAAGGCAGAGCAAGCCTGGGCTCAGGGAGCAGCTGGTTCGGAGGCTCTGCTTTCACACCCATGAGAGAGTCACTGAAGAGATGAACCCACACACGCACCTTCTCCAAATATAATACATATGCATTAAAAAACAGATACAGAAAGGGGAGCCGTCAAAAGTATTTTAAACAGAGTTTAGAGCAGCTAGCAGCAAACCCGGGTGAATATGCTGCAACGCAAAGGACCCACATGGAAAACATTGCTGCAGGGATGTCGGCAACACTGGTATCCCGACGGCCACGGCATGGCACAGAGATGGGGATGCACAGATCAACCAGAGCTGCTTTGGCCCGCGACTGCCAGCAGCGAGGCGCGTGTGAGCCACATGATGAATGGTGGACCCTAAAGAAGACCCAGCAGGGCCTCGCGGGCATGGGAAGAGGGAACTGAAACTATTGATAATCAATTAACTCCTTCAATTACAGAAGCCTAATGAGGTAGCGCAAAGTCAGCTCTAATGAACAACAGTTTAATAGAGGTGGTTCCTCAGGGCACTGGTTTTTGACTCAATCTTTACAAGGTAGGAAACACTGAAAAAGTATCAAGCAATTAGTGTCACTTAATGAACACCCGCTCCCTGCTCTCTGCAGAGCTGACGGTTCGTGGAGAGCAGGTGGCTTTCATGGCATGGGGCGTCCCTGACCCCCGGGAGGAGTCCTGCCCTGCGCCTGGTCAGTCCCCAGCGTGGTGGCCCACCAGCATAGCGATGGCCTGGCAGGCGGCTCTGCTGCCACGGCTTTGCTGGCAGCATGGAGCTCATTTATCCCGGCAGAGCGCGCAGTTTCTGGGGATGCTGCTGGATGCATTAGATGCCGTAAGATGAAGCGAATGTCATAGGGCCCAGCTCTCCCCTAGAGGCAGCTGTTTTTCTGGGGTTTTTTTGGTGATGACAGCGTAAGTGACAAAACAAATGTCACTGCTCGCTGGCCCCGACGCCTCCCCGGAAACCTGATGGGTTCTGTGGAGCGCTAGGGGAGGAAGAGGGTGGTGGTGGAGAGGGGATGTTGCTCCACCCAGCAAAGCACCAACCCTAACGCCGCTGCACGGGCCCCCTCCATGCCCATCACAGGGGCGAGCGGTGGCACGGGGGAGCTGTGCCACGAGCCCTGCTGCACCCCTGGGCCACTGCTGCAAGCAGGGCCTGGGGAAGCCCAGTGGGGGACAGCGTGGTTGTCCTTGCTCAGTGGGACACTGACGATCCGGAGCTGGGGCAGGGATCTCCCACAAAGCCGGGATCCCGGCGGTGCCATCCCTTTGGAAGGCACGGTGCTGCACCGACTGCGCTGGGGAGGGATTTACATACTAAGGAGCCTCCAGCGGAGTAAAGACAACCTAACATCTATTTCGGGTCTCAGAGCCAAAGGCTGTATTTCAAATCCGCTAATCAGGTGAGAATACAGCAAACTCGTGCAGAGAGGAGACGGGGAAGGAGGGGTAGCCTCCGGCTCCTGGCAGCGCTCCCGGCTCCACAGCCATGTCCCCCTTGGGGCTGGAAGGGGCTCATGACAGTGCCCCCCAGTGCTCCATCAGCACCCACCAGAATTGGGCTCCAGGGGAAGGGACTCCCTGCTCTTGCGGGGGCTGAGCCCCAAACTCCTGCTGCGTGGGGTCCACATGGAGGGGCCCTTCCAGCATCTAACCCTCCACGTGCAGGGGCTGCCAGGACCCTGCCTTTACCCAAGGCCATCCAGAGCTGAACTAGAGCACAGACGCCATGAAGAAAACAGAGACCGAGAAGACCTCCCCCTCCCTCCATTTTATGATTATTGAGACACCACCCCGCCCAACACTTGCAGTACCCCGCCATTTTTAAAAAGCAATGTCTCCATCTGAAAGATCACTTAAAACACAGGGACATTTCCTCTGAAATCACATGGTCCCACAAAGCTCCCGTGCAGCCCGAGCTGCTGGAAAGGCACCGGCGGCTCAGCCCCACTCCCCACAGACGGAGGCATGCAGGCTTGCTCCCTGAGCTCAGGTGTGTGGTGCAGGGGCTGCCTGTGCCTCCGGCTGCTGTGGCAGATGGAGGTGGATGTGTGCTGCCCGTGCCGCCTGCTGGGACCATGCAGGGGCTTGGCTGTGGCCTCCCTGCCCTGCTGATGGGCTTGGGAGCAGGCTGGGAGCAGAGCGGATGGCTGGAAGAGCGCAGATGCCAGGAGAGGTGCAGGCCAGGTAATTCACCCACGTGGACATGTGCGTGTCTGTAAAATCTCTTGGGTCTGATCACTGTTCCCAGGGATGTAATGCGTGGGGAACCTCCAGGGCAGATGGCCCCTTGGCCCAGCTTGGGGAGAGCGTGGGGAGGGGGCGAGGAGCTCAGAAGCCATCCCTGCCACCCCTGTGCAGAGCTGGGCCAGAGTTTGCATGGGAAGAGGAACCCAGGAGTCTCCCAGGACCACCGGTGCTGGCCAGGATAAGACAGAAGTGAAGTGCAAGGCAGTGGATTGGAGGAAAGAGGAGAGACACGAGTAGATATAGGTAGGGAAGATAACAGCCCCGCATGCCTGGTACTAGACCCATACAAAAATCTGAATCTGGGAAACTCCAGGTCTCATAAGCAACTTAGATAAGACCAGTATAACCAACAACTGCCCCCAGCTCTTACCAGTCTGACAGCACTGACTGCAGATGCCAGCTTTGGGGGGCTACTGGAGCCTGAGCTCAAATGGATCTGCAAAGATCTCCAGGGGATGGTCCCCTGGCCCGGCTGCTGGCCGGCCTCTGGGTGGGCAGGGGCGCGCTTGTCCCCTCCAACCGTCCCAGTGCCCATTTTCCCTGCAGCGTGGAAAGGACATGGGGCGCTGGTCCTGGTTGGCATCCCCCAGACCGTCTTGTCACAGTTCATCAGGGCCAGAAAAGGAGCTGAGAGTGGACCTCGGGAGCATGAAACGCTCGGGGAGGTGGGGTGCAGGCTGTTGTACAGAAGACACTGGAAAAGCCAGTTTCATTAACAGCTACGCAGCTCCAGGCACTAGAGATTATTCTCGTTTCTTTTCTTGTTTGGTCGACTTACTCAAAGACTATTAGTGGATTAACTAAAATTCTTCACAGAGGGTTTAGGGAGGTGGAAGGGGTAGCTTTCATGTTACCCTGGAGCAAGTCTGAGCTGGGCAGGCTTGCCAGGGGAACAACAAGAGGCGCAGAGTCCTGGCAACAGTTGCTCTCTTCTCCAAAACTGGCAGTGTTGTAGAGAAACACTGCTGTCTGGAGGGCAGCAACGTCAGAGGCTGGCAAGCCACGCGGTCCCTCTTGCCTTCTTCCCTCTCACATGTTAGCTTTGCAGCTTCTGGGCTCCATTTCACGGGGAGGGCTTGGGGACGCAGGGGACTGAACCCAGGGATGTGGGAAGTCTCTTCCCACCTTCTGTTCCTACATCCTCCTCCCTGCAGGCAACTCCCACTGGGGGTGTCGCTCCGATAAGGTCTGCTTCCTTGTCCCAGAAGGACACGGTCATGCCCTGGTCTCCCCGCAGCCCTCAGATAAGCAACCTCACAGCCTCCCTTATTTTCCTGGGCTGTGTTGGCACGTGTGGCAGAGTCTTCCCCCTTCCCATCCCCCTCCCCATCAGCTGGCAAAGCCCCAGTGGTTTCCCCCAGAGAGCGTGCGGTGAGACACAGCATGAAACAACTGCAGATAATTAAAGGATTGAATGGGGTATCGAAGAAGAGCAGGGAGCTTGCAACATCCATAAATAGCTCTCCTCGCCGAGCTGCTTAACTCCTTGCTTGTTCTTGCCAAAGTGCAGACCCCAAAGGGATGGTGCCTGTGCATGAATAGGGGTGGAAAGTTCAGGAGCATATTTTTAAACCATTCAAGCTGTACTCAGGCTGAGTGATACATTATTGTCTGTGTGTGTCACTTGAAATGTCTTATGAATGCAAGAAAAAAAAGCACCATTTTGCCTCTCTAAACTCCCACCCCTCTGCTCCTACCCAAATAACGTCAGGCTAAATCTGACAGGCGAAAGGAAAGCACCACGAGGTCAGGCTGGTTAAAAGCAGCGTGAAACACTCTTATCCTCTGGAAGGAAGAGCCCCAGTTTGCAGGGCCAGAGGGCAGTAGGGCTGGCAGCAGGCGCAGAAGCGAACAGGCACACATCTGCACAAGGACAGCGGTGTATCAGGAAAGAGCCTGCTAGAAAAATACTGGGGTCCCCAAGGAGCCCCCAGGAAGAGCAGTATGGCTATGCGCCTAATAGAGATGGTGTCCTTCATCTCACACAGCAGCAGATCTTCCCCAGACCATGGGAATACTGTATGTAGAGTTAGTGGACCAGGACAGCAGGGAAGTGGGGTCAACCAGTCTTGGCTATTGCCCCAAAAGCACAAGGGGCATCACGCCATTGCTCAGCCCTGTTACACCACCCTGGGTGAGAATAGGCATCACCTCAGTGCCACAGTGCTGCCCACCCTGAGCCTCTGGGGCCTCTCTGCGGGGCTGGCACTTGGTGGCAGGGACAGTCTGCCAGTCCCCGGGGCTGGGCAGCCAGCCTCAACCTGGGGCTGGAGACAGAGACACCGAAGACCCTGACAAACAGCTGGAGCCATGGCGAGATACAGTGGGACAGACGGAAAACAAACCAGAAAACTCACTGGGAAATCATTCCTCTCCTAAATGATGCTGATATAATTAAGCAGCACAGACTTTATGAATGATACCATCTCTGCCTTGAAACACATCATTACCTCTCTCTGTAAGAGCAGTATTTTTAAATACATATTTCCTCTTTAAATGCCTGAGGAGAAGGTTCCATGGCTGGGACGCTGGGATACGTTGCTAATCACCTCTTATTTCACCCAGTGGCAGGAAAGCATTTCGTGCCGAGCTCTGGCTCTCCTGCACGCACACCTCTGCTCTGAGTCACCTCTGCGCACTTTTCCCCTTCCTCTCCTTTCCCCATCCCTCCCTACCACCACTGACACCGGAGGGGACGATGGACCTAAACCCACATCCTCCGGCCCCAGAGGGTTCAGCCTTCCCGTGCCCAACCTGCCCAGTACACCAGCGCTGGGGGTCACCCCAAACGCCTCCACCCAAGCTATGTGAGCCCCTTACCGTACTGTTTTACTTGTTTTACTGAAACCAGGGCTCAGGGAGATGACATATTTCACCGACTGCCAACCAGAGCTGGTTTTCCCTCTCCGGCACCAGTGAGGTCCGGGTGATGCTCTCACTTTGGTACAATTTGGGTGTTTCTGTTCCCAGACAACTCACCCAGCCCATGCCAGGTCTGCCATGAGTGCTCACCGCAACGGATTAGAGGCCCGAGCAAGAATGAAGGGCTTTTGTGGTAGAAATTGAAAGTTGATGGAGTGTGTCATAGGAAAATGACAACAACCTACTGTACCTCAAAAGACAATTATTTTTCCCTCATTGGAAGTGATTGAATTTCTCCATCAGTGACACTACTAATGTCGTCAACACCAACAGCTCTCTTAAGGAAAGGCTCTTTCTCAGCTGCACACCTGAAATTTCCTTAGACCTGCCCTTTCCTCCCCTCCCTGCTTCACTTCTTGCTCTTTTACAGGATGTGCACAGCCGACAGTGGGCGGAAAGACCAACTTATCAGATGCGTGCGCCCTCCCTCCCCGTCCCCGCGGCTCCCACAGACGCATGCCTCTGTCAGATCTGCTCCTCCAGACTATTTCTGAATATGCTACGGCTGGAAATTACAAAGTTGAATCATGCTGCTTAACCGTGATTGGACATGCTACTGCTATCTGCATTACCGCGACGGGGCCGTGCTTGGCTGTCTGATGTACGTACCCAGACTGGCAAGGGGAAGAAGCTGTGAGACAATGGCCTGGGGATGCCCTACAGCCACATGGGCCTTACACCAGGGTGACAGGACAACACTGCTACGCAAAAGCCCCTTCTCCAAGTGATTTTGGCCCAGAATCTGGAGTAGCACAAGCCCCCAGGGCTGTAGGCTGGGCTCTTGTGTGTGGCCAGGGGCACAGCCATGCTTTCCAGGGCCACCGGCTCCCTCCTGTTCTCAAGGTGCTTCCCCTCCCTGCCCCAAATCCAGCCTGAGTTAATGCCTGCTGGCAGCAGGCCAGCCTGATTTATTAAGACACACAAACTAATAAATGAGCGACTGAGAAGCACTGGGAGCCCGGTACATCCCATAGCACCAACCCACGCTGGGCTAAGTGAGCCTTACAAGGCTCTTCACAAGCCTTGTCCTCCCCACCAAAAGCCCAAGCCCTGAGGACCCTGGGGAGCACAGCAGGGTGCCACCAGCCTAAATGCATTTTTGGGGGATGGTGGTCCCGTGCTGGTGCTGTGCAGGGCAAAGATCCCGGCTGGAAGGACAGGGACGGCGATGATGCCACGTTGGGGCGAGTGGGGAGGCTGGCGCAGGCAGGCGTGTCGCCCTGCTCCACTCTGCGGCTGCCACGCATGCCAGGGTTGGGAAACGCGCACGCTCCGGCGGCTTTCAGAGACGCATATGTTGTGTGGGTTGAGAGCACATATGTTAGATATACACACATCTACGTGTGTGTGCGTATATATATACACAGACATATATGAGAGAGACTATTATAGATACAGATTTACATATATAATCAACACCAGAAATTACTGCAGGATTTAAGACGGCAGAATCAACCCCAGATATCAGCAAATGGCTATCTTTATCTCGACCGTCTCAGCTTGTGCCTTTGGTTAGGCTGGCGAACGCCACGTGCCAGAGCCCCAGCCGGGGAGGGTGCTGGGAGGGTGCTAGAGAGGCAGAATGGGTGCTGAGGAGGCAGACCTGCCCGTCTCCCACAGACGCACTCTGCACAGGGCCCTGGGAAGGAGCAAAGCGCCCTTCCCGGCGCGCAAGCCGAGAGCCACGCACAGGGCACACAGGTACCTAAATCCTACAGCCCGGGAGGGAGCCAGAGGGATCCATCTGCCCAATCGCAGCCCACATCCATGAATGAGCCAGATGAACTGCCATATCGCTAATGGAGAGAAAAGGCCTCTCGGAGGCAGGATTAATCTCTTTCTGAGGTGGCTGCCTGAGAAAGGTCAGATGAATTGCGCCTGGACGTGCCTTTTTTCTCCCCGCTGACTATAAATGTCATCCAGCCTGCAGGCTTGGAGGCAGGTACCCACAGAGGGGCCACGTGCCATCAGGTGAAGTGAATCCAAACCCACGTACATAGCTGCTGCTTGGGATCAACCCCGGTGCTACGTGTGTCCGCAGGCAGCACAGAGAGGCAAACACACCCCTCCGGCTCAGGGTTTGAAACCCTGAGATTTATTCCAGCCACATGGCTCAGCTGTTAAAAAGTTATGACTACTTCAGCTTGGTAAGCGAAACTTTTTCATTCATTGTATAGGATAGCCCTAAGCAGCGTCACCCAGCTGTAAAGCACTTTGGAGTTGACTCAATGTCACATTTAAGTGCTAGATGCATCAGAATTCAGGATGCTTCAGAAAGGTTATGTAAACCATTACATCAAATCCTGGGAGAGTTATTAAGGTGAGCGGCAGAGCATGGGAGAATGGGTGATTATCTCACAGCAGTACGATGGAACCACACGAGTAATGTCCAGCTTAAGGATGTAACTCATTCTCCTTACAAGCCTAAATTTTTTTCTCCCTAGCACTTCTTAAAAAATTTTTGAAAAAAAAAAATCTGTCTGCCAAAGAATTCTCTATTCTGGAAAATAATTATTCAAGAGAGTCTCCAATTAATCAGCTAAGGCATGGGGGAGATAAGGAGGTTTGAAAAATGGGATGTTTCTCACCATTGGAAAAGTCTTCTATTCCCTCCCGCCCCCTTTTTTTTGAACATCATATTTTAAATTCAGTGTGGTCTATTAACTCCAAATTTATTTTGTTCATCTGAACTAGTGCCTTTGAGGACTTGAGGGAGGACTGCATGGTTAATTTTGGAGTTATTTGCTATGGACTCTTGAACCTCTCAAAAGTGCGTGGGCTCCCCAGGGAGTTTCTCAAGTCTGCAGCACTTGTCTTCAAGGACATGAAAGCATCTGCAGGGGCCTGCAATTTTTCAGAGTTTGGAACGGACCCAGCCAGGTCGAAAGACGTCAGGAAATCTTTAGGAGCAGCAAATGCATTTTGTAAAGCCCGTAGCTGATCTGTTTTGGGTTAAATAACGGTAAGAAGCCTGCAGAGGCAACATGAACACCTTGGAAATTGCAGGCCTGAAGCAGCTTGTTGAAGGACTTCCATAAGTCAGCAGCCATCGTGCTGAAAATCTTCAGTGCTGTTGTGATAAAGCAGCCAAGACGTGCTAATTATAAAAACATCACTGATGGAAGTCCTGCAGCGTCCTGCCCAGACCATCTCTCACATGGCCATGCTGCCTCCTCCCGAGAAAAACCACAGAAACCATCCAGAGACAGCTAAAGCTGTCTTGCAGATCTCCTAATCCTGCAGGTGTTATACACCCCATCTCCACGTCAGCAGCCAGTGTCCACCTCCAGGTGAATCACTGGGATGTTGCCCGTTTGTGTACCTACACCGGGGTGAAACGGGGAGTGGATCCCGTTGCAGACTGACCCCTAGCACATGGTCCTGCTCCAGCAGGTCCCATACTGCGGTCCGCGAAGGCAGGCAGCTCTGCCTGCACGCAGGCACGGCGCTTGGCGGATGCACAGGGATGCTGCGTGTGCAGGCAGTCACAGCGGCACTGGCGGTGTCTCCTGCACGGGACGCATGGGCTCTGCCTCCCCAGCCCCACGCACGCACGCCCACGCTCAGCCCCTCACGCAGACGAGAAGAAAAGCATTGCTGAGTAACTCGGTTAATTCCTGGACAAAATGGGCAGTGTGAGAGGCGCTGGGTGTATAATAAAAGGTTTAGACCTACAGTTGTGCTGCTGTCACCCCCTCTGGTGGGTTATAAATGTAGTACATGCCATTGGCATTTGAACACTTATTTTCATTTTGCTGCGTATTCAGCGGTGCGTAATCGCGCCGGTGTTGAACAAGGGGGCACTGACTCACAGGCAGGCTCCAGCAGCGCGTGGTCACTGTCCGGGGTGAGCCGCATGACAGTCCTGGAGAGCTGTGCCTTTCTAATACCACAGTATTACTCCTTAAGTCCTAAAAGCACTGCTGTTGAATAAATCCTGCGCAAGCCCAGGACCCGTGGGGTTGGCCCAGCCATGCCCATGGAAAGCTCTTTGGAGGGTGCTGGGGGTCCCAGTCACGCTGGGATCGGAGCTGGCCCATAACGGGAAGGTGCCGTTACAGGTAGCTCTCCCAAACCCTGCCAAGAGGCTGCGGGGGGACGTCTCGTACCCCTGCACGGATCCCCAAAAGTGGCAGGGGACATGTGCCCATGGGACGGTGAGGAGGAGCATCGGGGCTGGGGCTAGTCTTGACCTGCTCTGTGCATAAAAGGAGCCCGGTCTCCTGGGCTACCAGCTGGCACCTTTCACTGATGTTAACATTCATTTAAGAAAAATTACAAAAAACCCCAACATGGGCTAATTAGCTAATGACATTATTTTGGCCTGATGTGCCATATAATTAAACAACTAATAAACGGCAAGAGTCCTGTGCTGCTGAGGCTCCTGAGTCAATACCATGCTATTACCACGGTGTAATTGAGTTTACTGAGAACCGTAGCACAGACGTCCCAGAGCCCATGCGAGGAATGGTATTGAAATAGCCACCAGAGACCCACCTGCTGGATAAAGGAGAAAGACAAATCTTTTAATCTACAGTACAGCCCAAAGTCACACACAGAGAAGACAAGTTTGTGCTTCACACTGTGGTAAATGCATTTGCTAGAGAGGAGGGTACACATGACCTGGGGGGAGCTACATGTGCAAGAGCTTCTCTAGCAGCAAAAGGCGCTTCCTGGGCTCCCGGGAGGGTGGGAGTGGGATGAAATGTGGCTTGTCCTCACTTCTGCAGAAACATTTCCAAAAGTCTATTTCTTGGTATCCAAAAGTCTATTTCTTGGTATCCAAAATGTTTACCTTTCTCCATCTAAAAGGTAGGTTTTTGGTGAATTTGTGGTGACGGAACCAAAAGGCGGATCAGGGCTACTGAGAGGTCTCAGGGTGGCTCAAGGTTTCCTCCTGCAGCCCCAGCTTTTGGAGACCAAGTGCCCCAACCTAATACTGTGCCAGCAGGCTGAGAATGGGCCAGGAGCTGGATTAGGGGCTGCAAAACTCCCTTCTGATTTTTTTAGTGCTTGTAGGAAAGAAGAGGAGTAGGTTGGCAACCAAGCTCTCACTTCAATCATGAAGCGTCTACAGATGTCTCGTTATTATTTGCTGTCCCTGGGGTGGGGACCCTCAGAGGTGATTTTGTTATATGATGCGTTGTAAGTTAAATGCAATGAACACACGACCTTTGCACACACGCACACACAGAGTCCATGCCTCCTCTCCTGTACCGCCTGGGTTCACCTGCAGCGCACAGCCCTTATGTGCTCCCACGCTTTACCCTCCCTGCAGCCCTGCTCCCAAGCCCGTGTCCCCGCATGCACCCGTGCTCCGGCTCGTCCTCCTCTTCCTCCTCACCTCCTTTCCCTGGCAATGCCAGGTAAGAACTTCTTATGCTCCCGACTGCTCTCAGGCTGAGCCTGAAAGCTTCACAGTGGCACGGCAGCATCTGTCATCCCAAGGCAGAGGCACAAGCCTCTTGCACTGTGCCGCTGTCAGGTCCCTGCACGGCAGCAACGGGCAAAGCCCAAGTCCTGCTGGCAGGCAGCGGGCCGACCGGCCCCATGGTAGAAGCCTCCTGGTGACAGCGCAACAGGAGGACAAAGCATGACAAGGAATGGGTATCGTGGCTGCGAATCCAGGAGCTGAGGCAGGACCCTGGGGACCTGTGCTCTTCACACAGGTTGGGACAGTGGCTGCAGCTGAATAGGTCCAGCTCATATCCAGCACCTGCGTTCCATGCTAGAAACAGATCAAAAAGGGCCCAGATAGAAATGCAGTAGGAGCCTGGCCAAGGAACGCCATCCCAGGGGTTGCAGCCACAGTCGGTGCAGCCTCAGAGCTCCTGGAGGCTTTTGGGGAGTGCGAGTGGGGCAGACAGGCTGTAGCTGATGGGCTGAGCAGTGCTGCTCTGAGCGGAGCTCCCCGGGCCCCAGCACCCCGGGCCCTGGCACGCTGGCCCTGCTTCCACCTGCATCCCACCATGGACCTGCAATCCCCTCCTGTGGCTCCACCCCCATCCCACAGAGCTCCTCAGGAAAAGACTGGAGACCGAGTGATGACACAGCCCAGAGGGACCACTCTCAGCCTATCCTCCCAGTTCCTGTGTAGCACAAACCACATCATCCCCCAGGAGCTCCAGCATCAAACCCACAAGGGTTCCTTGTTCGCCATCAGTATTTAAGACAGATGCACAGCTCTGACTTCAAGACTGCAGTTTTGAAGCAGACTGAGCTTTGGTGCTGGTGCAGGAGGAGCCCCCCAGCTCCCCGGGACAGCGGGAGAGGGATGATGGCTGGGTGACAGTGAGCAACGGGGCTACATCAAAAAAGGGGCAAAACCCATGCTTGTAAGTGAGTGGGCGCCCACCAGCACCGTGGCTGCGGGCGGACGTGTGAGCGGTGCCAGGAACAGAGGCTGGCAGAACCACCGCCAGCTCCGGGGAAGAGGGAGGCGTTCAAAGGCTCAGTGACGGTGGAGCTGCTGCTGACAGTGAGAGGCAGCTCCTGTCGTTAGTGTGAGCCAGGCTCTGCCAACCCAAATACCGAGACTGCTGAAAACAAGATGCGCGGTCGTGCGTCTTTGCCGTCAATCAGTGGCGCACAGGGAGCGTGCTGTGGCTGCTCTGCCTCTGTCTGCAACGGAGGCGGGCTCATGGTTTCACTGAAATTACTCCATGGTGGATGACATGGTGGGACAACCCCACCGGGGTCTGGCCAGGGGAGGAGGACGGCTGTGCCCAGGTGGTGGGAACATGCTCCGTCCCCCTGGCTGGTCAGGAAAATCCTCCCACTTCCCTTGCCACAGCTCTTGCCTGCTGTCCTCCCATGCCCAGTGCTCAGGGAGGCACCAAGGAGAAACATCTAACATCTGCTGTGCAAGTCCTGGAGAGGTGCTTGTGTGGAGAGTAATTTCTGCACTCAAGAATTACTCACAGAGCACTAGAGAGCTGTGCTGACAGCAGGCACAGTGTACCAGCACAGACCTGAGCCCTTCGCTGCAGGGCCACTGCCTGCCACTCGTCCCTGGCGGGCTGCAGCCCACAGGACAGCCTTGTCCCGGTGCCAGCAGAGCAAAGCAGCTCAGCAGCAGCGGCTGCAGCGGCCACGGCTGCTTCCCTGCATGTTGCAGCAATACAGGGTGCATGGAGACCTTCCCCAGTGCTGGGCTGGACACAGCAGTGTACTCCAGGCTGAACTCCGGGGGCTCAGCTCACAGCGAGAGAAGACAGCCAAAATCCAACCTGCCGAGGTGTCTCCTCCTGGGGAGAACAAGCTGAGAAGAGCGGGTGGTTTGCACACCCAACAGTGGTTGGAGGCCACCACGGGAGGTGTACCCATCACAAGGCAGCATCCAGGGATGGCACCAGCCTTCTCACCCCACCGTAGCAGTATGCAGACCCCCGAGGCACCACCACCCTTCCAAAATAAGGCTCGGCTACGGCTGAGCTCTGGTTTCTTCCCTCCGAGCCAAGCTGCCCTGCTTTGACGTGAATACAAAGTTTAAGCAGCCCCTGTGTCTTCCCTTTTATCTCTCATTTCTATGCTGACATTTTGAAGGAAATTTGCTCTCCTCCTTGAAATACGGAAATCCGTGTCCGAAGAGCACTCGGGCCCAAAAAGCCGAGAAGATAAACATATTTGGACGTGTGATTTCACAGTCGCTACGTTGATAGCTTTCAGAGGCCGGGTCCTGTCCATCAATTACCCACAATGTGCATTCAGACGTGATATGGGAGAACAAAAACCGACTCATTAGAGGGGAAGAGAGGTGAGTGAACACCAAGACTAGTTAAACAGAGCAGCTCACATTTCAAGGAGTAAAGGGAGATATTTCTCTCCTGTTCTCTCCCCCCACCCCTGATACAAGACTATGCCTGGGAGACACACCACAGCCACCACAAGCCCACCATTTCCCCAGCCAAAGGGCAGGACGCAGCTACCCGAACCAGGTGTGCACGCTGACAGGGCGTTCAGCACGACCCAAAAACTGCTGGCGGAGCTGGCTTTTGGGCAAGAGAAGCCGCACGGAGCAGAATTTGCAGAAGAGACTTTGAAGTGGAGACATTTAGAATGGGATTTTTAAAGATACTGAGGCCCCTCTCTTCCCTCTGGCCTGCAGGTACTTGGGAACGCTTTGCACATAAAGAATTATTTGTCTAATATATCACGTTAGAATGCAAGATGACATATCCAGGACAGACTTTTGTATAAAGCAGAGTTTTAAAAGCAGAATTTTAGCAGTCCCAGGAGGGACTGGGGCACGTAAAGCATGTGGTGGAAGTAGCAATGATTTCTGTTTAGCCCAGGCAAGGATTTTTATCTGAATTCTCTGTCCCTAGGAAAGACAACTATCATTGGCACCTCTGAGCCCAGTGCAGCCCTGGCTGGAGGTGGGAAACTGGGGTGGTCCCAGGGGGGCTTCTGCAGGCTCGGGGGAATGGGGAGTTATTTCCAACCCTGTGCAGACAGGAGCTGCCAACAGGGAGTAATGAAAGTTGGCTGTGGTCCTCCAAACCACTTGCCTCTCCTTTGGCTTCCGAAAGACTTAAGCACTAACTTGGCAAGTGAGATTAAACAAGAATAATAATAATAATTGCCTCAACCTCATAACTTCTCCCTGGGTTTGTGACGGGCGATGCAGGGCAGACCTCCCTGTGCAAAAGGGTCCCACAGGGTGTGCGCAGGGCTGCCCGGCATGGGGGCTCCCCAGGGCAGTGGGCAGGCTCCGACCCTGTCCCCCATCCGCCTTGCCGTGCTGGGGCATCTTCCCATCTGTGCTTTGGCAACCCAAACCTGGGGCCAACGCAGTCCTTCAGTGCTTCCCCCTCTTCACCAGATCTCTCATCCTGCCCCACGGCCTCACCTCTCCCTCCTCCTCCTCTTCCACAGGGTTTTTTCAGGGTGTTCTTTCCTTTTTAGCGTGCTAATCCCTCTCCTGACTACAATCTGCTGCAGTCTTCAGAGGGGCAGGGAAATATTTATGTTCTGAATACTCCACAGATCCTCCTCTGCATGGAAACGGACACTATCATTATTGGTATTTCTCTCTCTCTTTTTAACATCTCCACTAAGGAAACACTCTTTCTCCTATTAATCGTGAGCCTTTGCTATAGCAGAAATGAGGGGGAAGAGGTGTAAAACAGCCAGACTCCCGCTGCGCATCTCTCTTTCATGCAGCCCAATAGGGAGTCTCTGTTGCTTTCAAGCTGGATTTCCATGCTGGGAGAAGGTGTGTGACATGCCCAGAGGCCCCATGAGAGGGTGACAGTAGGGACAGAGGCAACGCACATGTCCTGGATGCTGTAGCAGGGCAGGATTGCTCAGCTCCAGGAGGAGGTGGTCTCTGCGGCCCCGCTGTGCTCCCACCTCCTTGGCAGGAGGTTTGGATGCTGGGACCTTCTTGTAGACCCCCAGTGCAGAGGGGTCCTGGCTGAGTGGCACTCAGCATTCAGCCCTTTCGATAGCCGGTTCCCCATCAGCAAGTCCTGCTGGAGGTGACGCTAGGTGAGGGGACACAACGCTGCCCTTCCAGATAAACAGGAAGACAATCTTTCTCTCTATATATATTTATCTATCTATAGGTAGAACTGAGCCAACCCCGCACCAGTGCCAAAACGAGCCTGCAGGAGACCTCCCTCACACCAGCAGCCCCACAGAGTGGGGGTGAAGGCTGCCCTGCTTTAACAACCATGGCACCGACCAGATTAAAACTAATTCACGAGCAAATGGATTAATCGGTTGAGGAGGAATTTAAATGAAGCAATCACACTCATATCCAGGCTCAAAAGCCCCAAGGTCAGGCAGCGCCGTATGGTTTTGCCCATTCTGAACCCGCCTGGATTACCCCAGCCAGCACGGGGATGGATTTACTCGGCAAATGGCTGAATCACCCCAGGCAGGGACCGTTTTGCAGCGATGGCAGTGCCTGCAGACAGCCATGCGTGCAGCTTCACAGGTGGCTGGTTTAAAGTATTGAGCTTCTCAGGTAGAGGATCATATTACTCTGGAAATGGAGGATCAAATTATTCCATTGTTCCCCAGGGAGGGGATTAAATTACCCTGGAAATAGAGGATTAAATTACTCACCAAGGGAGAGAATTGAATTACTTTGTGAGTTGTGGGATTAAAACAGTCTGCAGGTGGCAAACTCAAAATAGACCTTCACACAGAAGGCAGGATTAAATTATTCTATGGATGACCAGAAAAAAAAAAATCAAACCACTGTACTCTGGAGGAAGCCATATTAAATTATTTCTGGAGATTAAATTGCTCCACAGGCTTGTTGGATCCCAGTGCTCTAGAGCAGACCATCTGCTTGGTAAGGTGTGCAGATACCCAAGCATAAACAGCCATATGACAGTGTCCCACTGCTGGTACCCAAGCGCCTCTTGTCACCGCAGTACCTGGCACCTGACAGTATTGACTATATTTATTCGCACATCAAGGTTGTGATGTGGAGCTGGGCTCTGCTCCCCTGCAGCATCAGGAAAACCCAGGGAGGGACGGGGAAGCCCAGGTCACCTAGGGAGTCTGAGGCAGACCCAGGGAATTGAGCCAAGTCTTAATTCAGTTTCTTTAGGGAGGTTTTATCTTATTTTCATTTTTGCATTGATAACTACACCACTGATGAGTCTCTTCTCTTGAGCAACAACATCACTGTGTATATGCGGCAGCAGATCAAAGCCCTCCCTGCTACTATCCAGGATGGGCTCTCCTCCCCAAATTCCTTGCTTCCTCACTATTTTCCACGCCCAGCCCATCACCTCCTTCCCCTCTCTCCCTTGGCCCCAGCCTTCCATCATGGCAGCTCCCACGGGAGCCAGCCGGCGGTGGCTGGACCATGCCTGTGCCGCCAGCGGTCAGCCCTGACTCGCACTGCTGCGTCCCCTTCCCCGGCGTCTGTCACTGCCTGTTCCTGATGACGGTGACAAATTGGCATTTGAAACTTGTATTGGTATTTTTTATGCTGATTTCTTTCTGAGGCTATACTGCTGAGATTTCAAGAGAGAGAAAGAGAATGAGCGTTTTAGGATAATCTTAAAAGCTGAAAAATTATTACATGTCAAACACCGAATGGGGAGTTTAAAAGGCTCCCAGGTGGGCTGCAGAATTAAATGTTTGGAGGCTTTTTTTTCCCCCGGCGAGGTAAGAAACGGCAATATCACCATAGCAACTGCAGGGCAAATTCTGGGCGGCAGCTCAGCGCATCGGTGGGAGTTGGGACTGCGCAGAGGGGCTGGGGTGGCCCCGGCTCCCGTGCATCCCCGCCCCGCAGCCAAGGTGTCTTGGGTACCAGCAGGTTTACAGGCGTGAGAAACAACACAGCTCCCCAAGACTGACAGGATGCGGGCTGTGCTCCTGGTGAAGGACCCTCCTGACCACTGCAACCCCTCCTGGTTTCTCCTTCCACCTGCTCTGGCCCATTGCACTGGGAACTCCCTGCATCCGTCTGTCCGGCTGCACTGGTGCTTCCAGGGATGTGGGCATCAAGGGATGGAGAGGCAGCCAGGACCTAACACTGCTGATTCAAAGAGGGGCTCCAAGGTGCCCCAAGCCACGGGGCAAGAGCACCAAAAGAGCTCAGCAGAGTAGGCTCTGGTCCCTTGTGTGGGTGGGCTGCATGGTTCCCGTGCCACACAGAGGAGGTTATTGGCCCCCCCGGCTGCACAGAGGTTTATCTGCCTCCTGCCTGTCACTATTTACATGTTGACTTTCTGACAGCTGCTGGGAACTGGGGAAATCAGCACGAACAACCAGGGGTTAATTGAGTATTAGTTAACTCCTGGTGCTCTCATCTGGCCTGCCAGGGTTAGAGTAATTAGCACAACCTGAGCTTGCTCATTAGCAGGCTTTGCAGTGCAAGTCACAGGTAGCAGGGGGGGTTAAACCGGCTTGATTACTTCTCTTCTCCATTAGTACCAGCGACCCTAAGAAGGGATTTATGGGAGGGAAACTGGTTTCTTTCCAGATGGAGCAGGATATGCCTTTGCTCTATGGGAGCAGGGCGGGCGGCTGGGCTGATCCCACGGGAAAGGATCGGGAAAGCAGAGCTTTGCTCATGGCATGGGTGAGAAGGGCTCAAAGTCAGCACCTGCTCCGGGGCTGAAAGCTGCCATGATCACTAACAGAGCTGCTGTTTAGTTGCAAAAGATTATTATGAAGGGAAACATTTTGCATTTACAAAGGGCTGTCATTTTGCAGGGACTCCAATTCAATTTACGAACTACGCTTAGCAAGTTCGCGTGCTGACAACAACAGACTCCATTGCTCTGACCATGGCAGTCAATCAGGCAGAGGAATTGCAGCTTGGCATCCAACTGCTCAGGCCTGGGACTTAGTGGACGCCTGGTGAGGAGGGTGGCCCAGCGCTGAGCCCCAGTGCTCCACAGTGGATGGCCACCATTGCTGCCCTTCTTCTCCCCCCAGCTCCTTTTCCCCTATAATTCACGGCTCCACAGGCTCCCTGGGAAGGTGGATGCCAACTCCAACTCCTCCTCTCCCTGCCTTGGAGCCAGATTTCCCATCTGCTGGGAGATTACCCTAAACACTACATCCTGTGGGGCACCCAAGGCCATGCTGGAGATCCCAAACCCACTAGATCAACCGCTTGGCCCCAGCAGCTGCACCCCAGGCCCCATGCCGGTCACTCCTGCTCTCCTGCCCTGTAGCTGCAGACCACAGCAGGGGTTAGCTGACCCCAGGAGGAACCGCCTGTAAACGCAGCCACGAGCAGCACGGGGTGCACGGCAGAGCCAGGACCCTACAAGGCCAGCTGCAAACCCGAACGCCATCCGGCAGAGGCAGAGAGTGATTAAAGCCCCCCTTGCTGGCGACCGGGCTGGCCGAGCCACGCAGGATGGATGCTGCTGTCGAGAGCCAGCGGGGAAGGCTCCCCTCGGCACGAGATTTATAGCAAGGCTGTAGATCAATTACCAGCAGCCTCCGACCTTGAAAGCAGCGGTGCAGAGGGCTGCAGAGCATCTCGCTCCTTTTTCCAGCAGGAGGTGCCCATGGGGGGAGGCTCAGTGATAAACCGCAGGAGGGGGGGCTGTCAACAGGAGCCCCGTGGTCCCCAAGGGGGATGGACATGTGCACATGGGGGTTGCTCACATGCACTCACACTCTTTTCTCCCTCTGGCACCCACTGTTTTCCCCTCCCCTCGTGCACCCAAGCACACACAGAGATCCTGAGCCCCAGGCAAGGGCAGGAATCCAGCTCTCAAACCTGTCGCAAAGCATCTGACTGAAGGACGCAACACCCAAGGAGCTGGGGAGGGTGGGTAGAGAGAACCCATTTTATCTTTACTTTCCCTGGACTTGCTGTAGACTCCAAGGAAACCTGATTTTTGGAAGGAGGCGAGTTTCCTGAAGTCCAGGGATTTGATTTTGCAAAGCCTCACCCCTAGGGTGAAATGGTGTAATTTGCTTGAGAAGGCAAGCAAGCACTAGCCCTGGTGCAACAGGCACCTCCTCCTTGCAGGAGCATGGTGGAAGAATACAGACACAGGGGCATCTCATTGCATGGATGGTGGGAATGCCCTCCCTCCTCCCAGCACATGGTCTGAAGGAGGGGACACTGGTACCCAGCTCTTGCACTCCCCGCTCTAAACCACTGGGGCCTCAGCTCAGAGGGGTTTGTTTTTTTTTTTATCATGGGCAAACAAAGTGGAAAATGAATTCCTTTAGATAGCAAATGAGTTTAATAGAAATGGTGATGGAGTGACACTGTGCTGGGAATGTTAATCCGGCACCTGATGTGGCCGGACTCTCAAGCAGGGCAGCGCAGAAGGAGGAAGGTTGCACTTAAGAACAGAGGTGTCAGGTTTGTGTCAGATGGTGTCCCCTGGCTGCTGGTCCCAGCTCAGCAGGCCCCAGGGGATACCGAACAGGATAGGACCCAGCTCTCCTGCCACAACCCTGGCTTTCAGGTCTGGGTGTAGAGCAACCAGGGGAAGGTGGCGGATGACTGGGATGCATCAAGGCACCAGTACTTCACTGTCATGGTGACACAATGGAAACACAAGCGGCCCTGCAGACTGCCAAGCACACACAGCACCTCATATATCACATACACCTCCAAACCCTGCACCAGTGCTCCAGCTCCAGTGTGGTGGTGCGGCAGTGGGGGCACAGCTTGCTACCAGGAGGAATTATCAAATCACAAGGTCATGCAGAAAGGAGCAGGTCAGACAGACAACCACGTGGGAGATAAGCCTCTGTTTCTCCACCAAGACCCAATACGCTAAGACAAGTGATGACAGTGCAGAGTTTGTCGGTCCTTGCCTGTAATCAGTGAATTTTGTACAGCGAAGTCCAGAAGAGAAGCGAGCCCCAGTGCAGCAGGAGGGACACGGGGCAGGCTGGGAACTGGCCCTGGCAGAGCCTTTGCTTCCAAAGCCTGGGGCTCTTGGGTCACCAGGGACAGGACTCGTGTGCAAAGTGGGAAAACCCGCCGTGTGGAGCGTGGCGGCTCTGCCAGCGCACAGACAGCTCTGGAGACCGTCCAGATCCACCCCAGGGCAGCCGAGATTTCAATCTAGGTCTTTGTAAACAGAGCTACACAAAATCAAGATGTGAACGTCCCTGCTTCTACTGCTCACTGAGGCTTGCCCTCAGGTCACCCCTCTGAGCACAGCCCCAGGGCTGCTGAGTTGGCCACTACATTACACTGCCCTTAGATTCCCCTTTTGGAGGAGCAGGTCAGTCCTGCTAGCAAGTTCTGGCCTCTCAAAGTGATTTACCACCATTACAGGGTTTATCTGCCAGCTCCAGTTGAGCGGGTGCTGGATGTCGAGGCTGGTGTCAGTAGGGCTTCCTCCCATATGGCAGCTGCTCCCTTTATGTCTACGGCCCTGAGCTTCTACCCAGAGCTGCTGGCCTCTTCCAGCATGACAAGAGAGCAACTCACGCCACAGAGCGGGGACTCAAGGGGCTGGGGGCAAGCGGGGCAGATGGCTGGGCATTTGGACAAACAGAGAATGGGACACAAGAGCTACTGGAACCCCTTGCTGAACCTCCTCTTTTAGGTGGACATTGCTACCATTGTGAACCCTCACCTGAGCGCAGCTTCAAGCTGGCTTTCTAACCCCTCACCTCCGTCACGAGTCTGGCACCAACAGGTTACCTCAACCCTCTGCTTCTCCTGCAACAGCCCTGCCTTGCTTCATCCCTGGTCCCAGCCCAGGAGTGGGGACACAGAGAGGGACACCAGGGAGTGCTCCCCCTTTCCTGCAGCTTTGCTATTGCCAAGGTGACACACATCCGAGTTTGATAAAGCCTTTCAAAGGTGGGCTGGCATTTTTCTGCACATGTTTTTTACTCATCCTTTTCATCTGGGTAATTTATTCCCTCTTCCCCAACACAGTTTTAATTGAGTTCACAGCAGGATCCCAGCACTGGAGCAAAGAACCAAACACCACCAGCTTCCCCAGGCAGGGACCCCACGGAGAGCTGCCAGGCAAATGCTGCGCCTGGTCAAATCCTGGCTTCTTACACCCCATCGTGCATCTTCTGCCCGCCCCTGCAGTCTCCCGGGCAGGGTGGGAGCCACTTGAGCAGTCCGGGCTGCACAGTTTGGGATAAGCTGCTGCAGGTGGCAGATAGACCCTGGTGAACCCCGGCTCCCCCCCAGCTCCTGCCACGCTACTCAGGATCAGACCAAGCACAATTACACTTGCATCACCTCTCCCCCACAGCCCACCTGCGTCACCCCATTTCCAAGCAGCTCTCCATACGCCTGGTGCAGCAGGGTCTGCTTTCAGTCTGCACTGCTCATCCTTTATCTGCTCGGTCCTGCACTGCCGACCTTGTGAGCTCACCCTTTGCTTCAGCCCTGCCCTCCCCGGGGAGCGGGAGGCTGCGGCGGGATGCTCCCATGCACTAGGGCACTGAGGAGCAGGAGCCGCTGCTGCTCCCACCACTGCTTTCCTCTCCGCTCACAGTCACCAGGAAAAGCCCACGCTTCTGCTGCCAGAGCATATTTGATTCTTCTGCTAACCTGACCTTATTTAGTTCATTATAAGCCCCCAGGACATTGCAACTGTAACTTAAAAGGAAAAAGAAAAAAAAAAGCCTAACAAAAACACAAACCTTTTCTCTGATCAATAGTGCAGGCAACTGGAAAAGGTATAATTCAATTTGTCAGCACACAGTTATTAGTTACTGTGATGGAGCCCTTCCTCCCAGTGCCGCTTCCCTTGCTGGTCCCGATGCTACTGTCCCTGGGGCAGGGGAGCAGCCCACGACGTGACACGGAGCCAGGGAAGGACTGAGACCTAACAGCCACACATGAGCTAATGGAGCTATTGCCTACAAGCAGCGGCAGGGCTTTGCCATGCCTGGGAGAGGGCGAAGAGGGGAGAGACAGAGGTTTCTGCATTAAAAGCAGTGGTGACATCTACCTCGTCCTTCCATCAGCTCCCCTCCTGGGGCGTGCACACAGTGTTTAGGGGTTGCCACATCTGCACCCTCTCCTTGAAATTCCAGTGCCACCGCTCTTCCCAAGCAAGCCAGTCTTGCCTTGCTGTGTGTGCTCCCCTTGCTGCACCCCTCTGGGATTCTGGTAAAGCCACATCCATCCTCAGCAAGGACCCACCAGCGGACTGTCCCTGGGCTCATGTTACTAGCGCTCCCCTTTTCCTCTCTGGTAGGGAGGGCTGGGGCAGGAGTACAGCTGGAACAGGGGAGAGAGCCAGCGTGCCCCAAAGGGTTCTGCTGTGGACCAGCTCGCAGCTAGGGAGAGACCAGCAGGAAAGGAAACAACAGGTCATGCACAGGCTCAGAGGAAATCAATTACCATATGAAACTAGGGGCTGACAGGCTTTGGGGAGCCTTATCGTATGCCTTCCATTGCTCTCCATCGGCAGCCTAGCCTGAAATTACCTCCCGCTGCTCCCGACGCGCAATGAAAGCGGAGGGGAAAGACGCACAGCAATGGCTAGCCATGAATACCAAGCGGCTTCTGCATGTGCCGATCCTCCTTGTCCATCCCTTGGCACGGTGTCTCCTGGACCACCTACTTGTCCAGTCCCGAGATCCCACCGGGGAGCAGAGAGCACCCGTTGTGCCACACCGCGCCGCCCGAAACCCTAGGAAAGAGACATTTACAGCAATACAACTGCTTAGCTCCCTCTCCACTCTCCTCCCCCAACTTCTTCACTGGGGAAACCTCCAGATACGGATCCAGAGATGTCTCTTTGCATTTGTTGATGTCGACAGGCATATCACACACACATTCATTATTTAATCTACCTTTGAATTGGGCTAAATAGTTCTAACGATAATTACAGAGCATTTGTATTTATAGAAAACCGTCATGCACAATCTGCATCCACACGGATAATGCCGCTGTGATCTATAAATATGGTAGGGGATGGTGTGGGAAGGCAGACGACGCTCCTAGTCGCCATGAAACGCAAAATGCACGGATGGCCTAACCACGCGGGGAGCTATTACAGCTCTTCTCATTTTTGATCATGCCGCAAACAGAGAGCTGACGTGCAGCCGAGCAGCCACACGACACCGGCAAGGACAAGGACGGGGGCCAGGAGCAGACCTGATGGTGGGGTACGGAGAGACCAGATGAGGGAAGAGAGATGGCAGAGCAGCCCCAGGGAAGCAGGACGGGGAGAGGATCAAGGGGAGCAGGAGCAGAGGGAAGCGGGATGCTGTCTGTGCTGCCTGGCATAAAGACTCAGAGCCCCAGAGGGGGAGCAGAGCAAGAGCTGGGGAGCCGCAGGGACGGGGAAAAGGAAGGGAGGATTCGCTGTTCGTCTTCACACAGCAATAAAAGTTTTACAGCAGCGTAGCCAGCTCTTATGATTTTATTGCCAGTATTACAGAGGTAGAGCTTCTCAAAGCCCCAGCCCCTGGAGTCAAGTTAAGACGCAGGAAGCTTGGCTTTCATTAGAAACCAAGGGGAGAGGAGAGGGGCCAGCCCTCCCGTCTATGCAGAAATGCTGGAGAATGTGGAAACACTGGGCTCCAACTCCAGCAGCAAATATAAGGAAGCCAGTATTTTAATATTTACTTGGTTTGCTAAAAACAACCTTATGCCTCTGAAGTGCAGGTGAGCAGAGAGTTGGGCAGCCCTGTGGTTTGGGAGGACTCACAGGAGGCAGCTTTAGCACTACCTTGGTGAGATTCCCTGTGAATACCCACGTGGTCCCTTGTCGTCCCCCCCTGTCCCCCCTCCAAGCTTTCAGCATGTCTCAGGCTTTCCTTCCCCACCTTCCGCCCCAGCATGCAGCCTCAGGTCAGGTGTGATGCAGGGACATCCCAAGTGAGCCGGGAAGCTGTTTCGCAGGGGTACTTGCGCTCAAGAAGGGCAGGACCGTATGGGATGCTGCTCAGGGCTGCTCAGCGCGAGGTCATTACATTACCTATCCCCACACATGCACACATACAAATTATGAGTACTTATATTGCATTAGTGCCTGGAAATTTCATTCCAGTCATATCCCATTCAGTGAGATACTGCACAGATACAGAACAAGCAGCTTTTTTTTTTTTCCTAGAGAGAAAAGCTGTGTTTCTCTGCATATTGGTTTAAAGCAAACACAGCCAGAGGCTGCGCACGCTTGAGTAATGGCCCACGACTGTGCCAATGAACAGGGAAGAGATGGCAGTGCAGTGCCCGTGTTCATTTGCTTTGAGATCTCCTTGTGGCGCTCCAGTAATGGATCTACCCAACCCGGCTCTGCAGAAACCATCCTCTGCAGGAGGAAGAGTCCAATCCAGGCCCTGTGTTTCTTCAATTTAAGGCTTTATGTCTCATGTTTCCCATTGCTAATTTACAAGCAAATATTTAGCCATCTGGCAGCCTCATCCACTGGGCAGCAAAGCGAACCGTTTGGCTTCACTGCTGAAAGGGCGAAGCCGACATTAAACTTCTCTCCCTGAACACCGGGCACCCCCTTCCGACACAGCACGGCATCCACCATTTGGCAAACTGCTCCTCCGCCATCTGCATGGAGAACTCTCCAAAGGGCACGGAGGCTGCTAAATATAGCAGAGAAGCTTAGCAAACATTTGCAGCCAGGCTGAGAAGACTTCTCTCAAAGTTACATCTTCCCTGGACTGTCTCCCTTGCCTGTGATGTCTCGGATATCCTCAAACACCTCTGCATTTTTCAGTCCCATTTCCTCTTTGGAGTCTTTCCCTTCCTCTCTCTTCCTCATTCCCTTCTCACTACCACTCTTCACCTCTACTTTTACATTTGATTTCTCCTAACGCTTCCCTTCACACTCGGAGGAGGGCTCTAGGTGATGCCAGTGCTCCTTTCCCAGCCCACGGATCCTCAAATTCAGAGGGAGAGCGCATACAAACAGGAAGAGTTTGGGCAAGCCACATGCCTCTGGTAGGTACAGTCTCATCTTTGCACATACCTTATGTTCCTTCTATGCTTTAATATTCCTTGGTCTCCTCTAAAAGTGGCCCTAAACTACACACTGGCAATGGGAGGGCTCGTTGCCTTTGCCTGTAAGAAGTTACTCCACCTTGCTCTCCCTGCTCTCCTCTGTGGGTCCCAACATCCCGGCAGTAGCACTCTCCAAGGCCAACCAGGCAAGAGGATCTATTTCCAAACACTGTCAGTCCCATCCCAGCTTGCATGAGGTGTCCACCATTTCTGCAGGGGGTTCCCCCTTCCTTTGGTTACCCACCCACCAGCCAGTGGCAGGTGAGGCTGATTTTCCCACTCCTACATGAAAATCCACTGCCTCGACAACTTATCTTCTGTCTGACTTGGAGTACCATGCAGTGCTACAAGCCCTGAAGGTCACATCCACCTGCAGCTTAACAGTCCCCTTACTCCTCTTGTTCCAGGAAGGCACAAGGCCAGATAACTCCTCCTGGCGCAGTTTTAACCTTTCCCATCAAGGCCAAGAGGGACCAGGAGCAGTATCATTCATGGCAGCATTGACCTGCCCCGCACAGAGCCAAAGCTACTAAGAATGAGGGAAATTACTGTAGGGTTTGGCTGAACCACACTTACAGAATTCTCAGACAGCTTGATCCCACCATATCCCTGCTCCCTGCAGAAGAAACAGACGTCTAGTTGTGTTTTATCACAGCAAACAAACTAAGCAACAGAGAAGAAAAACAAGCACCCAGCAACCTGGGCATGGACAAGTTTGGCAGGAAGACAGCCCTTGCTGCTGTCTGGGTCTGAATTGTTAGTAGTGCAGCTCCTGTAGTTTCCTCATTGGGAGAGTAAAGAAAGGGAAAAAATACAAGAAAACAAAACCCCTTTAACAATGAACTCTCATGTTCAGTCAGACGTAACAGACAGAAGAAGGGGGAGAGAGAAAGAGAGAGAGGAAAGGAAGAGAGACAATAGAAGACAGAGTACTATTTCCTCTTCAAATATTTATTTTCAGGTCTGCCTTGGAGTGCTGCTTATTGAGATATAGAGCCTCACTGTGCAGAAGCTTGTAAGCTCCTGCTGCATGTGTTCACGGCACTGCCTTATCTGGATGGCTGAAGCTGCTGGGAATTCCCAAAAGCCCAGTTCCAGACCCCTCAGAGGGAAGCTCTCCTTTGGGTCCCTTCCTGGGACCTCACCTCCGGGCACCCCGCCATGCCTGCTCTTCAGCTCTCCATCCCAAGCCCAGCGCCAGGCATCTGAGGATCTTATCTCCTCCAGGCACTGGGCCGGACTCTAGCTGGGACCTCAAAACACACATCTCCAACCCTTGGCTCTATGACCAAGGCACAAGACAGCACTGGGGCTGGGGCCCTGAACTGGAGCTCCTCAACATTTTGAGCTCCCTCAATATTTGCCATGACACCCTCTGGGCAGCAGAGTTGGCCTGCATGGGGACAAGAGATTCTCCAGCTGGTCAAGCGGGTGAGCTGAAAGTAGTGACCAAGCAAGGTGGTAGAGAGCCCCAGGCTGCTGGAAGTGACATATCTTGGAGGAGAGCCAGAGCTGACATCCTGATCACAGACAGCAATTAAGAAATTAAGCTATCAGAGAGGCTTTTTGGGAGGGGTGAGTGTCTGTGGTTTGGTCAGATGCCAGAGCAGGTCAATAACATTTGTCCTTCCCCTCTCCGCTGCAGATGGAGATCCTCTCCTGCTCCTGATCTCAGCGCAGCCACATAGCTCCCTCCTCCTGCCACCATGCACCGTGGAGGACACGCAGCGGCAGAGGAGGAGAACATCAGGATTCCACTTACAGTGGGGAGAGGGGTTGAACAGAAGCCACCTGGAGAACTTAGACCTAGCAAAATCAGCGTCATCTTCCCCTGAACTATAGCCTCTAGCTATTGCTCGAGCCCTTTTTCGCAGGGAAGGACAGGAACCTTCAGCAATGCTCCCTGGGCAGATAGCAGCAGCCATTCCCCATCTAACCCATGTCCGCTGGGCAAGAGGCAGCCCTTGGACAAGGACAGCGATGCCCAGGGAGCCTGGCACCAGGGCACACAGCCACAGGCCATGTGATGCAGCACGTGGTGCATCCAGAGAAGTCCTTGGGGTGGGGGTCCCATGATCATACAGAAACGCCTCCACGTGATTATACACATGACCAACAGCGAGAGCGGGGGGCATCCCATCTGTTGTTGGAAACGCTGCCATCCATCCTGCAAACGATGGGGTCTGCAGGTCGCAGAGTAAAATCACTTGCTTGGCTGAGAAACCCCGATTAGCCCTGATTACTCCCCATCTCCCGTGCAGCTCAGCTCCACGTACCAGAAACCACAACAGCCACAGTGCACCTGTACTGGCACAACCCCCCAGCCTCTCACTGGCCACTACATTACTTGTAATGAAACCGAGAAAACTATGGTTCCTCATCTGAAAGACCGTGCTGGGAACCACATGGAAAGAAGCCCAGCTGTGTCCCCAGACACACACCCAAGAGCGATGGACGCACACCCGCACTTCTCCCAGAGCAGCACGCACAGCTCTGGCATCGCAAACACCATGACCTCCTCCCCATCCCATCTCTCAGCGGTGCTCTCCGCTGCGCTCACACGTGTCATTTGCATGCTCCCACCGCAGCCTCACATGCTTGTGTGTCCACATCTGCACTTGCATGCCTGCAGCCACACACGGACAGCTTCCTCTCCGTGCTGGGCCTGAGAAATATTGATTTCTTTCCCCCCTGCAATATTTCGCTTGGCTGAGCAGATTTAGAATTGAAGAGTCAGACTCTGCCTAGAGACCAGAACCATATTTAATTCCATGGTTTAAGAAGCCCTGGAGCAGGTTATTCTTATTTTAAACTACCAGTGCATTTAAAAGCAAGTGACATTTCAGGGGGATGGGATGGGAGATGGCTGGTGCCCTCTGCCTCGGTCCAGCCGGCACTGGGAAGAGTCTTGCAGCTCCGCTGCTGCTGCGCCGCGTCCCCACAGCCCCATCAGCTGCTCTGCCCGCGCCAATGAGAGGCGAGGGGTGGTGGCGAGCTCACCATCAAAGCTCAGGAGACCTGTTTCCATGTCTTTCTAACCGAGGAGAAATGAAAGAAAGAAAAGAGAGGAGAAAGGAAAGGTGTGAAAACCTCTGATGAAAATTGCTCGGTGCATTGAGGTTTCACGATTCATATTGTCTGCTCCTGTACCCAGGCCCTGCTCATGGAGCGGAGTCCTCGGTAATGAGCAATTTGCAGATATTGAACAAAGACACAGTGCCTCGTCCAGAGGACAGTCCCTGATGGTGCATGATCACGGAGCAGCGCTGCTGGAGGGCAGAGCCGTCCACGTCCATCTCCCTGACAAACACACCCGCCAGCCTGCTGTAAGTCAGGGCGGCCACTTATCTCCCCTGCCACAGCTCCCAACCACGAAGCCTCAGCCCCGATTTCCAAAGGAGACGCAACAGTGACTTTTAAAGGGAGAAGGGGGGAAAAATACAACAGCAAAGACTCAGCCAAAGCATCTAGGAGCCTGTGCCAGGTCCAAGCAGTTGTGCACAGACCAGGCTTGACACACGCACCACCCGCTCTGTGCCACGCAGTGCGTGTCTGCTACCTGACGCAGGGGCAGAGGAAAGGCAAACGGCCCCAAAACAGAGGGTCCAGTTCAACAGGAGGGGGCATCCAGGCAAGATCAGCCCTGCCAAGGAATGGGGGAAGGTACACTGAAGAAAAGGAAAGGAAACACGGGTCCCTACACACTCCCCTCATCACAGCTCTAAGGACTCTCAGCACAGGCCCTGCTCCACATTGAGCACACAAACTTCCACTGTCCCCCCGCTTTGCCTCAGGCACCGTCCCGGGGTCCCTGCCATTTCCAGCCACGCAGCCATCCCCAGCAGCCCTGCCACATACCCACGGAGCGACAGGCGAACAGAGATGCTCTTTACAGCCTCTAAATGAAGATGAAGACACCAGGTGCCAGACACCTCAAGGGCACTCCAGTATGTGTGTGTCCATATGTAAACACATGCATCTACTGAACAGCAAGAGACCAGCAACACCACCAAGTGCTTCTCCCGGGGTCCCCGCGGGGCTGGAGCTGCCTGCCTGCTCCTGCGGCAGGCTCAGCTGGGCTGCAGCGAGCGCGCAGGGGGCTGCTCCTTCGCCCGCTGAGAAGGCAGAGACACCAGAGAGCCGCTCCTCCAGCTGGGAGACGAGCCTAGCAGGGCTGTGGTTTGCAACTTGGGGGCTGCAGAGCCCACAAGGAGCTACAATTCAGTGGGAGACATGATTCACAGCAGGGCGAGCTGCGGGCTGCCGGGGGTGAAGGCAGCCCCAGGGGCTGCGGTAGGGGCTCAGGACAGCTGCGGTACGGAGAGATGTAGCACCTACCGCAGCAGCCTGTGCATTAGCTCGCTGTGGTCTGCTATGACACAAAACGTTGTTAGCTGCGGCGTTGTATTTTGACTGAAGCAGACAAGCAGGAGAATGAAAATGGATCCTTTTATGTAAGCTCCCGCACATGCTGTAACAGCTCCTGACATCCTTCCCCAGCTCCACTCCTTGCCGGTGCTCATGTGTGCGGCGGGTGAGCTGGGATTGCACCGGGCAGGGGGAAGGGAGGCTGCAAACTGCTCCTGGCCTTGAAAGCATCAGTTTGGGCAGTGGGGTGGCACCCCATGGGGAGCCAGGCAGAGCGTCACCTGCTCGGGAGCATAGCAAGAAGCCCGATGGCGTGGGTTGGACCTGGTGCCAGACAGGCCAGCGCCCAGGGCTGTGGGGTATGGACGCCATAGGGCACCCCAGCGTGAAGGGGCAAGGCTGCAGGCAGGTACAGCTTGAACTTGAGACCACCTATCTGGCTAAACTCAGACAGGGACTGCTCCAGTGAGACTTGGTCACTTCAGTACATAACAGGGCCGTTATGTGCCCTGTTGTGAGCTTGGGCACAGGGAGGTCACTTACTGGGGGGCTGTGTGGGGACCCACCATGCCAGGGGAAAGGTCTGAGTGAATAGGAGATAACAGAGACGCAGAGCCGGAGGAACGAGAGAGCACAATTAGCTGTGGTAAAAGCCAAGGCTGTGAAAGCACATTACCATTAGCATAATTATTATTATTGCAATTATTTTTTCCATATTTTTGACAATTCACTAAGAATTAGCTGAACAGAAGAAAACATCTTCTGTTAAATGCTGGTGAATCTAAAATGTAGAGAAGAACAATAATGTTTTGCTTTACCTCTAGACGCTTCTAAGGATATACCCATTTCTTTAAGATAAAAGTTGAGGAACTTTACAACCAAAATTTTCGTTCTAAAGGAAAATGGCAATCACTTCATAGAGAGAACAACAGAATGAAACCCCAAGATATTTGTTTGCTTTTCTGCCCCAAACAAACAGTTCCACCAAACAGAGGTATGTCTGCAAACTTTCAGTACTGCTGAAGATGCACTTTTGCCTCAACAACCACCACCACAAGAATAAGCAGCAGCTTCTGCAGTATCTTGTCTTGATCTGCTGAGACAGGCCAGTGTCACCAGAACTACCAAAAGCTTCAGCACACGGGTGCAGCCAGTGCATCCATCCTCCTTCCCCCATCCTCCCGGAGAACCGGCACAGGCAATAAATACCCGTAATGAAATGGCTTTAAAGGACAAAGAGTATATGAGGACAAAGTCAGAATGAATCAAAAAAAGGATATAAAAATAACAAAAAAGCATTGCAATTAGCTAAACTGTTAAACGAATCAAAAGGTATTAAATAAAGTTTCCTGATTGTCAAGTTGACAGAGTTTTGGTTTTTTTTATATTCAGGAAAGGAAATGAGTCCCTTGAGTAAATCTCCCTGCTCCAGGGCTAGGCATTAAAGGCTTTCTGGTGGATGTCGCTGGCTGAGGTCCCTTTGATCTGGGCTGCGGGATGTAACACACATTCCCTGGCCAACACCTACTGCCCTCCTCTCGCGCCCTCACCACAGCGCTGGTGCAAACAGAGCTGCAGGCATGGGCAGGGCTGTCCAACGCGGGGGCTCTGTGCTGGTTTGGATGCATGGGGAGAGCCGAGTGATTGCTTGTCCCCCACTGCTATCCAAATGCCACCAGTGGGCCTTTTTATCAGGGTGCCTTTGCATCTCCAGCTTGCCATCTCTCCTCCAAGTAGGACAAAACAGCAGGGCTGCTATCTGTCACATCTCCACCTTCACCTCTCCCACAGGCACCAGCAACAATTTTCCCTCTCCGGGGAAAGCAGCTTTGTTTAGCAGCATGTTACCTGTCAGAGGCTCTTCCCTCAGCATCTCCTGAAGTGAGTGAAACCTTTCTTTTCAGAGAGGAGAGGAGATGCTCTGTCCTGCAGCAAACACTGCCAGCACCCTGGCACAAGACCGAGCACCTTAGTGGCGTCACAGCAGGAGCCCTGAGAGGTGGCCTGGCTCCCTTGCTCCCCACATCTACGGAGCAAACATCCAGCTGCTCAGAAGCACCAGACAGGCTGATGACATTATTTCATGCCTGCAAGGTCATTTATGGGAGACAACTACCCATACATGTATATATATGTGTATTTCTGGGTTTCTCCTGTGCTTTGTGTATATGCATAACCCAGAAACTTAACCAGTGAGATACCAACAAACCTATCAAATGAAGCAATTTGTCTCAGGCAATTACCTGAGCTGCCTCTGATGTCGCTGTCTTGCCACTGACAATAAGAGGCTCTTAAGTGTCCTGAAATTGTACTGCGAGTTCCCCAGTGCTCTCACCCCCGCCTTCGCTCCTCTCCCTCGAGCTCCTTCCCGTGTTTCTCAGCAAAACACTCTCTTACGCAAATAAACATGCAGGGAGGCACAAAAGGCATTTTGTCTAGGATTTCAATACAACCACGTATTTCTCATTCAAATATTCAGCTGTATCCTTCAGAGATCAAAAGCATAGTGCTGAAATGAGGCGAGGCACGAATATCCCAAGCCACTACCTCAAACTTCCCTTTCATTCCTGTCCTGGCTGAGGGAGCCGATGGAGGAATCTGTCACCCCCACAGCAGCGGCTCCCGGGTGCCACAGACCCAGGGTGCCTGCGCACACAGGTACAGCTCCATCTCCCCACAAAGCCCCGCACAGCCATAGATTACAGTAACGGCCATTAAAGCCTTTATGAGGGATTTCTGTGCAACAGGCAGATGATCTGGGTGCTACAAGGTCTCCAGAGAGGTGCAAGTTTGGGCTGGCACATCCCAGACCAACGGAGAAATTTCCCTGCTACAAGAAACCTGGCCCAAGGAAGGATCCGCGTGTCCTGCCCCAGCACCCAGAGAAGCCACGGCTTGCCGTACAGGGAGGAGAAAGGCACAGCCATACTGCTTCCCTGGTGCGCTGCCTCCTCCAGCATGACCAGCACTGGAGCATCACTAGCACTCACTGCCACCTTCCCCCAGTGGAGCTATACAGAGAGGGAAGGATGCATGAGTGAAGTGCACCCTGACCCGGAACATGCCTACAAGCCTCCCCTGCACCCCTACCTTCCAGCCACAGACCATCTGCTAGCCCAAAGGGCACCGTGGGCTCATGTTTGTTAACAGGGACCAGTTCCCCTGCCCCACAACCTCCACAGCTGAGCCTTTTAGCTCTCCTTCCATCCCAAACAGCTCTTTTCCCCCATGGGGACCTGCGTGATGGGGCAACAGGGCTGAGCCCTGGCAGCTGCCACGCTTCTCTCCCCACCTTGCTGAGGAAGGTGCTCAGCTCCAGTCATGGGGTTTGGCATGTTTACTGTATAATATATGAACTCATACCAGTTTTATAAGCCCCTCCTGGCTCAAATCACATTGTAATTCTGAACAGCCTTAAACTCATTTAAATCCTAATAAAAACACCGCCCTGCATTTGCATTCGCTGCTTGCTGGTCCCTGCGGCTGCTGTGACAGCGGTTCCTGTGGAATTGATAATGCTCGGGACACTGCATACCGGAAACCATCCCTCACAGGTAGGGTTGGGACACGTACTTAATAGGACAATTAAAAAAAATAGACACAGGAAACAGACCTCCAGGCTGATTTAGGATGATGCACAGAGCAGTGGGGTGCCAAAGCTTTCACAGCAACATAGCAGAGCAGCAGCACCAGTGCTGAAACCTGTGTCCCACCTTCCCTGGGATCCCAGAGGAGGATCAGGCCAGGTACACGGCTTTGACAAAACAAGGCACCTGCAGACAGCACTGTGAGGAGTTTGTAAAAGAGGGCAGGGAATGACTAATGAAGTGCCAGCAAATAACAAGCACTGTGGATGCTGCAGGGAGTTTGTGCATGAATGGCACAGGCGCCCTGGGGGCGGACACAGGGACAGACGCAAGAACTTGCCCTGGTTTCCCATGCTGCCTGGTGTGCTGGTGACAAGGGGGGGCTGCTGTTACAGCTTGGAGGCACGTCACGCCACAGGGAAGGCGCTGTGACTGCATCTCACAGCGCATCTTCCACCCCCCAGGCCACTGTGATGAAGCACCAGTCCTGCCCTTCCCTCCCAAACACAGACAAGTGGGATTTGCTCTGGCTGTGCTGGAGAGGAGGGAGCAAGAGGCTGGGTGACAGGGGCCCTGAGAGCCCCAGCTCCCATCAGCAAGCCCATACAGCTCTCCAATCTCACCCCAGGCACAGCAGGAGTGCTAGGGCAGCACTGACCCAGGCCCTGCCCATGTGCTCAAGGTCACCTCTCCCACCCTCCCAAGCTCTGCTGCTCCACCACTCCCTACACCATCCATGCACCCCACTACAACCTCTTGCCTCTTCCCTCCATGTCCAGCTCTGCTCCATTCCCAGCCCTCTGCCCTGCTTGCCCTCCTCGGCACTTGCCCAGCGCTTTATGCCTGGCTGTTCTTGGTGATGACATTAATACTCTCCCCTGAAACAGTGAGATTATGAGCTATACCCTTCCAGCAATAGAAATACTAATTATTACTGAGATAAATGGGAATATCAATGATGAAAGTCAATATTATTGCCTTCTTTGTTCCTGTTTGTTTTATTTGTAGATGAAAAGACCACTCAGCCCGTCTCCCCAGGATGTGGTCGGGAGCTGGAACAGCTCCTCTTGGCAGGCTTGTCCAGAGCCGTGCTCTGATAAGAAATCATACTGCACACATGCTTGCAAAGGGCTCTCTAAATCAGCAGCTCTCAAAAGCAGGCATTGTCTTTGATTGATTCATAAAACTGGAGCTGCCTCTGTTCCCCACTCCAGTACCAGGCGAGGGAGGATTTAGGGGAGGGGGAAGGTGTAACGTGGGTGGAAGTGATTAATTGCGGAACACGGCACAGCGCTGGGAACGCTCCACAGTTTGGCTGGGTTTGACGCTGACGCCTTCATCCTCCTCGCCCAGTGGTTTAGCCACCAAGATGAGAATCGAGGGTCCCTTCCAGGCTTCGACACCGGCTCTCAAGCAGACCTTGGGCAAGTCCCCCAGCATTGCTGCGGCCAGGCAGGAGCTTGCAACAGCAATGTTGCCTTATTCAGCAAGTCTGCTCCCTCCGCATATTCTGAGTCAGAGCTGCTGATTTCAGTGACAAGAGACCTTTTTTTTTAAGCCCTATTAGCCTCGCAGAGCTAACACAGCTAAGAGCAAGTGAATGGGATGCTAATTTTGGATCACGCCTAATAGCGTCAGGAGAACGCTTCCCCGAGTGGCCCCTCTCTGCAGGCAGGTGGATGTGCTCCCCATGGCCACAACCCACCGCCGTCTCCCCCATGTCTGCGGGAGGCAGGGCACAGCAAGGAGGGAGCGGTGGGATCAGGGTGGGACGCACTCTGATGCGCAGCTTGGCACACCCAGAGCACAAGGCACATTTTTCTTGTTCCCAATACACCCTGTTACGTCACTAAAAATGCCCCCATTCCTTTCCGAGTCCCCAGTCCATCACCAGCAAACATCCATGGGAACAAACCAACCCACTGACCCCCAACTCACCCATCTCCAACTATCAATACAGTGGTCACCTCCCTCTAATGAATACAAACCAGCCCAGCCCCTCTCCCTGCTAACGAGGGCAAACACTACTGCTGCCTCTCCAAATGCAAAGAAATCAGAAGAACTGGAAGCTTTGCAGAAGTAATTACGCCAGTCTTGAAAAAGAAACCAGCCTGCCCCGAGTATTTCATGGAAGGTGATTTTTTTTTTTTTTAAAGNTTTTTTTTTTTTTAAGACTTTTTTAACCCCCTCCCCCCCCCCCCCCTTGCGCATGTCAGGGTGCAATTAAGCAGAAAGTATCAGTGCATAAATCCAAAGAAACAAACTACCGTGCACACCCAGCTCCTGCTCTCGCTCGCTCCTGCTTCTTCCCTGCGTTTAACATTAATGTGACATCCCAAGCTGTGTGTGCACAATACTATCTCCCACCCTGAGACAGGGAAGAGCTGTTCGACTGCTAGAAAACCTCAAGTGCCTCCCAGCCTTGCTAACACGGCGCCCAGGCTCCTGCCACAAATAGTTCCCAATGGTCCCTGCCAGGGCTCCCAGGCACTGCAAAGCCCTAAGCATCAGGCACCCCACGTGAAATCCCAACACGGCAAAGCTCTCCGGAGCCGCTGGAATGTGACGGTGGCATCCACGTTTGCACCAAGCTGCTGCATGCATGGTGCTGCCCTTGGGCTACGCAGCCTGGCTTGCTGCCTAGCTCATTAGCATTTTGCACAATTAATATTTATTTTTGCAAATGTGCTACCAAAAAAATATTAAACAACAAGAAAAATCTCTTTATGTTAATGGCTTTGTCAGCCCTTGGAGTGAGACGCTTGAAGAGAAATCTGGTTTAATCTAGAGAGCCAGGAGGGAACCAGGTAAGGTGTGGAAAAGAAATTCAGCGCTTTCCTTGGCCCTGCGAGGGTGAAGGAGCAGAACTTCAACAGCACCTACCAGAAGAGGCCACGGACTCCTCTCCCTCTGTTGCATTCCTTCCCTCCAGCCTCGTTCTCTCTCAGCTCTTTCCAGCCACCCTGTTTAACCACAGCTTTTGGGCTAGCTGAAGACAAGAGTGTCCCTAGCTCCCCACTGTCCCATGCAAGCTCCTTGGGGACAGTCCCAACTGCTACCCCTACACGAGGCACCTCCCCCTGCTTCTGGGGGGCATCAGCTGGTCCCCCCTTTGGGGACAGTGTGGGGTGGCGGGGGGGTCCCAGGCAGGGTCTCCTGCTGCACAGGCAGCCAGGCTCTATTGCATCGATTTTTCCTTGCTCTGAGCTAAGAGATTGTTCAGCAAAATGAAGTTATCATGGGAGGTAATGTTTTCCACCCGACAACTTGTATTGCTCCTTCTCAAACAAATGCTGACCTGCACAGTGCAGCACACTCCCAGGACAGACACCTTCTGGTAAAGGAGCTGCCATCCCCTCCCTCCCCTCACCAGCTCCTGCCATGCCTGTTGCTGCCACCCAGCCCCTTCCCCTCTCTCCTTCTTGCACCCCCAGGTCACCCACATCCTCCTTCCCTGCTCCTGGCCACCCTCACAAGGGGTTTTGGCCCATTGCAGCATGAGGTGGGGAGCCTGGGGTGGCCCCATTCACATTTATGGGCTTTTGACATGACCCTGATGCTGGAAATTGCTTTAAAAAGTGAAACCCTGAGACAAGGGCTTACTGCAAAGCCTGCCCTATTGCAAGTCTGTCACTACAGAGCTAGTAATACCAGTGAGGAGAGGGAGGATTTTTTGGAAGCGTTTATGGCAGACGCATTCAGAGAGGAACAGAAACATCCCTCAGAAACCACAGAGGTTCAAAGATTTGCTCAGTTTAAACACTAAAAATTCATGCATTAAAAATCCACTCAGGTTCAGCCCCATCTCAGAACTAAATAAAACCTCTGACCACATCATCCAGCCCCAAGGTTCACTGTCTCCTTGGGGAGAGGGCTTATCCATCCGCTTGAGGCTCAGGCTGAGATGCCCCCTCCCAGAACCAGGTCCTGCTTTGCCCTGGGCTGTCGGGCAGGGCCAGGGGTTGTGCGCTGACCCCAGGGTGTCCCAGGTCCAAGATGTGGCTGCTGCCCATCATTACACTACGTAGCGCCTGGCTGCCCTGGTCTTGCACTAGTTAGTGGAGAGACCAGGCTGAGAAACACAGACTACACCCTGCTATCCCAAATTTCCTAGGAAATAACTTTTTTCCTTTTCTCAAAGGAAAAAGCACAAGCAAAACCAAAACCACCTTGTTTTCTAAATCCTATTCTTAGGAAAAAAACTTAAACTTTTGCAAATGGCGCTCTGGAAGAAAATATCCAAATCTAAACCAAAACCAGATGGCTCTCAGTGCTCGTTTTTTCAGGGAGGACTTTAACCAGCACGACCATTTCCCAGCAGAATTTTGTTTTGATAGGAGATTGCTAAGAATAAATGTGTTTCAGGGCTTGCTGCTGAGAAGGTGTTTTGACAGAAAACTGCTATTTCCATGGTCCCTCCACTTGCCCTGGCAGCCCTGACACGGTGGGAACTCCTCTGACCGAGCATCCTTCGCACGCAGCTCTCCCCGGGGCCCAACCTGCAAGAAGCGCCCGTGGGAGCAGGGAGCACCGGGTGCCTGGGTTTGTTCCTGCTTACCATAAAACGGGAAACAATAACAAGAAACTAGAAATACCTCTCCGCAGAGCTAGAAATACCTCTCTGCCAGCCCCTCTCGTGCAGGAACGTGAGGCAAAGTGAGGACACAGGTCCCTTTTTTGCATGCATCAGGTTGAGCCTATGCAGCCCGCTCTTTGCTTTCAGCAAAGAACATGATGTAAAGGGGAAATTGTATATCTATGTGCATGTGTCTAAGCGTGAAAGCCAGTTCTGCCTCGCCGCTTTGATTCCCTTTTCTCAGAACCCAAGATGGGATGCTGCCTCCTGGGCAGTCCCAGGTGAGGCCCTGGGCAGAGGTGTCCCTCCCAGTGTCACTTGCAGCACCAAGATCACAGCACACCCTGCCACATCATACCACCTTGGACAACATCAATTTGAACAATATCAATTTGAACAATTCCCCTCCCCACATCCAGCATATAAAAGATGCTTGAATCATCCTAATTTTTTTTTTCATTAGGAAACTGAATACTGCTCTTCATGGAGAGATCCCTTTGTTCTCTCCCGAGGACTGACATCCTGGGAAATTGCCTCAGCCCAGTCAGCTCTGATGTTTGCTGTCTCACACGTTGCCTGCATCAAACTGACAGTTCACAGATTTCAGCTGAGGATTTGTACGTACAGTACAAGCTGAAACCTGCTCCCATCTCTTTTAACTGTCCCGGCGAGAGCGCTGGGAAGAAGGCTGAGTCGGCGGAGAGTGCGCGGGCGCCTTGCAATGGTAATAGAGACATCTCGGAACACACTGGTTTTTTTGAGGACCCTCTCGCCTGCCCTCTCCTGGAAGATGAAACTATTTCTGCCCAGCATCCCCCAGGCTGCAGTGTTCAGCTGTCCATGCTGGTTTACTCCCCGCAGGCAGCGTTTGCCCCTCGCTGATGCAGTATGGAGCAAACACACCTGCCTAAGCAGAGCCATCCTGCCCCATGACAAAGCCCTCCTTTCTCAACAGTGCCACCGTCCAGATATTCATTTTGGATGCCTTCCCCCCCGACCCCCGGTAAAACCCTCTCCCTGTGCAGGCACAACGGCTTGAATATTTCCTACCTGTTCCAGACACACAGGCAGCACCTGCCCCAAATCCTGGTTGAAAGCTGCATTGCCTTACACCCCAAAAGGGCTGGGCAGCAGCCCCAGACTACAGCAGGGCGGGGGAAGACATTTTATCACATTTATGGCAGCAGAAACCAGTCCAGTCCTGGACTCAGCACGACCGAGGCATGTGAGTGTCATATGCTCAGCAACAGAACAGCGCCCGAGCTCGTGTGCCACCTACCCAGGTCAGATGAAGGCAGGATGCTGGGGGATCCGATGCCAGGGGCGCGCTGGGCTTTGGCCTCTCCTCTGCTTTCCACTCATGCACTGTGGGCAAAACGATATCGCAATTAGGGCTTTAAACCTGGCATTTGAGAGGCAAGCAGGAAAGAAATTAAAAAGCTGTGAATGCTTTTCCCCTCTCTTTCCCAAAACCGGAGCTCAGCTGAGCTTAATCTTCATCTGAGCTGATATTTAAAAGCTATAAATCAGGCTGCAACAGACAGGAAAACACAACTACCAAAGTTTAGTGGACCTGCTGCTGAAAGGACCAAAATGAACTGCTTAATAGAAGCCATTTTCCCATGGAAATAGAGCAGGCCTGTACTTAGCAGAGCATTGATCTGCTGACAGCTACCGGGACAGATTTGGGCCAGAGCACTTGGGAATCATTTGCAGTGATCTCTCAAGAAACACACTCATGCAAAAGCCCTCTGAAAAACACTGTTGTAAAACAGTGCTGTAGCTGTCTACAAGACCAGATAGCACTCGCTGGCCAGCACGGGCTCGCACCACCCCCAGTAAGCTTCCCCAGGCAGGCAGTGCTGCCACAGCGGCTCAGACCCAGGCCTGGCTCTGGCTGCATCCCCGTACCCCAGCCTTGGTGGCTCCAGGTTGTGCAGAGCAATAAAAACACTTCACGCAGGACAGGAATTGCAAAACGCCGCTAAAGCCCAGAGCTGCAAAAGGGTCTCTCAGCTCAGGACTCCAGCGATGGGACAGGAGGCTCTGGCTGGGGGACCCTGCATCCCAGGGACCCAGGGAGGTCGTTCCATAGATGTACTGGGATTTGGAGACGCTGTGTAACAGCCAGAAACAGCCCAAAACACTGCCTGGAGCAAAGCACCATCACACCTCCCTGCCAGATGCCAGGAGCTCCAGTCTAACCAAGGATTGCACAGGGACAGTGGCCCTGTCCCACCCTGCCCTCCGGCAGCCTCACCCAGTGCTGCTGTCCTGGCAGGTAGGGGATGCTCCCTAAACCCAGCTGGGCAAGCTGACCCCTCCACCTGCCCCATCCCACAGCCACCCCACACATGGGAGGCGGCACAGCCTGGTCAGGCTGCCAGCACCAGAGTGCCCAAATCAACCATGTTCCAGCCTCGGGTTCACCACACCACTACTGCCACACCGAGGTACATGCAGGAGAGGAGGGAGCGCAGGTACCACGGCTGTGACTCTCCTGCCACACATGGCAAGAGGAATGTCCCACTTTCATCTTTTCTCCTGCTGGAAACCATTTTCCATCGCAATTCTCACGGTTTTGTGGGATGAGGTCAAGGCAAGGGGATGTATTCCTCCTTTTTTGGAATAAAAAAAAAAATGTTTCTCTGAATCCTGAGTAGCTCCACAAGTAGGGGGGCACAGAGGAGCCTCAGGAGACATAAGCCCTGCTGCTGGAGGGGCTCCAGTCCCCCTGCGGGACTCTGTCTGCCCTTCCCAACAGGGACACAGTGCTAGGCTGGCCAGGAGCCTCTCACCTGCCTGCTAGCTTTTCCAAAGCAGTTATCATCTGAGATAACCCAAGGACATCCAAGGAAAGCCAAAACATCTCATTTCCAGGTGTTGAGTGCCCTCGGCACTTACTGGCTTCAAATACGGGTGCTCACTGCCCCCAACCCTGGGCTAATTCTCACCATCACACAGTCCCCACAACGGCAGCAGAGAAACAGATGACTTGGAAGACACGTGGGGCACAGGTAAGGGGGGATGCAGCGCTTTCTGTCCTGCCCAACCACCTTCTATAATCTATAATACCAATTAATAGGTCATTGTTTGTTGTGGGGTTTTTTATTCCCATTATTGACTACTCCTCCTTATGAACTCATATACTTAGCGGATCTTACTATGATCCCAAAAGCTACCAGAATAAGCCTTCTCTGTAAAAACTAGGAGCAAACCAATGCCTCTGCTTTAGGGGAAGACAACTTGCCCAACCATGCTTCAAAGGACATCCGAGGTCCTAACATTGCTCAAGAGCCTGCAGAAAGCATTGAAAAAAAAAGGAAACAACTTATTTGGTTTATTTATTTATTTTTGCTTTCACACATCACTTATTTTAAAAGACTAAAAACGTGTTTATGAATTTAACATATTTAAATGGATCAAAATCTGTTTAGCTAGGAAGGAAAACAACTCTCCCACTCCAAACTTCTTGTGGGCTGGGACCTGCTTTTCAATCTTCCACCCACAGCAAATATTTCAAATCCCTTTTTAAGCTGAAAGGCTGCTTCTGGGGACAGATTGGGGTGAGGACCTGTGCGAGGGGCAGTTCCACCACCTCCATCATTGTCCTGAGCACCCCTTACCCAGAGAGTCAGGGACACCTGGGTAGAGGAGTCAACTGAGAGGCAGGGACAATAAGTGCATCTGTGTGTGGGGAGAGTATCCAAGGAGGACAAAAAAAAGTGAGAAGCCTGCCTTCCTCCTCCTCCATCAGCAGCTTTCCACAAGGAGGATCAATGCAGCCCACTGTAACTGCACCGTTGTTCCATTTTTAATTAATGAAAGAAAAAACTAATCATTGAATTAAACTTCTCATTACTCCAGCTGAATACCCACTAAGTAAATTTAATTACTGTACGAATTGGGTTTCTCCCTGCCTGTTTCATTAGCTACTGATAAAGATGAAGGGGGGGAAAAAAAAAAAGAGGAGACTGAGATGAAAACAGAGAAAGAGAATGGAAGATGGGAATAATACATGCAAAAACAGGTAAATGATTCAGCAGGTTTCAGGGGCTTCCAATAAGGGCCTGGGGAAAGACTCTCCCACCCCTCCCAAACGAGGCTGGAGGGATGCCCTGTGGGATAAAACCCCTTCCTCCAATCCACCTCCTGCCCAGGGACAACTACCATCTTCCAGGCCCATATTGTGTGTAGGAATAGATAGTCCCATGAGCTCTGCCTCCATGCATCTACCCCATGTCCCAGAGACTGGTCCCCGCTCCAAGCACCCAGCAGCTGAGCTGTGCTCCAGCGCAGGCACACCACAAGGACCTCCTGGCATGGGGGCCACAGGGTCAAGGTCCCACCACCCTCCCCAGCACTGCCACTTGCACACCTTGGGTTCACAGCCACCTGCAAAACAGCGGACAGAGCTTTGGGCACAACTGGCTCCCCTTCAAATAAGGGCAGACACTGATTTCAGATCTGTAACAACCCTTGATCCCTTCTGATCTCACATAGCTCCGAACAGCCAATTTTTGCCTCCGCGACAAAGGCAGCAACCCTGTAACACTTCAGCAGGGAGCTAGTGCTGACAAAAGCATGGGGAGCACACAAGAATGGATATCAAACACCTGCTGTCCCACCACATACCGAGACACCTGCCTGGTACTCTTTGTATTTTAAGCCTTTCTGCTGGAGTGGGAGTCCTGTGTGCCCAAGCTGCTGGGAGCCAGGGACATGCCAGCAGCACACTCCTCCTAAGAAATCAGCGGAGGATGCATTCCAGCAGCCCCCCTCCACTGCTGCACAGAATTTGTCTACGGCACAATATTGGGTCTCTCCTACTCTCCCACTACGATTCAGCCCTCCATTCCTCCTTCCTAATGAAGGGCATGAGCCATGGCAGTGCAGGTACAGCCCCACACCAGGGAGGAGTCCAGCAGCCCCCACCAAGCACAGCAATCTCCCTTCCAGCACATGCCTCCATGTCCAGCAGTTCTGCGATGTGACTGTTAATAAGATCACATTTGGGATGAACGGGGGGTAGGAGAGGGTGTCATAAATGAAATGTGCAGCGTCTTTCTCAATTAGATAGCTTCAGCATTCAGCCAAGAGCATGGTGGAAGGGCTACCCAGGAGCTCACAGTGATGGGATCTGGCAAGCATGGTCAGACCATCTCCTCCTTGTCATTAAGGGGCCAGGAGGAGCCCATGCAGGCTTCTTCTGCAGCCCCACGGGTAGGGTCTCATTCACTGCAAGGCACTATCCCTCTGCCTTGCATCAGCAGCTTGTGGCCCTCGCTGTACCCAGCTGCTCTACTGCAAGCCAGGGTGCTGCTGGGACATGGCGTTTCTCCCTCATTCCCATGACTTTGCTACATCTTCTGACCCCAAACCAAGCTGACATGTTTGAACCCTTCACCTGCATGTTTCAGCCATGCAAACCAGCCACCTCTCTCCCTTCCCTCCCTGCTGCTTCCCCAGCTCTTTCCTACTCTCCTCCCTCCCCAGCCCAGCAGGCTCCTTCCCCTGCGGGGTTTCTCCTGCACAGGACAAGCCCAGCTGCAAACACCTTCCAGGCAGACCAGAAGGTCCCTTCAGTGTCACATTGATCTCCCTAAACTGGACTTTCTCAAACACTAGACAGGGAAAACATTGAGATAACAGGCACAGACGCTGCGGGGAGCAAACAGGGCTGGGTGAGACCTGCCATGCACCCATGGCACCCAGCAGCAGCCAGCATGGCATCTGTACCAGTGGCCACCACCACAGCCTCAGGGCTCCATCCCATTCCCAGGAGGACGCCGGCTCCCAGGTGGACTCAGCACAGCATGCTCTCCTTGCAGGCACAAGCTTTCTGCCGTAGCTAAAATTAGCTCCCGCAGAGTCTCTCCTGCCATCCCCGAAGTCATTGGTACAACATGTTCTGCCACCACAGGCTCTTCCCAAGCTCTCGCTCAAAAAAACCCAACGATGCGTAGTACGTGCCTCGCAGCTCCGACTCCCTCGCACACTCAAAGCAAATAACCCCGCAGGTTTAGCAGCCCCCACCTCCCCGCTTGCTGCGCTGCGCTGCTGAGGGCAAGGCTCCCTCCTCCTGCCTGCCAGGGCTGCCCGAACTCCCTCGTGCTGCCCACCAGCCCAGCAACCCTGGTGTAACACCCAGTTCCTCCAGCTTTCAACACCAACAGCAACATATTCTGAGGATTTAGGATGGGGAAAACAGGGGAGGGGGTGGGTTGTTTGCTTGTTATTTGTTTTGGTGGCCAAATTGAGAAGAGAAAGTAATTCAGGTTGACTGAAGTATTATTTTTTTGCTTTGCCAAATTTTAAAACCCCAGCAATAATCTGGGGCTGAATGAAACATTTTGTTTGGTCTGAAGTGAAGCTTTCATTTTGTTTGTAGGTGGCTTCCCCCCCCACACTGAAAAAAAAAAAACCCTAGAAAAAATTCAAAATGAAATGTCATCTCGAAACAGATGGCTGAAAGGTTTCATTTTGAAAATGTCAAAATGAAACTTTTCAGTGTTTCACTTTTTTTCCCCAGCCAAAACCACTTGCTAAATACAACCTGAATTCGTGAGCTGTTTCTGTTGACTGAAACCCGAATTATTCGGTGCATAAGCTGTTCACTCAAAGCCTTTTTTGCAGGCCTGCGGACACACCCCACGCTGTGCATCCTGCTGCGGCAGGGAGGGAAACCGAACCCTGTAGCATATCCTCCTCCAGAAAAGTGGCACAGGAGAGCAAAAGCCCAGGGACTTACCGTGGCAGCAGACCTCTGCAGCTTCGTTTCAGGCGCTGAAGGGTCTTCCCGTGCAGCGGAGGGAGAGGGGGGTGCTGCTGCCCCAGGTGGGAAGGACAGGGTGGTCCTGCCTGTCTCATGGGACCCAACGCAGAGCAGCGGGGCACCTCGCTCAGCCCTGGATGCGCAGCCCTGCAAGACAGGATGGGGAAAGCGTGAAAAGGTGCTGAAGGGAGAAACATCCAATTCAGGCAGCAAAGGAGGGAGGTTTTGAGGACTGAGGCCAAGCACAGTTAAGGGATTAGGGCAAGGTGGTGGCAGCATGCGGCTCTGGAGCACTGGTTGGCTGGTGTCAGGTGTGTTCCCCGACTCTGCTCTCCTCCATGCAACAGTTTTCATCTCCTCTTGCCCTGCTCTCAAGCTGCACCAGCCCACCTGCTCACTAGCACAGGGCTTTCCATGCCAGTGGCCACACAAGAGATAAGCAGGAGGACATCTGTAGTATCGTATCAGCGGCAAACCCAAGCCGAGGGACCTGCCCTGCTGGACAGCATGTCCAAGAGGGGTTGCTCCCACCCACAGCCATCAATTATTGCAACTAGCCCACACCATGGCAGCTCTGGCAGAGAGACACTGAGGAAGGCTTTGCCCACCTGACCTCTCTTGCTTAAGGAGGGATTGATGTTCATCTCAGAGCTGGCCAAAATCAGATCCTAGGGATGAGCTCTAACCACCACCTGGGAACCATCTCAGGGCTGAGCAGCTCTTACTGACAGCAAACCCCATGGCCCCTCTCCCATGCCCTGAGGCTGTGGAAAAGGGGTCCTGGGTGCTAGTCCCAGACACTGCCTTGCACCAGGACCACCGCCAGGTCCCTCCATCCCTACACCCCGAGGTCTGTCCCCCAGCTGGGCGTCTAGGTGATCTTGTGATGCTGGAGGGCAACGAGCCTGTTTGATCACACACACACAAGCCTCCCACCTTCAGCAAGCAAAAATCAGGTTTTGATTGCAAAGTTCACAGTCCAAGAGTTTTCAAGCACAAGCAAAGTCCAGCAGCCCCAAATTCTGCCTTGAACTCAGGGCCTCAACACACAGCAAGGGAATGGAAATGTTTTAAATTTGCTTTAATCCTTCCTTCTCTTCCTCTCCCAAATTACCCCTCAGTGCCCCTCAGACCCAAGACCCTGCATTCCTCTGCCAAGCACTGTGACTCCTATCGCTCCCCAGGCAGCCGCAGGATTGCGGGGGTGCACTGGCAGTGTGCGGCAGAGAGGAACAAAACAGGTCAGAATCAGGAGGACGTTCTCAAAAAGACTCCAAACCTTTAATCCAACCCAAAGTCATGGTAATAAAAATCTGGTTTATATTCCACAAGAGGCCAGGTAAGGAAATCACATGCCACAAAATCTTACGAAAACAAGAGCTGACACCCAAACCCGAGATGCAGAAGGCAGGTACAGAGTTGAGGTTAGAAACATAGGTTCATTTTCTTTTGCCTTTCACCTCTGGCTCAGTTCAGGGGCAGCAGCACTAAGATGCTGCAGGAGCATTACCCTTCCAGCACAAGCACACACCACAAAATGCCGAGGCTGGTGTCAGAAAACCTGTTTTTGCGAGATCACTAGCCTGATTGCTAGATGAAAGAGGATTAGACGAAGCTTAGACTAAGCATCTCAACAGTATCAAACCATAAGATGATGCTCAGCCGTTGCGACTGCTAAGGTAACATGGAGACAGAGTTATCTGCTAAGTGAGAAAATCTTACTTCAGAGAGCCCTCCTTGGCACAAAAAAAAAGGGTATTTGCTGGGTCCTCAGTAGGAGGCTGCGTGTCTGCAGGGGCAGGGCAGACCTGGCTGCCCGCAGGAGTCTGCCGGATGGAGTCACATGGAAGAAGAGGCAGACTTGCTCCAAACTCAAACCTCCTCCCAAGTTCAGGGGGCGGCAATCGGAAATTAAGCCCATCTGTTCCTAAACCATTGCACTAGCAAAGAGGTGAGGAGGCTGAAAAACAGAGCTCTAAAGAAAATCAAGAGCGCTAGGGAGAGCGCCAGCAAGCTGCCCGGCAGGGAAGGGATGCTACGTCTCAGGCTCACTACTGCAATGAGTTTGGAGATCTCAGTCCAGACCTCAATTACACCTCTTGAGCAAGGGAGCTGCAGCAGCACATGGGTGCCTTGCATTAGCCCACCCTGGTAAGGATGAGACGAGGCAGCCAGAGCTCCCCAGACCTCATAGATGAGCTGCAGACAAGGGAAGGGAAACTGAGGCAGGCAGCAGTGGTGCGAGGGGCTGGCAGGCAGGTGGTGCCATGCCAGCTCTGGAGCTACCACAGCTAAACTCACTGGTGAGCCACACAGCTGCAGCGATCCCAGCCCTGGCAAACATGCCTTGTCGCGTGGAACGGTATTTCAGAAAAGAGTATTAAGTGATCAGCCAGCATTAAAACCAGCCAGTTTTGATGTGTTTAAAAAAAAAGTCTCCTTTTTTCCTCCCTCTGAGCCCTCTTTTCATTCTAAGAATCTCCTTTCCTCCCCCCCCACCCCCACCCCAATCCAAACAAACTCTGCTGTCAAGCCCAAACACTCACTTTGCATTTCTGCCACATTCATTCAAATAAATCATTCAGAACCAAACCAAACTTTCACATTTTCCCCTTCTCCCTTGAAGGAATAATGCTAAACCACCCAGCCAGCCTGGAAATCCTTTTTTGCCTGGTTCCTGCTAAAAGCCAGGACAGTGGGGTGTTGGCTGGGAGCGGAGGCGTGGGAGGTAGCAGCCAGGTGGGATTTGGAAGTGCTGCCTACAAAGCACCTCTTGGTGCCAGGACATTCAAAAAAAGCAATTTTTACACAGCCTTTATCCCTGAGAGACGGAAATAACAAGGGAACAGAATGGGATCAGGCATGACAGAGGCAGATTTAGGAGCAGGTTCTGAGCACCACTCAGGTTACCTAAGGCCAGGCCAGCAAAGGAGGCGAGGTGGCTACAAGGAGGCACATCCAGCACAAGGAATGGGACAGGACTACCTGGTCCCTCACATTTGCAAGGAGAAGAAACTCAGATTTAGCAAAGAGTATTTATGAGTATTGAGGAAAAAAAGCCATGCCACAGGGAATAACGGGGCTTTCTTGTGGCTGGCAGCTGAACGGAATAAATCTATCCACTGGGCATAAATTGTTTAAGCAAAAAATCCCTCTCAACTTGAATATTTTGCAAGAAAAATAGCAACAACAAAAAAAAGAAAGAAAACTGAACTCTCATCATTTCCCTCCTCAAGGTCAGAGCTGTTATTCTCTTCTGCGAAGGAGAAAAAAAACCCCACCTTTGACTAGTAGGTCTAGCCAAAAGAAATGAAAGATCTGGGAAGTGAGTGCATTACTGCCTGGGCTGACCTGCCTGGCTGAATTAGGTTAAATCTCTCCATTTAACAGGCAGTTATCTTTCAAAAGCAAGTTGGGGGGAGGCTCGGTGGTGAGGCAGAGGGGCAGTCTGGTGCAAGCGAGGAGGAGCATAATGCTTCAGTAACCAGCTCGGTACCTGCTCAGATGGGAATGGGGCAGCACCCCAGAGCCACACAGGGAGCCCTGCTGCATCTCTGTCCCCAGGGGCAGGATCCTGCTGCCGTCTGCTCCTGCCCTCATCCCATGCGCAGATGTACCAGCCCGTCCTGTGGCACACAGCAGGGACAGGGCAGAAGCACCCAGGGGTAAGGGAGACATCAGCCACTGGGGCTACAGCAGTCCAGGAGTGCAGCCTTGTGCCAGGGCAAAGGATCTAGAGCCTCTTCAGTTATTATGCAGAGGCTGTGCTAAGGTTGCTGCTTTAGTGCACTGCAGGCACTAAATTAAGAGGACATTTACAACCCACAATGCAGAGAAGCAGCTGCTAAAGGTGGCCGCGGCAAGTGACTTCACCTCTGGGTGAAAGGCTCCACGAAATCTCAGCCATGAGGGATCAAGATGGGAAAACAAGTCCCTCCTTCTACCTACTGCCCCGCAGGGCAATGCCAGGATATGTCTGGGCACCTGGGGCAAGTGGGGACCAGTAATGACCTGCTCTGTTCCGTGTCTCCGAGACAGACAGGGTCTTGGAGTCCTGCCCTTTTTGGAGGGGATGCAAAGCCCATGGGATACTGAAGTTCGGTCCAGTTCACAGAGTTCTAGTGTGACAAACTGCACCACTGTCAGGACAGCACTCAGCTGGAGCAAACCCATGGGATCTGCTCCCCAAAAATGAAGCTCCTCCAGACCAAGCCTTGCCCAGGCTCTGCACACCACAGACCAGCAATGCAGTTGTCTAGAGCATCAAACAGTTCCTGGTGGTAAAACAAGCCCTGGTGCCTGCTCAGCCTTTTTCACTGCCCATGACAGCCAAGCTGGCTGCAGCTGCCAGAAAGGGGGTCATACAGGGCAAGATGTCCTGTGGCTCCTCCTGGGAGCAGCCAGCACCACTCCCCCTTCCTCCTCCTATGCCAAGCCCAGCTCACCAGGGCTTTCCACCCAGCACTGCTCCTTCCTCCCTCTCTTTGCCCGGCAGGAACAGCCAACTTTAGCACTGGCCAAAACCCAGCATGTCTGCATGGATGAGCCAGCCATGCCCTCTGCTTCCCCTCTTCCCCAGTGCCATGGCAGTGCCCAGCTTGTTTGCTGATAAGTGGCACCAGGACCTTTTCCTCATAGGTCTAGGGAGGTACCACACTGTGCTCAGCCAGGCAGAGAAGGGGAAGGCTCTTGGTGGGAGTTGGCATAGACCTATCCCAGCCCAAGGCACTGACCTCCTGGAAGTTGCTGAGGAGAAGGGGAAGCAGAGGAAGACAAGGCAAGAGCAGAGATGAACTGACACGCACAGGAGACAAGGAGAAAGGGATTAACTCAGCTCCAGCCGTCACAAAGGCAGGAGGGTGCAGCAAGAGGGGATCTCAAGGTCGCAGTATGCTGTGCCAACAAGCACACGCATTGGCTTTCATCAATAATTCAACGTGCTCCAGAGCACAACCGTGGAGGGGCTGCAGCTGGAGGGGGCATTTCTACCCAAGCAGAGGGAATGGCAGCAATGGGTAGGAGAGCACCCCCAAAGAGGACCGCAGCACTGCGGGGCACTGGGCACCAGGAAGACTGGCTCACTCACTGGAAAGCACAAATGGGATCACGCTCACATCCCTGCAGCTTGTAGATCCTTTTGAGAAAGTTAACTTGATAAATTAACACCCCAAATTCTCCAAACCCAGGGTGTTTCCTGCCTGTAGGAATTTACAGCCACTGTAACCACCTCCATTTGCTTGGAGGTAGCATGTGTTAAGAGAGATTTGAACACTCAGTCACTGGGACCAGCCCAGGGCAGTGTCCATGATCCCTCATGCAAAGACTGCTGCCCTACGTGCAGCCCCCTGCCAGAGTAGGGTGCCAGCAGCACCAGCCAGCCTAGGCACTCCGGGAGCACCCTCACTCAAAGGATTGCTCCAAACACCCCAGCTAGGAACAGATGGCTGCTCCTCTGCAGCTTCACGGAGACCTCTCCTGCCTGCCGGCAGAGCCAAGACCCTGCAGCTCCCGTGTCTTTGGGATCCACATGCTTGAGTGCACCCAGAGTTACTGCACTTGAAAAAAGAATCAGCAGGGGACAGTTTCTGGCTTCTGTTGTGGAGCAGGTCGGACCAGTGGGTCGTGAATTGCCTCCTTTGGCCTTTAAATGTGCAACGGGTGGAATTCGGAGGTCTTGAACACTTCTGAAAGATCAGCCCTGATCCTGGAAGGCTGCCCAGGGGAAGGGACTCTGCCATCTCAACCCAAAGCCTGTGCAACAGGCCCCCAGGTGAGCATCCAATGAGCCATGGGGAAGCCAAATTCACAGCCAAGGACAGTTACAGGAATAGAATTGGCTCAGACTAAGCAAATGTAACTTTCCATCACTTCGCAACCAGCCATCCATCCTGCGGGCCAGCTGGCTGCCATGTCAGTGTGCCTCCCATCCATTTCAAGTGTCCTGATAACACCGATGCTTCACAAGACGTGTTCAAGAAGGCTTGGGAGAGTTATTATCCAAAGCCAGGTGGCTGGACTTGACCCAAATCTTCGGCAAGTGATTAAAATGATTGGCGTTTTCTTGGAAATAAAACTGCTGTGCTGTACCTGCCATCCATCTTCAGAAAATCATTAACTGCACAATCACAAAACTGAACACACCTGTAAGGCTACACAAGCACTTGCAGACTGGTGAAGCTCATCCTTACCTGCAGCTCTGGGACCACCCACTCCTGCAGGCTCCAAAAATGGGGTACTTTGGCCAAGATGCTCTTCTTGAGCATTGTGTCACCACACCTGGGCAGCTCTCGCTGCAGGATCAGGGGTGGGATACTTAGTCTTGGCGATGAGTGTTGAATTGCTGGTCTGCAATGCCCCATGATTTGGATGAATTTTACCCAATGGGTTACATGATGAGTCTATTCTGGCTGGGAACAGATTGTCACAAAACTGCATTTGCTCAGGATCCAGGTTCAGGTCCTGTCCAGGCCCCTCTGCTCCTACGGGACACAGTAACACTGCCAGCCAAAATCAAGGTATCATTCTTTCCCTTTGACTACATATGCTAAAAGTCAATTTTCTTTCCCTTCAGAGCAAAGGAAACTAAAGGCAGCAGCATTTCTAGGTGAGCAGAGCACGAGAGCAGCTACTGAATGACACCAACCAGATACCCAGCCTCTCCCCAGGGCAGCTCCTAGCCCCGCCATCTCCCACGTCCTCCCTACCATCGTACCCGCCAGCGCTGTCCCCACACTGGCACAAGGGCTGCTTTCCCAGGCAGGGCAGGAGCAGGGGATGCTGCTCCCAGGCACACTGGGGTCTCAGGCCAGCTCTCCTGCATGCCAGGGTAGGAGGACACCCCACTCTCTTCTGGGTTCAATGCCGGAACCCAGAACTCAGCTGTCAGTCCATTACAGACTAAGGGCATGAACAGAAGGACCCAAGCCCTGGCTGTTTGATGAACCAGCACAACCCCAACAGCCCACACCTACTTGCTTCAGTTTGATCCCGTTGCCCCAAGGACCGGCAACTGAGGGTTTACAGAGTGGGGACATTGTGAGGCCTCAGGGTTATTTTGCATGTCCTTGCCCCTGGAGAATATAATATCCAGGAACCTCTGGGGAACCGAGGGAGGTCATTCAGTTTTATGTCCTGTACGTAACCAAACCGTGCCAAATGCTCAGCAGGGGCACCAGCATGGAAGGTGCCAAACTTGCTGCACTGAGAAGTTGAACTGTGCTTAGATGGGGATCCCAAACAGGGTAAAATCTGCATTTAATACCTATTATCCTAACATCTCCCCATCTGTCCACTTCCCTCACATGCCTGTAACTGCAGTGTGCCAGGGCTGCCTGATATCAATGGCACTTTAATTTCATCATTCCCAACTTATTTAGAGCAATTAGGAGGCAATGAGCACACGCCAGGGGCTAGGATGCACTTGAATTGCATCCAAGGGTTACCGCAATATCGCAGGAGACCTTCAGATGGAATTATCAGTCCGCAAAAAAAACTTAAATAAAAAGGAAGGTGATCCCCAAAGGGAAGATAAAGTTCTTCTTGGTCCTATAGGTCCCTTTTTAATTTGAAATCAGCTGACAGAAATATAAAGAGATGATATTCCTCATTTAATTAGCAAAGAGACAGCATCTCAGGTTGGAAGACAAAGATAGATGCTTTGCCTGGGCATCTGGCTGGAGAAATGATCGGGGAGCGAGGCAGGGATTCCTGCGAGGTTGATTACCTAATCCCACTTCAGGCAAGCTTCTGCTTCTGGGAGCAGAGGTAAAAAAAAAAAAAAGCCATTTTGGAAATCCTAGCCAGAGAGGCAAAGCAAAAAAGTAAGCTACTTCTCCCTAGTGATTTCTGCTGGGTGGTAGGAGCACTGCACGAAGCCAGTGCCACCAAGAAAGCTACCAAAAAAAGCTAGCCAGCCTGCAGCCTGGCTTCCCAACGTCCCCATTTCATGCAAGGCAGGTGAGGTGCCAAGGAAGGGGACGGCTCCTCACTTCTGATTTAGCCACATGCCCACACTCCTCCCGCACAGGATCTTTAAATGCCTGCCTGCGTGAGAAAAGCAGTGGCCTATTTTTTCTGAGCATCTCAGTACAGCCTCCACCTCGGAGCACAGCGCGCACAGGTCTTATTTAGGATGCTTCAGACACATCCGGAGGGACTTTGGGAACAGTCTGTGGAAAGAGAAGACTGAGTGGGCAACCTGAGTCACTTCATTGCTTACAGAAGTGTACACAAGCATCTTCCATTTGAGCAAAACTCAGCACAGCTCCCGTTGACTCTGGGGACCAGAGGAAAGTGCATCTTCTCTAGCATACTTTCACTGATGCAGAATAACTGCACACCACCTTTCTCATCCGGGCTTACTGAAAGAGGGATCATCCCCCGCAGCTATGATCCAAACCTCTGATCCTGGCAATTCCTCCACAGCACAAGAGGAGCCCAGAACTGCTCTAATCTGCTCTGATGGGTGAGGGCTGTGGAGAAGATTAGCTTCCTCCCAAGGAGGAGAAAGCAGAGCAAGACACACGAGGGGAGAGGTGCATGCCCATGCGTGTGCATGCCCTGAAGAGATATGATTACAGCTGGCTGCAAAACTCGGCTCTGAACTCATTGCCAAAGAACCTGACTCACACAGACAAATCAGCCTGGCACAATCCGCTGCACGTGGGAAAAAGAGGAGATAAGCACAGGAGATCCCAGTCCAGAGTCAAAATAGACTCAGCCTTGAGCCCTGCCCTTGAGGAAGTCGCTTTAAGCTGTCAAACAAGGGCCTCTGTGCAAAGATCTCCATACGCTGGGGCTGAGACGGGTCACTGCGAGGCAAGGATGTGCCCTGCCATGGGGTGCCCCTCGTATTACCTGTCTTCATTAATGCTGGTAGAAGATGCTGAGTTTTGCCCCAGAAGTGCAAAGCCTCTGCTCATCTTTCCAACAGCATAGCCCCGGTCGCACAGGCATTCCCAGTGCTGGCCTTCCAACGAGCCTCTCTCCTCGCCTAGGACAGGACAGCCACCACGGGCTCCCTTTGCTCTCCCAGTGTCACCTTTCTGTTAAGGCTGGTCACAACAGCACTGCACAATGTCAACAGCAAGATGCCTGCTGGGGCAGATGCCCCGAGCCAGCTCAGTAAAAAGCCCTCGGCATTACAGCTGCAAGATGCTAATGGTTCCTGGTTGCTGCACCGCAGTGACCAACAGCACTTTCACCTCTCTCCATCAGGGCATTTATTTTCCACGAGATAAAAGCCACAAAGTGGCATCCAGCACATGCGATGTTATTTCACAGGACTTCTGATGCCATCAGCAACCACACGCACAGCGACTCCCCGGGACAGCAGGGAGGGGGGTTCACAGGAATACAGGGAAAGTGCCAAAATATGAACTGCTAATAAGATGTATTTTCAAATGTCACCAAGTTATGATCTATTGATCTCGCACCGGAAGCTTGACTTTTTCTGTGTAATATTAATCTATGTCACTTACACGTTCTGGGAACTGCAGATTGAACGAGTGCCATTACACTAAAATTAGTTATTACAATCACTAACTGCTAGGGGTCCAAACCAGCAACGTGCTGAAGAGCCAATCCAAAATAACAGTGACTTAACAACCTGCTGGGAGCCACCCATGCACACATAGGCTCAAGCACCTCAGCGCAGCAGTGTGGGACAGGCTCTGCTCTCAGGGCAACATCCCGGCCCAGGAACAGCCTGGATGAAGCTGATTTGGGTGCAGCTAGAAACATGAGCTAAGTCCTACCTTGAATCAGGGGAACCCAGTGAGGGAAGCATTTCCAACCGCATCCAACACACAGCTAAGGCCCAACGGCCCCCTCCTCCCTCCAAGCTTTTGAGGGGCTGTAACATATGCTGATGACACCTACTAGACTGGCTAAAGCCCTTATGAGCACCTGCAATTCCCTATGGAGGTCACCCCAAACCTGAGAGCACGATTCTGATAGGAACTCTAGAAACAAGTTGTCTAGCAGGTTTTTTCAAGAGTGAAAATGCACCAATGGGACTTTTGCCAAATATTTTAGATCCCTTTTAAAAACACGGCCAATCTATAGTCACTTCTAACAATCCCATTGACCGTTTTTCACTGAGTGCTAACAGAGACAAGTTGTCTCCTTTAGACCACTATATCATGGCTGAGAGCATCAAGAGGGGAAGATGATGGGCTTGGAGAGGAAGAACATCCTTCCTTTGCTCCACTTCAGCTGCTAATAGGCGTGCCAAAGCTCTCTGAATAGCATCACATTAGTGCTGCATAAAAAGCAATAAAACCCTAAAAACAACACATTACATGTTTACTGAACTACACGTCACACAAAAGACTGTCCCCGGGATACCACGTGAAGACTTGAAATAGCAAAGCTAAGGGCTGTAAAAAGTGCCAGGCTGGGCAGACATCCACAGTGCCCACGGCCGGGGTTCGGGTGCACACAAGAGCCGGGCACGCAGGAGCACGGCTGCGGGGAGCTGACGGGATAACCCAGCCATCGCATTTAACCAAAGGAAGCGGCATAAAACACTCAGTCTCCTCCGCCAGAAAATTGGGCGAGCCCCAACCACTGGGCATAGAGTCCACAGAGAAGTCAGCATCCAGACAAGGAATGCAGCATCCAGGGCGAGACCTGCTGCAGTGCCAGTGCACAGTCCTGGCTGCTGCCCGCCTGGCACCGACCCACAATTTCCCCCTGCTCCTTTGTTTTCACTTCCAGTACTTAGAAATTTTCACTCCTGAGCTCAACGAATTATCATTTCCAAATGCCTCTTGCCCACAGGAAAGGGAACTGCATGAAGTGCTGTTTGATATTTTCCAATAACTGTCATTATGGCACAGGGCTGGTATGGTGCCTTCAGCAGTAAATTGTCATGATGGTTTTGGTGGGATGAAATAAGTGGTTTTTAAAAGACCTTTTTCTCCCTCTGCTTCCAGTACCTGGCAGGCCTACAGCATGTTTCTCTAGCCAGGCATATGGCAAGATCACTGGGCCCTGCTCTGCCACCACAAAGGGCCATCAAATGTACCTTGGCTGGAGAGGTGAGGTCCCCACCAGCTGGTAACCTGTGGCAGAGGACAAGCCAACAGATGTGCTGGGACAGAGGTGAAGAACTGGAAGGGGTCAGGGGCAGAAAGGAGCGACTCCCCCCGTGCTAACACTGGAGAAGTGGAGTCAGTTAGAGAACTTTTGGATGCATGTTTCACCCCACCCTCAGGAAGGATGGATTTGCTAGATCAGCACAGCTTTTCAGGAGAGCTTTGGCCTTATTGGCAAGCAGGAGAGGCTCAGCTCCCCCCTCAGAGGTGAGCTGCCAGGGAGAGCACAGAAGACCCTTTGTGCTCATTGACTAAACGCGCCCTCAGCTGCTGGCAATCTGGGATGAGCAGGAGTCCCTTGCACCCAGCAGGACCAAGTGCAGGAGCAAGCACTCCCCGCCTGCCACTGCTGTGACACTGGGGACACAAATCCAGAGCATGACACTGGAACAACCTCAACCAGGTACCTATCTGTCCAGCTCCCTGCTGTTGGGATCACGGCAGGAACCTGCTAGCAAAGAGTCAGCGAACACCCCAACTGCAGAGGCATCAATCCCTCCACACAGGGAGGCTGAAAGCAAAGCCCGCTTTCTGAAGACCCCTTCTGGAGGAGGATTTCCTCCAATAAAGTTTGCCGAGGTACAGCCGGTGTGCAGAATCACAGAGGAATTGCACACCTGCAAAGCTCACCGCTGCCTCGAGAGCACAGCTCTGAGTCTTCACCCCACGCTCTGGGAAGGGGCAGCCAAGCTGCCAGCCCCACAGCCCCCGTGCACGCAACCGGAGGCTGGCAGCGAGAGGAGATGCAATGCCTCAAAAGTTTTGTGAGTTATTTTGTCACACCGAACAGCTCTGACCTTTTCAATATTCTGTATTTTTATTGGCCGCCCATTTCCCCTCGATCCCCACAGGCCCATTAGACAGAGAGCAGAGCCGAAGGCGGCTCCAGCAGCCAATGCCACTGCACAACACTGAAAAGGTCAGAGACATTGAGGCTGAGCAAAGCCGCTCTCAGGAGAGTGGTTATAGCGGGACAGGAACGCTCCTTGGCCAACACGGGCTGCAGACCAGGGCCTGCTTCACAGGGACCCCCCTGAGGCAGAGCTCCTGCCGTGGGATCCCTGGGCTGGAAGGGACATGCACCACAGGAATACCTGCTCCCAACCAGACCGAGTGCTGCTGCAAGGGGACCTGCCCGTGAAATTGCCCTGAAATTGGCTTGGTACAGATCCTTGCAATAAATACTCTGCAACACAAGAGAGCGCAAAGCAGGGCTGCGCTCCTGCACCACAGAGCCCAGCACAGGGGCTTTGCACAAATGGTCACAACTGGTGTGACAGAGAGCCCTGAGGCTCCTACTCAGGCGCTACCAGCAGGGAAAGGACCAAGAACATCTCCCAGAGCCTCTGGGAGGCTGAGATAGGGAAGGCAACTACTCAAGGCCATCTTTAGTAGATGTAAGAGGAGACTGTCTGAGTCCAGGCCTCCCCTGAAGCACTCAGGGGAGTGAAAGGGAAATCCAGCCCTGCTAGCAGGCTGCGAGCCAGGCAGGCAAACAGCGCGGCACTGGGCAGGGACAGCACACACAAACAGCACAGCTGCTTCACTCACGGCCTTTTCATCAACCACAGCCCAGCCAAGCCATCTTACGTGAAGTAAAAGCACGACACCCCCTCCCTGAAGACCCGACGCCCCCTCTGCCCGCTCCAGAGAGGGGGAGCCCCAGGAGTTAACCTTCCTCCCAGGCAGAGGCTCCAGCCCCAGAAGGGCACCCATCAGCCTGAGCAGGACCACGGGTGGATAACAAGTGTAAACCCAGCCCTGGTTCTCCATGCTGCTCCTCAACACACCCAGACTCACGAGCACAGTACACTGAGAAAGCCCAACTTCAAAAATACACACCAGGGACCTCAACCAGGGAGCTGCTAACAGGGAGGTGGTAGGAAAGATGGTGCCTTTGCAGAGCTCAGCTATCAGCCCTTCACCATGGGGTAAAAACTCACCGGGTGGCTCCAGAAACATGTCCCCCGGCGCACCAGGGTGCGCCGAGGGCCGGCTGCTCTCTGAGGGAAGGCGAGCCAGGAGCAGAGGGTGCCCTCAGCGGTGGGGCACAGGCCCACGGCTCCAAACACCACAGGCAGAGGTGACTGCTGCAGCCAGGTCCATCGACAGCAACAAACCAGGTCCAGCAGCAAAAGGAGACAGGGCTGGAGACACATCCACCCACCTCCAAGCTCAGGAAAGAAGTGAGGGGCCAGACCTGAGCTTCAATATGGCTCCCGGAGCAGTGGCTGGAGGAGGGGCTCAGGTGGAGCCTCCAGGTGGAGCTGCTTAGGGCAATTAAGGTGTTCAAGCAATTAGCTGGCCTCACAGCAGCTGGGCTCTCCGTGCCCACCCTCTCCTTCTCCATGTGGCAGAAGATGGCCATATTTTGGCAGCACGGCCAGAGGAAGTCCATGACTCAGCGGCCTGCCTGCTGAGGGGAGGGGCTGTGTGTGTCTATGTGCCCCGCCCCGGGGCAGAGCCACTCGTGCCATGGCGTGCCGGCCTTGTGGAGGTCTGTGCCCCCTCATACCCCTCAGCGGGCAGGGCTGCCCCCCCTGATCCAGCCCCTCACTTTTTATTTGTTCATAAATGTCCAAAACCAGGGCAAATATGTGGTAAATGCTCTTCCTCTGTCAACCAGAGTGAGCACTGCCAGGGGCAGACATGTTGGAAACGGGTGAACCGCACTCCATGAGCTTCTCCTTTGTCAATCTGGAAACACACCCCCCAAAAAAAAAACCCCAACCCAGAGGTGGAAAAATTAAATGACAGAAATACAAAAGCAAGAGCCAGAAAGGCCCCAGGAGAGAGCAGGGAGGAAGGTGCAGAGCCGGCGTCGGGGGTGAGGGTGGTGGAGCCCCTGGGGATGAGCACCAAGGGTTAAAAACTGCAACAGCTCCTTTCCGAGAAATGGAAAATATCACAGTTCTGGCAACACGTACTCAGATTTTTTTCTAAAATAATGTNGTTTAAAAAAAAAAAAAAAAAACCTGGATCTGGGCAAAGGAGTGCATTGACATTAGTGACAGATGGGATGGAAAAATTTTTGTTTGGAAAAAATATCTTCTTTTGAGTCACATGCATGCAGAAAGGAAAACAACTTAACCCCTCCAGTCCCCCTCCAAGCTGTAACATGGCAGCAGGGACCTGAATCCTGCCGTGCTGTGGGGATGGACCTCTGCCCTTCAGGTCAATAGAGGCCAAAGCTGGGAGGTGCAGAGGCAGGATTTTTGCCCTACAAAAAAGCATTTTTTTTCTTCCATGGAGGGCAGCGAAGGCAAACCAGCTTTCAGCCCTCCCTGTTAAACCCACATGGCCTTGCTCGGGAAAGGTTGTGTCATCCCGGCAGCCTGGCTACCGCGGGGCCATGGCAATGGCAAGTCCCAGGAGCCACATCGTCACCTCCTCCTTGGCTCCACTTGGCCAAGCCCAACCCTCAGTCCAGGGACCCTGACACCGACCACGCGTTATCTCAGAGCAGGGACGGGCTTGGCAAGAGCTTTGCTCAGACTGCAGAGACCAGGAGCGTTAGAGAGATGAGACCTGGGGAAGACGGGCTTTATCTTGGAAAGCAGAACCAAGCAAGGAGTTGTGTTTGCCCGGCAAAGGCATGGAGAAAGGAGGAATGAGAGGCAGGAGGAGGGCCAGGATGAAGAGCAGGGCAGGGGAGGGAATTACAAAGTGTTTGCCCTTGTGGTGAAACCGGCTGGAGATGAACTCCCACGGCTGCTGTTTTGACAGCCCAAACGCACTCGCTCGCACAATATCTCTGTCTTGTTAAAGGTAATTACAGTTCTTCCCGTGTAATGAGATGGTTTTTAAAGGCCATTCAAAAGAAATTTTCTATAATGAGGTTAAGGGTTTTATGGTGTTATACATCAAGGGAGCTGGTAATTGGTCGGATCCAGGCAGCATCCTGAAGCAGGGAGATAGGAGGTTCTGTGAATAATAGGCTAGCACAGAGTGCAGAGTCTCCAAAATGTTTTGGTTCTGCAGAGAAGGGAGAATAAAAGTGGAGGAAGGAGGGAAGAAAAGAGAGCAGGGAAAAGGCAGAGAGTCAGATGCTGCCAGCTCCTGCAGGACTATGGTGGCTTCTTCCATGTTGCATTTTGAGGAGCTTCGTAAGAGAAGAAGGACCAGCGTGTGTGTAGCGGGTCCCATAGGACAGTGTTTCTGCTCTGGGTTGGAAGCATTGCTCTGCCGGTCGGTGCAGGGTGGCAGCCGGCTCGGTCCCGGGCAGGCAGCAGGGAGAGGGCAGGCAGAGACTGCCTGCACGACATGGCACGGCTGCGAGATCTGGCTGATCCAGGCTTGCACGCCACCCCCGCCTGCTCCATCTGGAGAGAGGAAGAGCAGAAGGCTTTGCCCGCGCAGGGATCTCCCCGCTGCGCACGAAGGCATAGCTGCGGTGGGTTGAATGCCGTCCGGGTGAGGTGTAAGCTGCTCCTGCCTCTTACTTCCCTCCAACAAGTCGCAGTTCCCTCCCTCAGCCTGCGCAGGAAAAGCCCTGGCAGACCTGTCACCCAGCCCTCAGATCAAGCTTTTCCCTGCCAGATCGCTCCTTGTTTATTATTGCTGCTGCTGCTGCTGCTTCCGCTCCCTCCCGATGTCTCTGCTCCTCCAGGGCCGCCCAGCAGCGGGATCATTATTCCCGTGCGTTTCGTGGCAGCTCCCCAGCGCTGCTGCCGAATGGCCTGCAGCGTTTCTCCATATTTAGAAGAAGCTGATGGTGGCTGAGACACTGCTGTGGGTGAACAACAGGGAGCTGAGCTCAAAGAGCGGCTATTTTCGTGCCACCCCCAACCTGCGAGCCCCAGGCGCTAGCAACTTCATAGCAGAGCTTGTTCTCTCGGGATCTCCAGCCCACTTGTTCACACTGAAGAGGCAGGAGTGGCAGCGGAGAGACAAGTGCCTGAACTCTGGGAGGCTTAAGTGCTCGTCTGATTGAAAAATCAGCCTCTAGATGTGTGGAAGTTCACCCACCACTTGTGCTGGCAGTGCTGAAGGAGTCGGACGAGTGTGCTGGTGATGGCAGGGGAGGATGCTCCTTCCATTACTCCCACCTCCTCTGTGAGCATTGCTGGCTCCGGTGGTGAGGGGAGAATGACTGAACCGCAGCCTCGCTAAAAATCCTAAATTTTCCCTCAGCACATTAGTCAAACCTCCTGTGAACTTCAAAAGATATTTGCGAAGGGGCTGTTTTTGTTTGGTTTACTTTTCCCAAGGGTTATTTGCCCATACATCTGCTTTATAGTCCACAGCCTGCTCTTAGCAACAGCCAGGCCCAAGCTTCAGACCGTAATCTCGTGTCTCAGGGGGGCAGTGGAACCGACTTCCCAAGGGATGGACTCACGCCGGAACGTGTGGGGCTGGAGTTGAAGTCCTATGAAAACCTGGCACAGCTGCAGGGGGGAATTTGCAGGCAAATCCTGCAAAATCCCGAGCGGATGCGACTTTGCATTGTTGCACAGTGGCTGGAGGAACTGCCACCGCCATCACCCACAAAGGACACAGCCCCAGGACTCAGCCTCCTAATTTGGCTCCGTTGCCTTATTCCCATCTGAAAGTTCTGGTGCTTCTCGCCTCTATCTACTACTGCAAATTGCACAACAACCGCTGGACCCTCAGGAAACAGTTTTTAATGGCTGGAACTAACAGCTCCTGCTTGGCTGAGGCAGACGGCGGAGGCTGGAGCAGGAGGGCCTCTGGTGATCTCGTTAGCAGGCACCGCAGCCTCAGTGGCACCGTGGAGGGTGCGTAACGAAGGCGCACGTCTCATTTCCAGGGACAGTGAAGTCCCATGTTTGAGCACCTATAAACTCCTCGCTGAGGAACAAGCCACGTACCGACTCACACGGCTCAGCACCGAGCAGGGCTCCCCGATTTGGGGGCAGGTGGCGCGAGGCGGGTCTGTGCCGCAGACGCGATGCAATCTGCTTTGGGGAGCGAGCGCAAGCCTGGCTTGGCTTCTCGAACCACCTCTCCGTCACCGTGCACTGGGGCATGGCAGTCAAGCGCTCTGCACGGCTGCAGCGGGGCAGGGCTGCAGGACACGGGGTGGAAGGAAAAGGGGCTTTCCCTGGCACCGCCAGCTTCCCGCTCCTGTCAGCCTACAGAAGAAAAGGAATCGTTTCCCAAGCCCTCGGTTTCAAACCACACTAAGTGCATTCTGCAAGATGCCACCAGTCGCTGGGTAACATACATTACTTGCCTTATTCTGCCTGAGGAGTTGCATTTAATATCCTGCCTATTTATGTTTTTTAAAGACCAATTAAATATTAAAGGCATTTATCAAGGTTTAACGCTGCAGTGAGTATAACAGCGTGGATGGCAGTGATGCCAGTGCGTGTGGTTTCAGCGGGAGGTGTAAGGGGAACGGCGGGTTTCTGAGCTGCTCTGCCACGCACAGAGCCAACCGCGCAGAGCACCGTGGGGACACGAGTGGCCCAGGGGGCTCGAGAGGGGACACTACCACCCTTTTCAGGTCCCGGTCTCTGCTTTGAATCTGAGCGAGGCAGGTACAGAGAGCTGTAACTCTCTGAGAGGCGCCCGCTCGCAGGATGCGTCCCCACCCGGGATGCGAAAGCTCCTAATCACGTACCAAAACCTTTCTCTGCTCCGTTCTGGAAACCTGAAATCACAGCCACCGCCTGAATAGAGCTGGTTTGGGAATTTGTCAACTAAGTGTGTTTTCATCAGTAAATACCAGTTGGTTGAAATTCAAAGCCTTCCAAAAAAGGATCAATTGTGACAAATTACCCATTTCACAAAAATTCTGGAAAAAGACTCAGAAGGTCAAAATGTCCCATTTTTGACACATTTGAAATGAAAGAAAAATCAATTTTTAGGTTAATAAATCTAAGGTAATTTATAGTTTTGCAAAAAGAACTAGAAATGAAAAGCAACTATCAAAATGTTTTGAAATTATTTTAAAAAATCCCCTATTCAGTGGAATCAAAAGGGGTTTTTTTTCCAGACTTTTTTTTTTTTTTAATACTGCTATTGGAATTTTACATCTCTTTTCCTGGTGGGAACTTGTTTCTTTTCTATCTCAAGAATTGCAAAGGGGTGGGGAGACACTTGGTCAGCCGGCTCTGGTCTCGCTAACACGACCTCAGATGGGTTATCACTGTTATGGACATTACAACAGATGCCAGAGGCCTCCGCTAAGCTCCACTGCCCAGGAGGCTCCGGGTGAGCATCTCTGCAGACATCCATCCCACTCCCCCTTCGGGTGCCAGCCCTGCCATGGAACGTGAGTGAGGAGATCGGATCAGCTGTCACCCTCGTGAGCTAACGGCACGACGCAGGGCAGGATGCAGGTCACAGCCCCCGTGCAAGTCGCCGAGAGGAAGGGGTCCCTCTGGAGCCCAAAGGTATCTGGCTGTTCGCAGGCTCCCCGCTCAGCAGAGCCCAAACAGATGGACAGGCAGAGAGCCCTTGAACACAGAGCAGATGATAGTGCTGAGCGGGGAGCAGATAAGGAGGATGCTTTCCTTGCCCTGACTGTCCCCCTCAGCCTGGTTAGACGGAGTTGTGTCCCCCCAGGATCTGAAGCATCAGACACTGGTACCCCACGTGGGAAAACAAGACCTCTCCCTCGGGCAGCACAAAACCTGCAGGCCCGGAAAAGGGGTGTCCTATTCGATATGACACCCCTCTGCCACCATTTGGTGTGGGCGGTTTCCTCGTGGCCATCCCACCAGGGCCCCACGCCGCCACCAGTGTCCCCAGCTCCTGGTAGCCTGCGCTTTGGGGCGGGCTGTGCCAGGGCTGCCTGGGGCCCGGCGGGCAGGTGGGCACGTGCTTTGCGACAGACATCTGTGCAAAGATGAAGGCAGCAGAAAGGGAAAATATGCTGATAGAAATAAACGAGGCTGAGATAATGAAGCAACATCCAACATTTCCAGCGATGAGTAATAGGCAGGCAGATCAAACAGGCACCCGGTTAGGGGTAGCGGTGAGAGGGGGAGCCAGCCGGTCCCCTCCCTCTCCCTACACACTTCTTCCCCCTCTCTCTCCCCTCCTCCCTTGCCCTCCTCCCCCTGCATAAATCTTTCATCCAGAATAACGTCTCTCTTCATAAGGAGAGAAAGAATTAAATATTTCACGAGACTGCAGTCAATCTTGCAGGGCCCTTCTGTTGACATTTCAAACATATATTTGACATTGCTTTCTCATTCCCTCCTGGTCGAGCAGAGCGCTCTGCAGAAAGCCCATTACCCTCCGCAAGGAGGGGACGCCGTGGGCTGTTCAAGCCACCCTAATGGGAAATGAGATGGAGGGAGCAGCCCTCTACCACCCGGCGTCCCCCTCCTTTTATCTCCCCTCCCTTTCCTTCTCCCTCCTTCTCCGCCTCTCCCTCCCCAGAGCATGGGCAGCCCCTGCCCTGTGTTTTGTCCCTTCCTTCCAGCAAAGGTTGCGTTGTGCCCTTGCTGTGTCCCAGGCAGGACCCAAAAGCCACCGGCTCAGTCAGTGCTGAGGGTTTGATAAAGCATTGCTGAGCCACATCCTGGGGGAATCCCGGCCCCTCTGCTCTGTGGCACCCGTCACGGCTCTTCCCTCGTGGGCACAAAGCACAGATCGCACAGGGAAGAGGATATACGAGAGGGTTTCATTCTGCTACCAACCTCTACATGTCAGCTGGCTAGTAAAATCTGGAAGGAAGGTGATGAAAGCCCTTCTCCCTCAAATCCCCATTCCTCTCTCCCCAGGGCACTTGTTAGTCTTCGATGCTCCCGTGCATCTCTGCCACCAGATAGAACAGGGCTTGGGCAGCATGAAGACAGTCTTCATTAGCCGCAGTGGCTGAAGGGCTTGCCTTCTCCACGAGAGGAGCACCACTGCCGGCTCTGTCCCCCACCGCGCACCCTAAGGTCCCCACCGCACAGCAGGGCGGCAGCAGCCAAGGACGCTTTGCCAGAGCACTGGGAAACATCGTCACAAGGCGGGTGGCAGAGCCCCGGAGCTGTGCCAAAGGGTGGCGCTCCCAAGGCTCCTTGCACAGGGAGTCTCGCTCGCAGCTGGAGCACCACAGAGTGGGGAACCCTCACCCCCACGCAAGAAACAAGGGAGAAGAAAAGTGGTGGAGGGACATCCCTTCCTCAGCACCAAAATATCCAAGAGCCTCTCAAACATGTAAGCCATCTTCGATAGCTTCCCGGGTGCCAGAAACCCCAGATGCTCTCTGTGCTGCTGCCAAAATCTCCAGCGCCCCTCTCGCAACCCAGAAAGCAAAAATCCGCAGCACGCGGGGCGTTCACAGCGGGGCTGGACAGGGCTGGGTGGCATGTCCCCATGAGCCACCGGCACAGCGTGCCCTGACCGTAGCACACTGCAGCAGGCTGCAAGGATGCCAGGTCCAAGCTGTCACCCCCTGTTAGTGCTTCTCTGGCAACTACCCCCGATCCCCCTCTGTGTCTTCTCCCAGCCTGCTCTCCAGAGAGGGAAAAATGGCGACAGCATCACTGGTTTCTCTTCTGTGATGCCTCCAAACAAGGAGATGAGGACAAGGAGACGCTTGTTTCCAGAGTGGAAGACAGACCGCATCTCAACCCCAAACTCCCACCTCCGACCCAAGGCATCCACTGCCCCTTCCACTCCTTGTGCTAGTGCGAGCCGCACGGAGAGCCATCGCCTGGAGAAACTGGGAGAATCAGAAGTGATAACAAGGAGGGACCCTGACTGCATTTACTAGCCCGCATCGCGGCCCCAGGGTCACGGGATGTGGCTCGGTGGCTCGTGGTGCCTGCAGGCAGGTTAGTGCTCTGCGGCCGCAGCAGCAAATAGCTGCAGACTGGAGCCAGAAGGAAGGTTCAAAGTTCTTTGGGAAAGCTGGACGGATTCGCAGAGCCTTCTCCCATTTAATGAGGTTTTACAAATTGTTTCTAAGGTCCTACAATTCCTCCGGTGTGTCAGTTGAACAAATCCCTTCCTTCTTTTCAAGTTCTGTATTTGAAGATACATTTAATCCCCCTGTTAAAATATTTCCCAATTCCTAATAAAATTACAGAACTAAGATTTTCATCTAGTTCTTCCCCTCTGACTCAAACTCTTACTGTAACCTTTGAGTCTTCTTTAGATCAGCAGAGATTGATGTTTGTAGATCAAACGGAAAGATTTATGATCACCGGTGTTTCCCCTAGAAACACCCACGACCCGCACAAGCTCACATAATGAGATCCAATGGCTCGAAGTCAAAGCCAGGCAATCGCAGGCTGGAAAGAAGATACCACTGTTTAAGAGCAAAGGAAACGGAGTAACAGAGCCGTCTACCAGACAGCACGTTCTTCTGCCCTGCGGGACTTTCCAACCCAAAGCAGAGTTTCTAAAAACAAAGCTGTTCCCCTGGGGATGCCGGCGAGGGACCCTGGGTGGAGCGGTGGCACCGGGACCCCCCACCCACCGCACGCCTTCCCCTCGGCTGCCGGAGACCACGGGTCCAAAAGAGCCACCGCAGGGCCAGCCCGGGGACTGTCCCCAAAGCCTGGGTGGAAGCCCTGCGGCGAGCACGGCGCGGGAGGGTTAGCTGAGACGATCGCATTGATTTCTGCTGGCATTAAACCTCCAGGAAGAGAAAAATATCTTACGTTGCAAGGAAGTATTTTGCAGCGAAGCGTTTATGTGCCAGTTCTCTTCCCTGCTAATTTTTGCTTTGTCAAAGCTACTGGAAAGTATTTCTTATGACTGACAAAGCGGTGGAATTTATGAATAGGCAAATTAAGAATAAAGAGGGAAGAAATAAGTCTGTTGATAAAAAAGCTGAATAATTCAGTTGAGGATCAGTTACTTGAGTCGATTCCCCCAGAATTTGAATGAAATCATTTTTACTTAAAGTAAGTTTGTCTTTTGGTTTGAAAACCTGCGAGCCGGAAAGCGACATATTTGCATTTTGCTTTCCAATACATAAACTGAGATTTCATTTTGTAGGCTTTCTTGTTGAATAATCTGCTCTAATTTAATTGGAATTTCAATCCTATAAAAAGCATTTTCTACTTAGTTTTCTACTGATCTTGGGTATTGAGATTTTGTGATCTGAAAAAGCAATACGTCTGTGTTTGCTTATTATCATACTCAGAGGAGCCTCATTGTTTTCGCGTTTTCTGCTGAATAATCTGTTGAATCTAAAACGCGGTTTTGACTTAGCTCCTTATTGATATTTTTATTTTAAAATGTTATGATATGAAGAGCAATTTGTTTGTATTTTCTGCTGGGAAGTGTTTTCTATTGACTAACGGGGGGGGGGCTGATTCCGTCAATGTTTACAGAAGTAACTAAGTCAACAGAATTACTCATACAATTAGCTTTACCTGGCCCTAATAGCCAGATATTGAAAGACATTTAAAATGCAGATGGGTGTCTGCTGGGCAAGTGAAGAGGGTGTAGGCACCTAATCCTTCTCAGCTCCTCTCTCCATCTTTAGGTGCCTAAGTACCTTTATAAATCCGGCCCAAAGTTTGTAATTCTACAGAGGATGGGACAGGTTGGAAAAAATAAGTGACGATACAGTTTGGATTTGGTTCTGGCCGCCCGGGCAGAGCCACTCGCTCCTGCCAGGCTCGGACCAAACAGTCCCAGGGCACAGGGACAACCCTGCCGGGAGCACAAAAGGGAACTGAGCCAAGAAAATCCACATCAGGAGCCCGACAAGTGCTACCGGGGTCTGCAGCTCTCCTGGGAAATGGGTAAAGTCCACACATCCAAAACAGTTGCACTGCACCAAGCTCAAGGCCGGGACCCAGACCCACCAAAACTGAAATCAAGCAAACACACGCACCGAGATCCCCGACATCCCTCTGCGGGAGTGGGGCAAAGCCCTGCGTGGGGAAAACCAGTCCTGTTTCATCTATCAGCCTCGCTCACGTAAACTCTGCCGTGACTTGTAGCGCCTAATCGCTGCCAGGATAAGTACAACCTGGCACATAATTTAATCACAGCAGCAATCATAAGAAATTAAAATAAATTTATATATGCAATTATCACTCAGCCCTGGGTTATCAATAATACAAGAGCAGCTTGTGAGAGAGCAGAAGACTGAATGAATCTGTGCCCTGTTCCTGTTCGGCAATAGCCGATCATAATTCACAGCGGCAGACAAACACCGCTGCCCGTGCACGGTGGCAGCTTGCTGCTTGGAAACAAAATGGACAGCAGGAGTGCTAGGGGGAATATAGCATTTTATTCGGTGCATCAACAGAAATGGATTAATATAAGACAGTGATCCTTTGAGCAATGTCTGGGTAAAATATCACCAAGAGGACGGGAAAGCTACATTGACTGTGAAATAATTCCAAAGGGCAATATCATAATTTTGGTATCCCTTCTGTCCCATGGGTGTTATTTCACCACTCCTGTCATCAAAACAAAGGCACGCAACGCTACAGAGCAAATTCACCGCGTCGGAGACTTGCAGACTGATTTCTTGCAGCCAGGCTGTCACACCGATGGCTGCGCGGACACATGTGGCAGCCCGGGTCCCTGCTGCTCCCGTGGTGTGAGATGGGACACCAGCGCGGGGCTTAGCATGGTCCCGGCCGGCACCGGAGCCGCGTGGGTCTGCCTCTGGGTGAAGGGCACCGGCTGGATTAGCCAGATGCTGAGGGCACTGTGGCACGACCTTCAGCGGGGGAAGAAAAGAGAGATTTGGCTCTCTTACAAGCAGCCACAAATCCCCCTGACCTCAGCAGGAGCGGTGCCGCCGTTCTGCAGGGCAGAATTTGATTTGGAGAGCGGAGGAGTTCAACGCCAACCATTCATACATGCGTAATCCCCCACTTAACCACAGGCCACCATGTGCTGGCGTGGCTCAGTGATTTCAGTGGGAGGAGCCCAGGATGCACGGGGCTCTTGTCGGATGCAAATCCATGAAAGGTCTGTGTGGAGCCCCCCGACGCGCCCCTCACCACTGCTGTGCCAGTGAAATCCCCCTTCTCACTGTACGCCAGCGCAAAGCCATTCCGAGAGCCCCTAAGCTTACGGCTCTGCGTGTTTGCTTCACGTTGGCTTTTCTATCGCCGCGCTTTGCAAACCAGAGCTGTGAGTTGCAGGGGGTGAAGGGGAGCAGAACCTCCCGCCGCATCCCCTGTCCCTGCCCTCGCCAGCCCCCCCTCCTCCCCAGCCACCGCCCCACAGCCCATCCCGACGTAACCCAACAACACCCCGAGGTTCCTCGGAGCTGAACGGGGAGCCCTGGTGAAGTGCAGCCCGCCCACACAAATGCCCTGCTCCAAACGCCGGGGAAAGCAGCTCTCCCAGAGCCCGCAGCTCCACGCCGGTCCCCAGCGCCGCGTGCGGATGGGATCCCTCGCTCGCCGTGAGTGACAGCGCAATTTAGGAAAACCACAGTGGTTTCATGTTAACAATCAAATCGGAGAAGGCGACAACGAATGCCGGTAGGGCTCGGAGGCTCGGCTGGTGGATGAAAGTGGGAGGAGAAACACGTCAGGGCAAAAAGAGGAAAGAGCCAAGCTGAGCCGGGGAGGCTGCCGCTGCGTGAAGGGCACGGACGGGCTGCCAAAGCACATGGCTGCCTTTGGGGAGCGGGATGTGCCCCGGTGCACGGGACAGCCCTGCCCGCAAACCCTACCGCAGCGCACGTCGTCGCGTGTCTGGGTGTGACCGAACGGCCCCCGGGGCATAAGGAATAGTGTAGTCAGTACGCGTTCAGTATGCATCCCTGGCACATATGCATGCACATACATCTATGTAAGACGCTGTAGCAGAAAGCCCGTGCTCCAGACTTCAGTCAATAAGCAGATGGCTCCCCAGCACTATCATTTTACAACATTACAGCTTCTGCTCTGCTCATGCAGTAAACATTTTCTGGCTTATTGCATGAAAAAAAGGTGGCTACCGTGGCTTTGCAAAATTATACATTTCCTACATTATCCTACATTATCTGTTTATCGAATACTTTTGGGGTGGAGGGAGGGAAGACCATTTCTATTTTTGATTTACATCCTGCAGGACACAGAGATTATTTTTTTTTCCCTAGATCCCAGTGGGTTTTTGCTTCTTGTTTGCCTCTTTCCAGATTGTTATAGCTCTGTCACTCTTTGCGGGGAACCGGGAGATGGAAGGCTGTTATGCAGACATCAAGGGGTTGCGATTGCATGCTGGTAAACATGAGAGCAAGAGGGATTTCTGATGGTATTAGAAACCACGAGATATCTGCAGATGTAAGTGTTCCTGGAGGCAACGGGTCTAGCTGTTAACGGAGCAATTAGACCTGGTGTTATTCCCAACCCTGCCGCTGCCCTGCGAGTCACCGTGGAGGAGCGGCCAGTGCCCATCCATCGGTGGCACCCCCATGGCACGTGTGCGTCCCGGTATCCCCCTGCTCCGGGCAAGCCACCGCTCGTTTCCACCCAGGCCTTACGAGCTGGGGAAAGGGGGAAGGAGACGATCTGGAGGATATGGCACGGTGCCTTGCTTTACATGTACTGCAATTACCGTGCTGGCATTTTCCCTGTGTTCGGAATAAAAATGTCAATAAGGAACAAGTTATTAAACCAGCAAGAGAGTGGAAACGGCAAGAGCTCCTGGAGGCTCAGGGGCCCGGGCGCTACTGCAGACGCAGCCCGTTCCTGCTGTCCCTGGGCTCTGGGACCTGGGGACAAGGCTTGCTCTCAGTGGCCATGGCTGAGGGCGCTCCCTCTCTTCAGCACCCTAAGGCTGACCCACCTGGGGCTCCCCAGTCCAACGAGGCACTGAAATACTGGAGCGACTCCAGCAGGGAGCCATGGGGATGGTAGGGGGCTGGAGCACGTGGCGTACGAGGAGAAGCTGGCTTTCAGCCTCCAGGCAAGATCTTCCTGCCCTCCTCCACTCCCTGCAACTCCGAGGCTGCCCCACTAATTGTATTTTTCTCTTTTAATGAGACTTTTTAGTCTTTTTTACTTGCCTTTTCCTTTCCAAGCCTTTTCTTGGTGCCCTGCTGAGCTTTCTGCCTCTACCAGCACCGCCAGAGACCCCCTCAGGGAGCGATGTTTCCAAAGGAAGCAAAACCATTCCCAACATCGCTCAACCTCGGCGCTCCTGCATCGAGCAAGGCTTTTGGCAAAGGGCACCCCCGTCACCACGGATGCCAGAGGAGACCCCGCCATGCCACAGGGCGCAGGGGGAGGACGACGAGGGGAGAGGGATCTTCACAGCCAGAGGTGGGTACGTTTTCTCGCATGGAGCCCAGCAGGTGGGATGAGGGCAGAGGCTGAGGGCAGGGGTCTGGCTGCCAACAGCGCCTGGCAGCAATTACAGCCCGGCCCGAGGACCAGCACCCTCCTGACCGGGGACGGTGAAACAGCCCCAAAAGCACCCCCTGCTCTCCGGCACCTACAGCGCCTCCCACTCCCTGTTTTCAATTATCAAAGCGAAACAACACACACACACGCNAAAAAAAAAAAAAAAAACCAAAAAACCCTCCAGGAATTAATTAATGATTCATGTTGGAGCCTTGGCAAACCTCGCTTTGCAGAAGTTCAAAGCAGGAACAATAAGTATTTGGCAAGGAGGAGGCAAGCGGCTCGTGCTTGGCGGCGTGCGGTGCGGAGCGCTGGCAGCATCGCTCACATCGTGCTGCCCGACACCACAAGGGGCCGCGGGCAGTGGCACCACTGAGCCACCCCGAGCCGAACTCTCATCCCGAGCCTGACGGATCAGCCATGTAAAGGGTACAACCCAACTACCAATAAATCCTCATCCTGGGGGCAGAGGCTTGGGAGAAACACGCAACTGCTGCCAACGCGAAAGGGCTCGGGCCACGCAGACAGCGGTGGCTGTGCGTGCCCTGCCTGCCGTGAACGCCGTGCATCCTCCACCCCGCGCTGTCACACACGCGTGCCCTCCCGAAAACCCGGGCCTGAGCAACTCCAACTCTGCATCCTGGAGATTTAGGATAATGAGAGATTTTTAATGCGATTAATAGATGTCATGGGACATGGTCCTGTGAGTCTAGAGCAAATGAGGCTTGGATAATTGGTGTTGAAACACATATATCAATGAGATGATTTTTTTCCCCCCCCCGACAGAGCTGGAGGCTGGAACAGGCTGTCGACTGATACCGTACAAATGCGTTTGGCTATTTGCTGGAGGCATCTTCCAAACAAAGTTCTGGTGTGCAGCCTCTGCCAGGCAGCCCTGCAATCCTAGCAGCAAACAAGCTGTCATTTTGGGTTTTTTTTTTAAAAAAAAAGCTGCCTGGAAAGCCGCTTTATCCCTATATGCATGCACAAACACACACGCACGTGCTCACGTGCGCACGCAAGCGAGCAGCCAATGGGCACCGGCAGCAGCAGCGTTCCAGACGCCCCGAGCTCTGCCTGCAGCTCCGCTTTCCTTCGCTTCGCTGGGGGTGCAAAGGCGGCTGAAATCCGTGGCACCCCGAGACCCGACTGCCCCAGGACAGGGAAGAGCGATGCCCCGCACAGCGTCCTGCCAGAGACACCCACACCAGCACAGGATACAGTCCTCCACGGACACCTCCATCCCCGAACAGTCCAGTCAAAGCCATAAATCTTCCTCTAACTTATCTCAGCAGCACCTCTAAATACCAGACTAGGACACGCTGCTCCCCCAGCCCCCTTCCGAACGTGCTCCAGGGCTCCGGTGCCCCTTTGCAGGGCGCATGTCACAGAAAAGCCGCAAACTTGTCAGAAACTGCAATATCCGGCCTGCGCGAGATTAAAAGTTTTGTTTTGCACTGAGCCCAATGAATCAAAATCATCTGCAGAACAGGACTCAGGAAAAATCCAAGCCCTCGCGTTTCACGGGGAAACATTCAGGCATTTTGCCGCAGTAAGGGAAAAAGTATTTCATTTCTCAAATGCAAACCATAATAAAACGTTAAATATAACCTGGATATTCAATTAAAACATAAAAGTCAAAACACGTCAAATCAAAGGGATACATTTGAATTTTCTGAACCCTGTCAACAGACGGAAGTCAGAATGATTCGCTTCGATACTCTCCCACCTGAATGTTTGCTTCGTGCCTATGCGCCGATTCTGATAATGCAGCCTGATAAAAAAAATACATTTTCCAATGGAAAAATTTACCCCTGATCCCCCCCCCTCCCCGCCTCCGTTTCCAGGGTGTGGGTGCACAGATCTGCCTGACGGAGGATGCAGGGGACGGAGGTGGTGTCCCTCCAGCGTCAGGTCCCCAGCAGCCTCGAGATGCTTCCCCACGCTCGGCTACCGCAGGACCAGGGGAAGGGGCAGAGGCGGAGCAGCTCCCGCCCGCGCCGCTTAACGAGGAGGAAAGCATTACCCTGGGTTATTAAGCATTTGTGCACGGGTTTGGAAACCGTAACCGTGTCACCCCATTATAATTATGGATAAACGCAACGTGGGCCATCAGAGCGCAATAGAGCGCGAGGCTGGGAGGCGAGGGGCTCTCTTCCCATCCCCATCCTCGCCCCAGCGCTCTCAACGGAGACGGCGATGGGCGGCCTGAGCCCATCAGCCGCGCACCGGAGCAGCTCTGCCAACCAGCCCTGGGCACTCCTGGCTCGCCGAAAAAAAGAAAAAGAAACGAGCTGGCCGGGGGCCAGGCCGCTCGGAGCCAAACACCGGCAGGGCTCCCTGGGGACAAATCACTTCCGACAGCAAAAAGTGGGAATCAAACCCTGGCTGAGCCCCGTGCCCTGCTGCTGCCACCGGCCACCTGCAAGCCAAGTCCCATCCCCTGCAGGGACCCGTGCAGATGTGCTGGTAGGGCTCCAGCCCCTGGGAGCAAAACCACAGCGTTGAAGAGAAGCCTGGTTTTATAAAAAAAAAAAGGTGGGGGGGAGTAACATCACTACGGCCTCGTGTTATTACTCTGCGGCCCCGTATTTCTGCGGCAGCGGAAGGGTACCAGCGGAGACGTGCCTGTCTCAGGGACCATTTAGTGAAGCTTCAGCACTTCATTAGGCAGCCGTGGAGCCTCGCGAAGCCCCGCTCTCCCCTCCGGGTCAGCAGTGCCACCGGCATCGGGCAGAGAGACAGGGGTGCCTCTGCCACCGCCGGCGAGGGACCGGGACGTGGGGGTGCTGAGCCCCCCTGCTCGGTGGGGCTCACCACAGGACGTCGTTGTGCTCAGCCTCCGTGTCCTGCCGGGCTGGGGGTCCGCTCTGCCTGGCCTGCCTGCCCCCCTGCCCGCCGCGCCGCCCAGCAGCACAGTGCCGCAGCAGCCTTGCGGGGAGCGGAGACCGGGGGCTGGCGGCTTTCTGGGCTTCCCCAGGGCTCCGGCCACCCCACGGACACAGCCTGGCTCCAGATGTAGAGGAGCAGAGGCTAATGCGTGCAACACCTTCAAGTCAGAAGTTAAAGAGCAGCTGAGAGGCAGCTCCGTGGCTGTCTGCCAGGTGATGCAAGCAGCGCTTTCATAATTCAACAGGCAATAAAGTACTACAGCAAGGTAAGCCCGGCAGCCTGCCTTGGGGAAGGTATCTTGAGAGCAGGGGTAGCACCTGAATCCTCAAGCACGCGGGGCTGCGCGGGCAGGCGAAGCACGGACGCCCCGCGAGCGACCTGCAGAACTCGCCGCTACCGGAGGTGATAGAAGCGGGTGCTTCTTTAAAGGATGAGATGGTATTGATATGAACGAGAACAGTAAATAGAGTTGGACAAACGAAGGCAGCAGTGTGGAAAGTCCTCAGCCCTTATGGGCGAGGGTGAATAGCCGGAAAGAAGATTTACCTAAGATCTGCCACTTTCTGTTAGACTCGCAGCGCAGAGCACGTTCTCCTGCGCCGGCGGTTCATCTGCTCCAGCTGCCAGTGTAATGGAGATGGTATGGCTTCCTGAGGGATTCCTCCAGTTCTGCCACAAGTTGCCGGGCTCCGCAGCACCTGTGCGAGCAGCAGGGAAGAGGCTTTCTCCGGATGTCATTCCTGCAGAGCACAGTTAGAGGTCCTGGATTTTGCGGCATCGTGAAGGCATGAAGCTGGCACTCGGCTGTTCCAGCCTGAGGAGCTGCTGAGGGCTTGGGAACAGCCTGGGTCTCACTAGGCAACCTGCCAGACCCATCCGCCACATTCCTCTCGTCTCCGCAGACAGCCTTGTGAATCTCCAGCTCTGCTGACCATCCAGCAACGGGGCCTTAGGGGTGGTGATGGCAGAGGAAAGAAAGCCGCAACTGCAAACCATCATTTAAGATACAACAGCCCAGCATGGGAACCCCAAAAGCCTGACACCGGCCGGCCAAGGGATGTTCAGAGCCTGCACAGGCAGTGGGCAAACGCTTGCTGTGTTTACACCCAGTACGGGCAACTCCTGCCTGGCCACGCCAGGCACAGCCCGGCATGCCAGTGGGAGCCACGTCCTGCCCCAGGAGACGGGGAAGCACCGGGAGAGCCGAGGCGGCACAAGGAGGGTTAACTCGCAGCCACGGGAGCAGAAAATGAGGTTCCAGTTATTAGTTGATTTATTGGTCTGTCCTCAATTGGCACTCAGGACTCAGAAGAAAATGTTCCACTCCAAAGCATTAAGCATCTTCAAAGAGCAGAAGCATTAAAAATTGAAATCATAAAATAGACATGTAAATATAGCAGAGGTAAACGGGGCAGCGAGGAGAGGAGCGGAGCGGAGCCAGCTCCAGCCGAGCCTGCGGGGCAGGGAAAGGGCTGCGCTGGGGGGCTGGAGCCACACTGGGGCGGCTGTGGGCCCCCAGGTTGGGGGGATAACCTGTGGGGAAGCTCCGGATGGCTTCACTGTATAACTGCCCCGCTCGCCTGGCTCTGCGGGGTGCAAATGTGCCGCGGGGGGAGAGGCGCCGTGCTGCACACGTGTGGGAGCCTCACCGCCACGGCCCCTCGCCTCCCTCCCCTGCCCTGTATTCGGTGCCCTAAAAAGCCTGTAGGGCTTCCCCTTCTCCCCCCACCAGTCTCTCCCAAAGAGGGGGAGCAGGGATGGAGGGGAGAGAAGGGATGGAGGGGGCAGAAGTGGTGACAACAGGAGACAAGGAGGGAATCAAAGCAGCAGCCACGGGGCTGGCAGAGCCTTCCCAGCTCTGCCAAGCCTCGCTGGATGCCCAGGCGAGGTTGCAAAAGTGGGGGGTTCGCGGTGCCTGCGTGGTGAGGCAGTGCCAGCAGCAGCCATTCGGTGGGGTTTAGGGCATGAAGACCCTTGTTGGAGTGCGTGCGTGTCCCCGGGGTGGTGACTGCGGAGCGTGTGTGCAGCCCCCCTCCCCACGCCTGCCAGCAGTTCACCCGGGTCGAGCGAACCCAGTGAAGTCACCCAGCCGCCCCGCTCTACGTCAGGGGTCGCAAACTAATGACGTCACCGCTTTGGGCAAGGGTGGCGTTTCACATGCTGTATTTCACAGAACCAGAGACAAGCACTCCCTTTCCTCCCCTTTTACAAGAGCAAGGCAGAACAGACTCAAACTCCTCTGAGCCCCTCTGGCCGTTTGCCTGCGGGACAGACGGATGCTTCCAGCCCTCCCAAAGCACCGGCCGAAGGAGAGGACCCAGCAGTGGTGCCCGAGCCTGGGGACGGGCTGCTGGAGGTGCTGGTCCCTTCCCAGGCATGGAGGGAGGGCAGGGACCTGATGCAAATCCTTACCCTTGCGTAAGAGCCCCTTGCTGAGCTCCAGGAGGTGTAAGGGGGAGCGGAGAACTGCTTCACGTGTTGCTCCAGCATCTGGCCCAGCACAAGGCACCATCTGGCAGCAGGGACAGCAAGCCGGGGGAAAGATGTGGAGGAAGGAAAAGGGAAGGAGGGGAGACACAAAAGCTCCTTGCCACGGTGGGAAGGGGACTGGCATGTGGGGACAAGCGTGGGGCGATCCTGTCCTCCTTGTGAGCAACAAGTGATGCACCGGGCTACCTGTTTACAGTATTTTCAGAGCTACCGGGCCCTCCTGGCTTGCCACTGCTTCACAGGAGGGTGGTAGATGCTCAGGCCACTCTTCAAACCCACATCAGACTACGCTCAGGGGGTTTGAACCTCCGCACGCCAAAAATAAACCCCTTCAAAAACCGACAAACCAGCCAAGATGACGAAAAACCAACCAGCCAACCAAATACCAACGGCCGCACAAGCTCTTAACATTTAAAACCTCTAGAAGTGCAACTGTTGTCTTGGTAAAGGTCTCCAGTGAAGACCTGGGGAATCATCATGTCCTCCAGAGTCCTGGAGTCCCCAGAGGACCCCATCCCACGAGCGGTCACCAAGAGGGACCACCACCCCTGCCCCTCGCCGTGCTCTCTTGGCACTGTACCTGTTTTTCCCCTACACACTTTTTTTTTCCTTAATTGGGAGCTTGTTAATTATCCCAATACTTCGCAGAGGAAATAAACAGCAATTAGAGAAATAAGTGGTATTTTTATTCCCTGGCACTCTCGCAGAGCTCCCCGACACCTCCCATCCGCAGCTCCCACACGGGCACATGTTGCTGCCTGCTCCGGCGCTGCTGCCCGAGCGCTCTCCTCCGTCTGTTCCCGGGGAGCCAGGGCGCTGCGGTGGTGGGTTGCCTTTCTCTCCCCCGGGTAGGAAGCGTTACTGCGTGAAAGCAGCAGGCTGTCCCGCTCTAATCTGTTTTAAAAGTCGTAAATTGCTGAGAAAAGCCAGTTTTCCTGCACACCAGAAGGTTAGCGTGTTTAAAGAGAGCACTGGAACTGTTTGTATTAATCAGAACTGCCATAAAGAAAGCATTTTAATTAACATAATTATCCCGTTTGAGAGAAGCAGCCCGCACCTCACAGATACTTTTCAAACTAAAGATGCGGGCTGTCACAGTCAGTCATAATTAAGCAAAACGAGCTGGTTTTCCTTGCTGTACGTCTCCCTCCTCCCATCCACACGCTTCCCCGTTCCTATCACACTCTCTGCGAGGCGAGCGGAGACAGCGTCGTGCCATGGGGGTGGCAGGGCCCCCCCACGTCCCCATCCCTGCATCCCGGCCTCCAGCATGGACCAGTCCGGGTTAAGCTCCTTCCTGGTGCCAACTCCGGGCACAGACCAAGCTGCGAACAGGCAACCTGGGAGATGGAAGCGGCTGTTATAAAAAAAAAAAACAAAAAAAACCCACAAGATTTGTAGGACTTTGTTTCCAGCACGGTCTCACAGTCAACAGATAAAAGATTTATTCTCATGGAAAAAGACAAAGAGAAAAAACATAAAAAGCCTGGCTCCGGGCCGCCCGCCAGCGGGGAAAGGGAATAAAAGCAGGCGCGGGCAGGCAACTGTGTGGGTCCGGGTTTCTCCGAACATCCCGGAGCTGAGCCAGATCCTGGAGGGCAGTGAGTCGGCCAGGAGCTGCAGCCTCCTTCGGCAGCCCTCCTCCTCCTCCTCCTCCTGCCTGCTGCTGCCTGCAGCACGAGGCAGCACCATACGCCTTAGGCAGCATCTTTGATGCTTCCTCCCGCCGCCTTAGTAAGAGGCTCAGTAGCTCCCATGGCACGTCCCTGCCTACCCTTCACCCCCGACGCCCATGTCCCCCTCGCAAATGGCAAGATGGGGAACGCAGGCTACACAAAGTGATCGGGCGTCATCTCCAAACCCACTGTTGGCTGCTTTATCCGACACCTCCTGTCCCACCAACATNGCTCAGTAGCTCCCATGGCACGTCCCTGCCTACCCTTCACCCCCGACGCCCATGTCCCCCTCGCAAATGGCAAGATGGGGAACGCAGGCTACACAAAGTGATTGGGCGTCATCTCCAAACCCACCGTTGGCTGCTTTATCCGACACCTCCTGTCCCACCAACACGTCCTGGAGCAGGACACTCACCTAGGGCTGAAGGCAGCACCTTCCGCAACCAGCCAAAGTCCCCTTAATGGCAGCACCATTCCGTATTTTAACAGGTATTTTAATGGACGTTCCCCTATTTTGCTAACATCTCGCCTTAATGTGCAGTATAATAGACTGTTAACAATTAGCGCTTTTAATTAAAATCCCCTTTATTTATAAAGGATGGCTCTGAGTTGATGGGTCTGCCCTGAAATTGCACAGCACCACTGGAGATGCTCGTGCCACCTCTTTAATGCAGACCCAGTGTCACAGCAGAAGGACCAAAGTCATCATGCCGAGCACTCAGCCCCGTGTCCCAATGTCACAGCAGAAGGACCAAAGTCATCACGCCGAGCGCTCAGCCCCGTGTCCCAATGTCACAGCAGAAGGACCAAAGTCGTCACGCCGAGCGCTCAGCCCCATGTCCCAATGTCACAGCAGAAGGACCAAAGTCATCACGCCGAGTGCTCAGCCCCGTGTCCCCGTGGACTGTGGGGACGAGAGCACCCATCCTGCCCACAGCGGCACCTGGTGCCANCACCCGGTGCCGGGCATCACCACGCCAGGGCAGCCCACACTCCCATCACTGCCACAGTCAACAGCTACCTGCAGGTAGAACAAGGCAAAAATTTTGAAAAGAGGGATTTTTAGGATTTTTTTCTTTTTTTTTTTTTTGGCATGGTTTTCTTAAGAAAACAAGGTTTGTGCAATCACGTGCTCCACGTGTTGTCTGTCTCCCCTAATTACTCTCCGACTCGGTAGTCAAATTCAAAAGCCTGTGAGTGACAGCTGGAAATCTCACAGATATTAAATTCCTGGAGGTTTCATGAAAATACGCAGGCGGATAGAGAGGAGAGGCCTTCCTCGGCTCAGCTGAGCCAGGCTGCAGCAGGAGCCCGGGTCTTGCAAGGCTCCGGAGGATCCACATGGGAGAAAGGAAAGGCATAAAAGCCGCGATGATGCAGGGAAAAGGCTGAATCAGAGGATGCATCTTGCTAGATATGGAAATCAGTCAATCTTCAGGTATTAGCCCCTGGAAAAGCAGCCTTCTGTAGCGCTGATTGGCACGTTAACAACCTGTTTCCAAATAGGAAATGCAATTTCCACGGGAAACTCAGTTTTTCTTGGTGGTAGAATTAAAATATTCAGAAAAAAAAAAATCAAACGCGCCTTTCTACTTTGGTTCAACACAGACCGACATATCTCAGGTGACTGAAAAAGACAACAAAGTTTGGCTCTGATTCAGCTAAACATCCAACATCCCTAACTCCACATTTTCCACATGCCCTCACCTCCCTGGCCTGCAGATAGACTCCACGTGCCCCATGAGCGCACGAGGGACCGTGGCCGGGCAGCGGGACACAACCCAAACGTCCCCTTTTGCAGCAGTTGGATGTTTCTCTTGAAATGCTGTATTGAAAAGAATTATTTTTACTTTTCTGTTGCTTGTATTTCCCCCAGAATGTAAAAGCCCCACCAACCCCGTCCATCTGGAAGCCACCATGGGAAATCTAGAAGCATCTTCTGGAGCCAAGCTTTGCTGGGCACAGGTCAGTCCTCGTGGCAGCCTGCTGCAGGTGTCCCCAGGAGAGCCGGGACAGGGACATGGAGCAAAAGGAGAGCAGACGCAGCAGAGCAAAGCCTCAGGCTTGCTGCCGCGAAGGGTTTTGTGTGGCACACGGGAGGCTTCTATTTGCATGCAGGCTATGAAGCACCCACTTAGAGATGTCTCAAGACCTACTTGGAAGACCAAATAAAAATACCTCTCCTGGTCCTGGATCGAGAGAGCTGGGAAGGAGGCTTCCAAAATTGGGTTCTCTCCCTGCCTGTGCAGAGGATGGGGTTGTGACACCGCGGAGAAGCTGTTTGTAGGTCTCCGTTCGCAGGCTACCAGATAGGCAGCATCACCCTCCCTCAACCAGGGCATCTGCCTTCCCCGAGCTCCCAATCCCCGGTATAAATAGGACTCCTTGCTGGAAGCGTTGGGGTTGGCGGCATTGACAGGGGAGGTTTAGGATGGATATTAGGAAAAATTTCTTCACTGAAAGGGTTGTCAAGCATTGGAACAAGCTGCCCAGGGACACGGTGGAGTCACCATCCCTGGAGGTATTTGACAGGCGTGTAGATGTGGTGCTGAGGGACGTGGTTTAGTGGTGGACTTGGCAGTGCTGGGTTAAAGGTTGGACTCGGTCATCTTAAAGGTCTCTTCCAACCAAAATGGTTCTATGACTCTATGGTTGCACGGCGCGGCGGCTCTCCCAGCCGCATCCCCTCCCTCTGCTGCCCCATCGCCGGCCGGGCAGCACCCGCAGCCTTCGGGGAGCCTTCCCCCACGCAGCCATCCCGCATGCTCCTCTCATCGCAAGCCAAAGCTGCGGCAAGATGAAGCGATGCTCGTAAACGCCTTAGAAGAGAAATGTTAATGAGCACCGAGCGGAGGGTGAGAAAAGCCTTTAATCACATTAGCTCCGCTGCCAGAGCTGATGAACGTCCCCAAAGCCGCACAGCCCCGTCCAGCCACGCGAGCGGCTGGGGAGAGCCGGACCCCGAACCACTGCCCCATCGCTCGGGGCAGAAAGGGAAAACGTCAGTCACAGCCAAGCTGATGCCTTGCTTAACCTCAAACGAACATTTCCTGCGAGCTGACGGTGCCCACACCAGGTGTCCGTGGAATCACGGGTCCTACCGGGATGGGATGCTCTCTTGCTCTACCTGAGCAGGAGCGGGAGGCCATGCCAAGCACGCCTGCCCGCGTCCCCCATGAGTTTATGCTTCGTTTCCGTAAATAAGTCACGCACCAGGTTTTTATACTGGGCACTCTGTTCTGAGCTTGTGTAACGCTCTGTTTTTTTTTTTTTTTTT
>RSEF01000010.1:2289510-2303462 GCA_003993805.1 Himantopus leucocephalus | reverse complement strand
TTTTTTTTTTTTTTTTTATGCAGCCAGGAAATTGCCGTATAAAAATATATGTATAAAAATAACGATTTTCCTCAGCTAAACAGCCACGTGAGCGGTGCCTTTTGTGCTGCCCTGCCTTTCTATCCCTGCGTACGCTGAGTGCACGCACACGCGTGCTGCTCTGCGACACACGGGGACTTTTTTTTTTTTTTTACGGTGACAGCCTGCCGCTCCCCCTTGGGGGAAAATGTGGTTTAATTTTTAGTGTAACCTTAAAAAGGAGACTAGCGAAGCATCTCTCCCATAAATTTTGTAAGTGACATTTACTTCTTGGTGCATTATCGCTAGTGATGGACAAATCTTGAGTTTAGGGTTTTGGTTCAGAGGAGCAGCTGTCTTCTCCTGCCAGCGCCACCGGGATGAGGCACTTGTTGCTCCGGCTCAGCACAGGCACCGCCTGGAAGATCTCCAGTGGCTGAGCCCCCTTCTCCCTCCAAAACCACAGCTCCCCTACACTCCTTAGGGGGCTATGGAGACTCCTTTTGGCTTCTGGAGACCCCATCTCTAAGGAAGCCCCCACTCACTGTTGACCGTGGGCCAGGTATCAGCAATAACACGGCGATGCTTCCCACCCAGTCTCATCAGTTTGGCCCATAAAAGCATTCCTGGCAGGCTCAGATCCCTGCCCATCCTGGCCGGAGTATAATGGAGTTTGCTTTAAGAGCGCAATAGATCTTCCTGGTCACCGAATCCAGCTCTCCGCCACCCGCGAGCCTGCCAAGTTTCAATTTGAATACACATAAAAGATCTCAACAGCTGGGTGTTTAATTACAGGGAGTAGAAATCAGGCTCCGCAGAGTCGTATCAGGTTATTCCAGCTCCCTGGAGCTGGCTTTGAAGCATGCCAGGACTGTCCCCCCCCTCCCTCCGGGGAGGGCTGGCGTTTCCAGCTCTACCCGAAAGCGCGGAGGCTCGAGGAAACACAAACCACGCCGAACCCCCAAAGGCAGAGCTCAGAAGAGCCCGGGCAGGTGCTTCACAGTACAGCCCTCTCCGAAATGGGGGTGCCGGGGGTTTGCATCGCTGGGTGCAAGGGTGGAACACTGCTGTTTGCGCCCGGCCAGTTGAAAATACAAGATGCCACCAGAATCCGTGGCACCCACACAGATCCTACACAAGACAGAGGGACGGGAGATGCCATGAACCTGCCTTGGAGCTGTTCTGCAAAGCCCGGTGGGCTCCGCATCGTCTCCCGGTGCCGACAGGGACACGGTGGCGTCCCCTGCTCCTCTGAGGTGTGGGACAGGGGACAGCCAGCACCCCGGGGCTCTGCAGGGCAGCGCTCCCCCTGGCTCTCCCTGCCCATCCGCAGGGATCCCATCTCCCCGCCTCCGCTGCCACCCCGATTTACTACCGTGGGGCTGCACTGCACCCAAAGAAACACTTCCAGTTCCCTGGCACCACTAAAAGATTGAAGGAGCAGAAAGCAGAGGACACTTAGCGGGTAGTTAAGTTTGATGTAATTTGTGGCACAATTATTTGCACCGAGGAAGAGACAGGCGGCAAATTCCCTGGTGTCAGCCCTGCCACAGCAAGTCCTTGAGCGTTGCCCCGGCTGCTGGTACGCGGGGATCTGCAGAGACATTTCATTTGAATTTCTAGGGAGCGGGTCCTTCCGAAACTGAACTCCGAGTCTTAAAAGGCCGGGGCACCTCTGCAGCAGTCGCTGCAGAGTGTGGCAAAACACTTCAAAATAGCTACAAGTTGGCTTTCCCCAAGCTCCGGCAGTGGCTGGAAACTGGAAGAGCATTTTTTTTTTTGGGCAAACGAGCGCTTCCCTTTGCCGAGATGGCTCAGCATCCCCAGAGCATCCCGTGTGCTCCCAGGGATGCTTCACTCTGAGCAGCATCCCGGCTCCCTCCCGGCCAAGGGGACGGCAAACGCTGAGTGGAGCCACTGGTGGCTGTCCCGGCCGGGCTCCGGCAGCAGGTCCTGCCCTGTCCCGGCACCAGCAGCAGCCCAGCCACTTTGGTGAGACCTGGGACTGATCCTCACTCTTCCACCTCAGACAAACCCAAGCCAAAGGCATCTCACGGAGTCGCCCAACATCGCCGTTCTCTGCTGTCAGACTCCCGCGGAGCGCTGCCTGCCGCCCTCTCTAACACGCGCTTTGGCAACCCGGGCTGTTATTTCCCAGGCTGTTGAATCATTTCTCGCACAGGCGTCACCGCGCGCCTCCGACTCCCCACGTAACGTCTCAGCTGCTCCCCGGCTCCTCCCCAGCATCTCCATGCAACTCTCTCCTGTTTCGGCAGACGGGTGCCCACAAAGCCTTGGCTTTACCCCGACTTAAAAAAAAATAAATAAGCGAATATCAATAGAATAAGGAAGCCTGGTGGATCAGGCAACCTCAGCGAGGCTGAGCGACGCTGACCGCCGGCACCAATGGCACCGGGGTGAGCGGTGGCACCCCTGGGACCACTTTCCCCCGCAGCAGCGGCTTGCTCTGACCATGCAGCTGAGCCGAGCGCACCATAATTCTTCCTCTGCATTGACCAAAGGCTGCGTCATACCCAACAAAACCCCGGGGGAGTCAAAATAAGGATGAACATCAGGTTGGACGCGTGTCCCGCTCACAGCCATGCACACATCTGCCTCTCCCAAGAGCTTGGAAATGCAGTCACGAGCACAGCCCCGAAAACCGCTCTAAAGCCTGTGGACGAGGAGGGAAGAAAACCCCGCGCTGCAAGGTCTGAGGAGGAGGAGGCTCAGAGATGCTCAGACTGCGCTTTCCACCCTCTCGTGCTCAGCTGCCCACGACTGTTGGCCAGAGACCCCACGGGGCCATCGCGGGCACACGTCAGAAGGAGACCCAGCGCAACCTTCCCCCTCCCAAAAATGCCGTGTTTGTCCGAAAGCCAGCTTACTGCGGGTGCAAGGTAGCCCACGCCCTTACGAGTTAAGATTTAAAGTTTTAACAACAGTAATTCACTGTGTTGTCCGGGCGAGCTGCTGGGAGCACCGGCAGCTCGATTTTTATTGATAAAAGCCTCTTTTCTCTAAAAACATGGGACCGGTTGTCCCCACGACAGCAAAACGTGGGCAATGCAGAGCCTCAAGTCGCAAAGTACAACAGCTTCCCTGCCTTTCTGCTGGGCCACAAGGAAAAAAAACAAAAAAAACCCCATCTGATGATGTCTGCAAAGACAGTCATCATGAAACTCTCAGAGACCAGTAGGCAGAGAGGGTTCCCAGCCTCTTCCACCAGTTCAGAGCCCGCTGAAGCACGCCATCAGTCACCGTATGGGGCATCTGCAAGGTGCTTTGCTTCGCTGTCCACTATTTTGCATCCCAAAGCCCTGTGTTGGCAGCAGCCTCCCACCAGCTCCAGGAGAGCGGCCCCAGCAGACCTCTTCCAAGGTCCTCCCATCGACTACGGGGACGGGGGGGGACGGGACGGGGACACACACAAAGCAATCAGGGAGCAGACAAGGAACGTGCAACTTTCCCTGTCGTGGAGGGACTGCTGGGACTTGCTGGAAGGCGTCCAATTAGTTAACGAGCACTCCAGAGCTGAGTCTGGTCTGGAATCAGTAATTAATTGCCACAAGACAAGCGAGAGTGAATATATCGGAGGAACCCGCGTCTGTGCTGGGGGTGGACCAAGGCAAAGAGGGTCTGCCCAGCCAAACCCCTATCGAAACGGAGAGGAGCAGCTGGCAACGAGCAAGCAGGATGATCTGGATTCCCCCAAAAAAGGTGCATCCCCTGTGCAACATCAGGAGCGAACACCACAACCGGCTCCCATCCCAAATGTCTTGTGCCAGGAGCGGGCACAGCCGAGCGTCCCCATCCTCTGCATCGATACCAGCCCATCGCAGGCTGCACGCCTGCTGCAGGCACGCAGACGCTGGAAGCTTTACTTCTGATGAGCTGCGCTGTAGTAATTAAGCCAACAGGACATGTCAGCCTGGCCAGGCACCTCCTGCTTCCACCGTCCAAGAAACACTGTGGGTTTGGAAGTCCTGGAATAATTTCTTCATGTCCATTTTCCTCATTAGTCTCCTGCTCCAGGTTCCTGAGCATCCTCCAGCGCAGGAGGTCCCAGGTCCGTGGTGGTTCAGAGGAGCCGGGCTGTCACCAGCAGCATCAGCCCTCCTGGACACCAGCAACCTCCTGCCAGGTTCTCCTGATAGAAAATCAACGGCTGAGCTCCGGGAAGGAGGAGAAGACCTCCTCTCGAGGCGTCCGCTCCCAGCCCTCGCAGCTCCCCGGCACCGGCTGCCTCTCCGGAGCGTGTTCCCACGCGGCAGGAGCTGCGGAGCGGCTCTGCATCCAGCCCCTGTGATAAATTAGCCAGAGATTCAGGCATTTCGCACAGCTGCCTCATCCTCTACCGGCATGACAATGTGATTAATTTTGGGTGCAGATGAAGCTCATTTATCAGAGGCACGTGACGGCCGCGCGGGCTGCAGGGGCGTGCGGGGAGCCCCGGGGCGCAGGGGAAAGCGGGAGCGGAGGCAAAAGGCAGGAGGTAGGGAGAGCAAGCGAGGAGCCGAGTCCAGGGCATCTCCCAGGAAGGCTGTTTGCCACATTGGCTCGCGATTAAGCCCGCTGGGGGTGAAGAGCCCCGCGTGGGAAGAGAGCTTTTATCTCTGCTAACACACATGGCTGCGTCTGGGGAGAGGTGTGCAACAGGAGGGGTGTAAGAGGATTGGGGAGAAGAAGCCGTGAGCCAATTACTATGCTTCAGGAGAGGCAATTCTACCACCGCTGCCACTTCTCCCCCCGCTGTCCCCTCCTCCAAGCCATTTTCCACCTTCTCCTCTTTTCTGGGGACCGGAGATCCTGTCTTGCCTGTCCCCACTCTGCAGCCAGAGACGCTTGCTCCTCGCTGCTGGCAGGAGCGCGGCCAGAGCTATTCCCGCAGGAATTGCCTTGGAAGGCAGAGCTGTATGTTCGCTTCCCGATGTAACACGGCCCCGGTGCAGAAAAATCAGACGGTCGGTTCATCCATCCCTTGACTGGAGTTTCTCCACGCGCTGGAGAAGCACAGGGTGATGCTGGTTACACGACGCGGCACAGCCTTCCCGAGGGCGGAGGCAGCCCGATGTGCTGGTGTGAGCAGCGTGCAAGCGTTTCAGCAGGGGCTGAGACAGCCCTTCTCTCAATCATCACCGTGACGTCCTATCTTGCACCGGCACGTGCCCCGGGTCAGGGTCTGTCCCACCGGTGGCATCAGCACTACTCCTCCCCAGCTCTCCAGGATCTCTTGGATGGCGACGCCGTTCAGCGTGTCGCCCGGCCTTAGACACGAGCTGCACGTGTTCTCCATGGGAATCACTGGCCCAAGCAATAGCGTGTGCATGGCTGGGCAGGAAGGGCTCTCGGGGGCAAGCGGCGCCGGGGAAGGGACCCGGACTGCTCCCAGCTGAGGCTGCCAACATCATAAGCAAAGCGTCAACAGATCAGGAGTCTCCGCACAGTTTTGGGGTGAGGAGTAGTTTTTGGGGTGAGCCAATACTGTGCCAGATGACCTCTGGTGAGATGGATGCGCAGGGAGAGGGCATCAACCGCCTGTGCCACCAGCATCACCGGGGAGGGGACAAGGCAGCTGATGCACAGCCAGCGCAGCAGTTTTCATCCCAATGCTTCCACACGGACAACAGCGCGGGGAGCTGTCAAACAACACAGCTAGAAAACCATGGGGATGGGCTGGATGGAGATGGGATGACCAGGGAACACCATGCATGGTCAGCAACGGCAAGAAGCAAGCATCACTGCAGGCGTTTGTTTGCCCCACGCCGTGGTCAGATACACCCTGGGCGGTGGTGTCCCCATCCTCCTGTCCCAGAGCAAGGTCACGCTGGCCGCACCCAAAACCCCAAGACTACCATAACCCCCCGTCCTCTGACATTTTTAGGCTCCAACTAGTAAACCACTTTCTGCTAAAGCAAAGAAAAACCCTCAAGTTCAACGGGGCCACGCGAGCTGGGACAACAGCAACAAATCCTTGGGCGCACAGGCAGTGTCAACGCCTTCGGTGGGACTCAATTATCAACCCAACGGGTAGCGTCAAACAGAGAAGCTGCTTTTTTGATAAATACATATTTTTTTAAAGAAACCATGTCAAGAGGCCAAAGGCGAAGATGACGCAATATGCGGCAGCCCCGCTGCTTGCAAGACAGTCCTGTTAATTTATCCCAGCACAGAAGCAGGACCCTTTCTGCTGGGTTAAATGTATGGTTAGAAAACCCGCGGGGACTTCGGAAGTGTGAAAACGTCAAACACAGAGTGGCATAGGGACTTGAGCCCGAGAAAGGGGAAATTTTACGCTTCTCCCCACTGGGTCCTGGGGAGGATTTCTCCCCAGGAGAAAGCAAAGAGGGCGGCTGGTGGCAGAGCGGGTGGCCTGAGAGGAACCCATCACTGGAAAGGTTACAGGTGATGACGCTAGCTTGCAGCCAGGGCTGCAACCCCTGACTTTCACGTTTCTTCCAGGTCCTAAATGCTCCTCCAAGCCTGGCTCCTCTGCAGGGTCTCCAGGGAGGTTTTGCTCCGCTCCCACCCATTGCTTTCCCTTCTCACCTTTAAATCCCACCCCAGAGCCCTGCAGTGTGGCAGTGGCAAAGCTGTCCCAGCTTTTATTGCGATCATCACGCCGATTCCTCAATTGAAGTTTTCATTTCCCGTCCGTCAAAGTTTACCCGGGAAGGATCGAAGATGCCCACCCAGTTCTCCCTTACGGAGAGGCAGCGATGAACGTACATCAGCCAGTCTTCACATGGTGGGGAAATAGTCGGGCTAGCACGCGGGCCTCTGTTCGGAGGCCAGCTCCTGGGCACGTTTGGGCTCTTACACCCTCCTGAGGAGCAGCACCGGTGCCCAACCCTGCTGCTCCTCCAGCACCACGCGATGCTTTAGCACCGGCACGCTCTCAGCAAGGAGGAAACGCTACTGCACTTACCAGAGCTGAAATCTTGCAAGAACCTGCTGGCGAGGCAAGGAACCTGCAAAGGAGGAGAGAGAGATGCGGTTCAGTGGGTTGGCTGTTGGCGGCAGCGGGAGTTTTAAGAGGGTGACAGGGCAGTGTTGGGGTTCCACCAGCCCCGCGTGGGTGGGATGGGGCATGTTCCCCCCCGGCAGCGCTGAGCCCAGCCCCGCAGGGCACAAAACTGCTCCACAAACCCCGGCTGCACCCTCTAGACACCGCCTTGCGATGTGATAGCATTTGACAGTCTTAGACGAGACACCTACTTAATTAGCACTAGTTAAGGTCCTGGACATCACGATTGCTCAGATTTGGACCCTCCCGGGTGTGCTCTCAGCCACAGCATCCAGGCGCACGTGTGCTGCCTCTGGAGCTGGTCGGGGTGTCCCAGCACCCAACGGGCTCCCACAAAGCAGCCTAAAGGTGCCGAAGCCTAAGAGCAAGAAAATTGACTTTCCCTGCACATGTGCCACCCCGCCAGCGCGCTCGGACAGGGCTGCGGCACTGCGAGCGGGAGGGAGGCTACATCGCCTGCGTTGTGCGTCGGGGCCACCTACATTTGGCCTGCAAGCCACAGCACACGGTGGGAATTCGCCCAGGGATTAAGGAGCGATTTGCTCCATCCCGGTATGAACACAGGGCTGCCCCATCGCCGCTCCCCTCTCCCAGTGCCTCATCAGCTCCTGGAGCACGCCATGCAAATCTGTGCGAAGGAGTCACAACAACGCGCCTGGGAAACCATAAATATCTGTGAAAAATCTCCCCATAAATCCAAGGGAAGGGGAATTTACAGCTCTTTCTTTTGAGATTTCTCCAGGTGCTCCCTATTAAGCCATTGTGCTCGTTTGCATAAGTATTCCTCAGACAATAAAGTCTTCTCCGCCATCAGTTATCAGCTCTGCAAACAGGAGCGGTGCCGGGCGCGGGGTGTGCAAACACCCAGCTGTAAAGACGAGGGACTGGTTCCTTACATCACCAGCTCCTTGGGGAGGATGCTTTAAATCAGCCACATCCAGAAAGGGGTTGTGCTCGCTCGGGGCCACGGCAGGTCCTGGGGCAGCGCCAACGTCCACGGCCCCTTCCGCACGCAGGGGACCACGGTGGCTTCTCGGGGAAGGGAGGGGGACAGGCTAGACCCAGAGGTCCACGTCGCCAAGGGACATCCCGCAGCTTGGGGACCGGTGCCCGGCATTGCCACGCTTCTTCGGAAAAAAACCAAATGAATAAAAATTGAAAATCTGCATCGCTCCCAGACCCCACATGCGGCAGATTTCACCCCGAGCGGCCCCTGCAAGGCTGCCCCGGTTAATTGCCAGGAGAACGTGTTGTATTTCAACTATGACATTTCTTTGCGTGTTTAACTTATCCTTATCATGACTTCCATGTACTTCTGTGCAGATGGGTGGGAGCCAGGAGAAAATGAATAATACGCTTCCTTCCAGCATGAAATTCTGAGCGTGTCCTCCGCTGAGTGCAATTACTGCGTATATGACTCCTGTAATCTGGCTAATACTGCTAAGTATACTGGAGATTAAGGGATTTTGGGCTGCAAAGTCCATTTCATCCATCCAGGCCTGTGCAAGGGAATAGGAGCAGGGAAAAGGTCTCGCAGAAGCCCCCAGACCGAGCAGGGTCTGGCCTGCAGGTGACCATCCCACCACGTCCCCTTTGCTGCTGTGGACCTCTCCCAGGCAGCTCTGGGCTCTGTGTGGGGATGACGTGGAGGAGGGTGACCAGAGCTGCTGGGGCTCACCCCCTTCCCCGCGGGTCCCAAACCCAGCGTGCCACTATCCGGGATGCTCCCGACCCTACGCCAAGCACCGCTGTCACGTTCCTGGAGCGCTGGAGCGCCAAACCCTCCCTGGTGCGGCGTGCTGGGGACACAGTGGCCACGGTGAAGGACTTAAGCTGTCACGGTGCTGCTGCTGAGAGTGCTCTCCAGGCACCAGAAGAGCTGTTATCTCTGAGCTGGAGAGTTAATAACAGCACCGGAAAATTTCTGCTTTGGCCGAGGTGATGGCCTCTATCTGCCCCATGGAGAGGAAAGCCGCAATGCCAGCGTGCCGATGGGGCCGGACCACGCTGCCAGCCCCCAGCCCTGCCACAACCCGGCTACCCAGCGGGGGTCCAGGCTGAGTCGGCTGGGGGGGACACGCTGCCCCGGTGCCAAGAAGCAGGGTAGCAAACCACCGCTTTGCAGCCCTCGTGCGCGAGGAAGCCTCAAAAAACCCCATCCTATGGAGCCAGCATGCTTCCCTGGTTCAGAGCGGGAAGAGCCCGAGCCTGGACATCACTCCTGCCTGGAGGGGAAGCCACTGCGAGCTCCCTCCAGCTCCTCCAAGCTGATGTGATATGAAGCAGAGCAGATAGAGGGTTGTTCTGCAAGCACAGATGAGCGAAGCAGAGCAAGGAGACGGCTTTAAGTAGTAAAAGCTGCCCTTCCGTTATGAGCTCAGACACAGCCTTATACATCCCCAAGCAGCAGAGGAGCCATCTCTGCTTTGATCCGGGTTTGATTTAAAATGGAGCATCTCCCTCAGCATCACCAGGGGGACAGCAGCGAAGTAACCTCGTTTTCCTCTGCTTTGTCCCTTTTGCCACCCGCCGTGCGCCAGAGGTGCCAGGGCCACGCGCCGGAGCTGCAAACCCCGGCTCCCTGCGCTCCAGGGGCTCGTGGCCATGACGTGCCGGGGCAGCCCCCGGCTCTGCCTGCGTTCCCCCGTGTCCCCGCACACCCCCGATGCCTGCCCTGCCCCACACCGTGTGGTCCAGCCCTGGCAGGTGGGGATGTTGGGGGAGATGCTCTCTCCCCGCGCTGGGGTGCGGATGAACCAGCACAGAGCCGGGGAAATGAGAACCTGCCGGGGCGTAATGCCAATTCACCGCCCATTAACTCCCCGCAAATCCTGCGCTCCCCGGCCTTATCTTCCTCTGCCATGTCCCCTCACTCCCCCTCCTCCTCCTCCCAGGCTAACGGGCTTTTTTGGATGTGGAGACAGCTGTATAGGTACCCTCAGCTGTACTTGGGAGCCCTTAAATGGCGGTGTCTGCGGGGGGCTCTGATGGGAGACACCCCCGGCACCCCTCGGACACCCTCCCGGCACCCGTGGGCGATGGGGCTGCCCCACGCAGCGGAGCTCGTTGCCAAACGCTCGCTTGCTGTCTTGCGGCTTGAACGTCAGACTCCGAACGTTAACTTTTACGGCGTAATACATCCAGCGCCCACCCACATTGTCAGGAGATACCCCAAAGCTATCCACGCATCTGGACGCGAACGATTGTTTAAACACCCTGCACGGTCCTGCGCATACGGGATGGATTTACTGCCACTCCCTGTAAAATTAGGAGGGATAAAACCAAAGAGCTGAGCAGCNGGGGGGGGGGGGGGGAGCAACCACCGGGGCGGCTCAAGGGCTTTGGCTAGAAAGGATGCTCCGGAATAAACACCAGCGATGCTCACTATGAGGCATCTTTGCTTACAGCTCCTGCCTGAATAGCGAGTTTGACCTGCGAGCCCTCCTGACCCGCCGCAGCCCGGCAGAGCGCCGGCTGGGTTTTGAATCAGCACTTTCGGAAATCAGCCGGATTTCAGTGGTCCTTTGCTGCAGCGCGGGCAGGGCAGGCGGCTCCGATGCCCACGGGTGCTGCCCGGCGTGGGCAGAAGAGCTTCCCCGGGAGGTTCAGCAGCATTCCTCGGATCAACAGGGGATGAAACCCACTGACAGTTGAGCACGGGGCGAGCCCTGGCTGCTCATCCCGGGCTGCCCTCCCGGAACGCTCTCAGAATTCAGCAGCCGTCTGCACCGCAGAGGCAACGACAACCCTCCAACTGCCCAAGAAACAGCTCCTGCGCGTTCGATGCCCCCTTGGTTCGTCCAGCGACACCCGAGTAGTCCGCTCCCCACCTCCCTCCCCCAGGAGCTGAGTCCGTGGGCTTGCAGCCCTGGTTTTTCAGAGGAGAAAGTTCACCTCTTCAGCAGAAAGCACACATTTTACACGACAAACTGAGCCCAGCCCAAACCTCAGTTTTCCATCAGAAACTGTTTGCCCGGGAAATTTGCGTCCAGCCCTTTCCATCAAGCGGCGCAGCAGCCGACATGAAGGAGGGGGTTTGGAATAGCAGAGCATTCCTCAAGGCAGCAGATAAATGTCGGAGCAGAGTTAGTGGCTGGAGGCTCAATCTAGACAAGCTCAGACTAAAAATAAGGCCCAATTGTTGGACAGTCACAAGCACTGTCGCAGCCGCTAAGTTAGGAGCAAGAGGAATTCTCTGTCTTCAGCTATCTCGAGGGGAAGAGAGGCCGTTCCTCCAAAAGAGGTGCTATAAGGTTGCTCACAAGCAGCGTCCAAGAGTTACAAGCGTCCCCGTAGGAGCCTGGGGACACCAGCAGCAGAGGGGCTGGTTTCCACCAGCGCTGCGGAGGGGGACGGCGGAGCTGGGACGGGGCGCTCGGGGATGGTACGGCCACCGTGGTCTCAGCTATGGCACCAGCCTTCACCACCAGCCTTTGCTCCAGCTCAGCAGGTCACATCCATCTCCGGCAGTGCTAAGGCATGTGGGATGGGAGAGGAAAAGCGTTCCCAAGCCCATCTAACACGCCTACAAAAAACAAAAAACACGCCTGGTAGTGTCGTGGCATCGTCCCCAGCTTGGTAAGCATAACCCCTGCAGCATCTCCCAGCCCTCCCCACATTCCCCTTCATTGCAGCTCCCGCATTTTATCTTTAAAAACCACAGCAGGCAGGGTTAAAAAAAAAAAACAAAAACCCACCACGACAAACAATCCAAGGGAAAGACTACAACAGCCCTTGAAACTCCATCCTACATTTGAAAGGGAGGGATGGAGGCAAGGCAAGAAAGCCAGTGCAAAGCCTCATTACCATCAGAAATCCTCTCTCCCTGCCCTCACCTCCCCGCTCATTTCCATATCACAGGGGACACAATACCTTTCTTCTCTTGAAAACCGTCCCATTTTTGCAGAGACCTGCTCGTCCCTACTCCCAGCACCGGCTTATGGAGCTGGGGAACAAAAGGCGGGCTCACACCTGCCCTGGCAGGCGGTGCCGGGGTGTGAGTCTCCAGGCCCTTATCAGCCTCTCAGGAGCAGTTTTTATCATTATTATTATTATTCTACTTTATCTTTTTTTTTTTTCTTAGCTTCAAGATCCTTTAGTCAGTCAAATTATACTCAGAGAAGCAGAAGCGGCAGAAAATAAAGCATTATAAGGGGTTCAGGAAGTTATTTTCATCTCAAGGAGCGTGTAAGAAAGGTTGACAAGTCTTTATTCCGCTCTTACGGGATAATCTGTGGGTTCCCAGCTGATACGGGGGGGGAAAATTAAAAGCATCACAAGAAATCACAGGAAGAAGTAAAACCCAGGTCTCTGCACAAATTGAAGCAACGCGCACCTTGGCTGACAGCTGAAGGCACCGGAGGGCGAAATGTCAGCGCGGGGAAGGAGAGGGGCGGCCGCGGGGTGCGGGAAGGGGTGGGCAGAGGGTGCTGGGTGCAGGGCAGGAGGGTCACCCAGCCCCTTTGCTTCTCCTGCTAAGTGGACCTGTCGCACCTCTCCGGTCCAATGCATCGCTGACACAGCCGGCGGAGGAGGGAGGGAAAGCAAAGCAGCTCAGTCCTCCAGCGAGCGGCGTCTCCCGTACCGCCCCGGGTCGCTGCATTCGTCCTGCTCCTGTCTGGCTGCTCCGATAAAAGCTACGAGAATCAAGTCGGGCACAGCAAAATTTTTCTGCAAAGACTTTGGGCTCTCGCGTTTACATGCGCAGTGCGGGGGCTCCGGGAGCTCCCAGCAGCCGCCTGGCAAGCGCCGGAACGCGGGGCCGGGAGTGAAGCCGGGGCGCTGAGCAGGGGGCCGGGACCGCAGGGCGCTGTGCCGAGGGGGCAGACGAGGAGGAACCAGCATCTCCCCTCCACGCCGCCAGCCCACAGGGATTAGAGATGGACGCACGCGGTGGTGGGATGGCGCAGGGATGCGGAGCCCGCCCGCAGGCAGCGGGGTCCTGAGCGGCGCAGAAAAGCCCACGGAGGCATTCGAGGGGTAAACCAGCCTTCCTCCCGGTGGCACCGCCGCCGGCAGGGGAACAGGGTTCCCCATCTTGCCGGCCAGGGCACGGGGGGCCGAGGCAGCCCCCGCGCCTCTCCGGCGGCTGAGCCGCGCGGTGCCGAGGCGGTGCTGTCACCGGTGATTGATGGCACGGTTCAGGAGGAAATAAATTCCCAGGCTTTCGCAGGAGGTGAACTGGGGGGGTGTATCCATCTTAAAGATACTTAATGAATGTGCCACAGCCCGCGGAGTGGCAGCAGATACATCTCTGCAGCCAGCACTCCCCACGCTGTTCCTTGCGAGGTTCGGGCACAATTTAACAGCTTCTTATTGATTTTATTTATGTTCCCCAGGCCCTGGCAGTGTCTATATTGCCCCAGCCCAACAAGAGCCCCATCGGCACGGCGGGGACCTGCACTTGGCTTTTCCCTTCCTGCATCCTCACCCCCTCACCCACCCTGGATGGGGCAGCGCGAAATCGCCGCACCGCGGGGCAACTCCAGGGACAAAACCTGGCGTTTGGCCAGAAAAGATGCAGTCTGGGGCTCCTCGAAACATATTAAGGTTCACGCGGGCTTTCGCTCAGCTCTTCAGGCCATGGGAGAGGGCGATGCAGGATTACTAGGAGCCACGGCGAGCGCCAGCCCATCACCAGGGCAGGCGCCGGTGCCACCCACACCGCCCCGGCACCAGCCTCCGGGTTGCATCTTTGGAACGCAAAGCAAAATAAAATAAGGATCTTACAAAAGACACCCTCGCAAGACAGACTTTGGAAAGTTCTTAGCTTTTATGTAGCATGGCAGACCTTCATTTTTCAAGGCAAGAAGAACGGCAAATCAGCAGTTCTGGTGCGTGGCTTGGCTTTGTTTTTCCCTCTTTCCCTTAGCGGAGGGGGGGGAAAAAAGAGGAAAAAAAAAAAAAA
>RSEF01000010.1:2244754-2260224 GCA_003993805.1 Himantopus leucocephalus | reverse complement strand
TGCCACGGGGATGGGCAGCAGGCCCTGGGTGCTCAGCACTAGGACGCCCCGGGAGAGGGGGAAGGCGGGGGATGGCCAGCCCAGCGTGGGGACCCCACGGGGACCCACTCCCAGCCTGGTCACGCACCTCCGGGAATTCGGGCACAGCAGAGCCGGGGTGCAGACCAGAGGCAGGCGATGGGCTCCGGGGAAGGGAAGCGGCTTCCCGGCGGGACGAGGCTTTGCAGGAGGCGGAGACCGGGCTGTCGCGTCCCTCCTTCTCCATCCTCCACCCCGTCCCTCCCCGCCGCCGATGCCGAAACCGTCCGCAAGATGGGAGCATCGCCCCGCAGCGCCGCCCGCTCCCTCCCGCACCATGCGCGCTCGGCGGAGCCGGGCTGCCACGGCGGCAGGCAGCTGCCTGCAGGCAGGCAAGGGGGGCAAGGGCTCCTCACCTCCATCCACCTGAGGATGGGCAGCCTCCTCGCCCCTTCCCCGGGTGCCGGAATAATCCCTGGGAGCAAGAAAGAGCAGCTTGCCCAAGTTTCAGCGGCACAGGTTGGAAATACCTAATTATTTCGGCAGCCTTCACACCTCTCCTTGTGCCCGTCTCAGTCAAGCCAGAAGCCAGTAAGCCTCACCCGCTGCTGGACATCCCGCCTTCTCTTTCAGACACCTCCCTGCCCCGTTCAGGACCTCTAATGCAAAACTGCAGCAAAGAAATGATTAGAAAACATGCGGGAGTGCCAGCCCAGCAGGATCATTCCCCTCCCACCCCCCAGGCTATCCTCACCCATCCCAGGATTTCCCAGGCTGGCAGCAGGGAAAGCAGCTCCTTCCATCAGGTTTATCACGCCAGGGGCATCACAGTGGGTTCGGGAAGGTGTTTGGGAGCCTGAGCTCTGGAGGAGGTGCCCGAAGGGAAGGGTACGGACTGGTCACCACCTGGAGGCAAGGAGAAGGGCCAGGGCCACCAGCAAAATTTTGGGGGAGGTGCCCCCATCCACAGCCAGGCCTAGCTCCATCCCTGCCCACACTGCTCTCAGTTACACCCCCAGCCCAGGAAGCTCAGCTCCCTCCCAGCAAATCCCTTTTATAGTGCATTAAGTGGTGCCTCCATGATCTGCCCCAGCTGTGCCGAAATCCCGCATTCCCGACAGAGAAAGCTTAACCCCTCGGCTGCTGGGCCCAGGGCAGCCCTTCATCCCCACTCCAGAGGCACAAAAGCTCCTCTCTGCCCCGCTGTGGACCACCGCATCCCAAAAGGGCATCTCCGGGCTGGCCTTGGCAGGGGGGAGCCCGAGGCGGGGGGAGCAGGCAGAGGAGGCAGCTCTGTCCCCGGTGCGTGCATCCTCCCCGGGGCGCGGGGCAGACACACAGAGCTGGCCCTGTGCAAGAGGAGGAGGAAGAGGAGGAGGAGGAGGAGTAGGCTCCCTGTCGCTGCCTTATTTTTAACCAGTCCATTAGCCCAGGGATCGCAAGGCACTTAGCATGTCCTTCCCTCCCGGCCACCACGCTAAAAAAAGGGTGAAAAGAAAGAAAAAAAAAGCTCCCGAAATAAACTCCGAGGCAGCGGTCCATCCGCCTTTCCATGGGGATCCCCGTCTGGCCCTGGGAGGGGTAACCACAGCCGCAGGAGGGGCTCTGGAGCTGGGAAAGGCTCCCTGCTCCGAGCAGGAGCAATGCTAAAGCAAGCCAGGGCTCAGGAGGGGCCCGGCCCTGCTGTGTTTGTGCTCTGGCGAGAGATGACTTCAGCGTTTAAAGGTCAGGCCGGGTCCAGGAGAAAGATTGCACAAAGCCTTCCTCTGCTGCCTGCCAGCGCCGGGGGAGCAGAGTCCACGCGAGGGCTGGGGAGGCAACGGGCAGGGTTCAGACGCCGAAGCGGAGCCCCCCCCCCCTCCCACCGCCTCCCCGGAAAGGACCAGGCAGATTTGCCCCAAGCAGCTTTTTGGGTTGTATCAGGAGGAAGGATGGCTGGATGCCACCGAGAGAGAGGCTCCCACTGCTGCACCAAAACACACGCGGCCACGCTGCCGGCGTTATTCCGCTGCCTCCCCGCGCGCGCTCCCCCGGAGAGCGGAGGCGACACGGAGGCTGAGCAAACATAATAAGCCGAGTAAGCGAGAGGGGGAACCAGGCGGAAGGCTTTAATAATTCAGAGAGGACAGGGAGCACGGCGAAGCAGGTCAGCTCCGGCGGCACGGGCTCTCGGCAGCGAGCAAAGCCACCCCAGCCACTGCCTGTGCCCGTTGGTCCCCGGTGGCCAGCGATGCCCCAGGGCTACTGGTCCCCCCCTACCCCCAAACCCCTCTCCAGGCTTTGACCAGGGGGAGGTTTCCTTGGCACCGAGCCCCGGGTGCGATTGCAATGTCACCGGGCGCCGAAGTGACCCAGCTGCGGGTGCTGGGGAGGGGGGAGCAGCCCAAAAACCGCGGTGCACGTAGGTGGTGGAGCAGCAGATCCTGCAGCGAGGGCTTCGGCTCCCGCGCAGCACTTCCCCCATCCCGCCTCTCCAAAGCTGTGTTTTCGAGCCTGCCTCCCGCCATCCCATGGGGACTGCCGAAAGATTTAATTTCACTGTCGGCACCCACACCCACTCAAGAAATGTTTTGGCTTAGGCCAGCTGAAAACAGCAGAAAAGAGCTCATGTAATCCAGCACGGCCAGCTGAGCAGCTCCTCCAGCGCCCGGGTGTTGTCTCATGGGTTTGCAGGGCGCGGGCCAGGCTTGCGATGCCGTGGGGTGCAGCGGGTGCTGTCCCTCTGCCCAGCGGGAAGGCTCGGTCCACGCGTCCCGTGATTTCGGGGCATCCTGAGGGCGAAAGGCAGCTGTGGGGTGCGCGGGCAGAACCCGTCTGGCAGCGCAGGGTTCATCCCCACGGTCTGCCGAGACCGAGATACGGCGCAGGGTGAGGAGCAGGGGAAATTGTTGCCTCCAGCCCAGGAGAGGGGAGATGCCAGGGCTTTGGGGTGGCGGTGTCCCCAGGGAGGGGTGGGCACCGCTGTCCGGGTTGGCGGGAGGGGGAAGCGGCCCTGGGAAGCTGTGGGGTGACCCGGAGCTGGGCCACATACTTGTCATTCCTAGAGGGTTTGCTGGGGCGGCTGGTGGCCTCACGAGGGGGCGGTGGGACGGGTGCTTTGCCGGGATCATGAGCTAGGAGAAACACCCAGCCAGGGAGAGACAACGCTGCGGTCATCACGTACACAGCAGCAGCTCCGGGAGCGAGTTCAGGGCTCGGGGATCCCACAAAAAGCCCTTTTCCTGCAGAGCAATGGGGAGAGACGCATAAAAGGCACAGCCTCTGCCCCAGCCCTGTGCCAGCGCCGTGCCTTCTTCCATTTCCAGCGCTTGGGGAAACTGAGGCACGGAGGGGCGAGCCCTCAACTCTGCCCCGCACACGTCATGCAGCTGCACGGACCCAGCGGAACGGCACGTGCCGGCAAACACGGCAGCGGTGCCGGGTGACGCAGGGCTGGGAAGAGGCCAGATGATGGAGGCATCACCCAGCAGGCAGACAAGGGACCCTTGTTGGGCTGGGACGCGCTCAGGCACCCAGCGAAGCCGTCTGAGCAGGGATGGGGTCCAGAGCAGACTGGGGAGGAGGGGAGAGGTGCTGGGGGCATCCCAAGGGGATTACAGCCTCTCCCTATCCCCCAGCTGCGGGAAGGCACCACGGCTGCCATCAGCCCCCACATCCTGAGCGCCGAGGACGAGGACTCCCCGGCAGAGGAGGTGACCTACTCCATCCAGCCCCCGGCTAACGGGAAGGTTGTGCTGAGGTCGGCGCCCGGCGCTGAGGTCCGGCGGTTCACCCAGGCCCAGATAAACAACGGCCTCATCCTCTTCGTGCACCAAGGTAGGGCAGGGCTGAGGTGCCCCGGTCCCCCGGTGTCACCCCTGGCCGGATGGAGGGGACACTACCGGAGGGGAGCACCGTGCCACCGAGGCAGATGCTAGCCCCATCACACAGCACCTTGGCACAAACCGTGCCGGGTTAATGGGGGGCTGCAATCCCCCTACCCCCCATAAATGCCCAGCTCCATGCTTTCTGCAGGGTCCCTGGATGGAGGCTTCGCCTTCGACCTGTGGGATGGTGAGAACCTGTCTCCTGGGCACTTCTTCCTCGTCAGGGCCCAGAGAGAGCCCCTCATCAGCCTGGCCAAGAAGCAGAGTCTCACTGTCTGCCCAGGTGGGTACAGGCGTGTTCCCCATCCTCCCAGTTCGATGGCAAACAGGGCCCTTGGACCCTTCCACCACCCCCTGCCTGAGCCCGGGTGCTGTCAAGAGATGCCCATGGCAGAAGCCGCAGGCAGGTGGTGAGGCCATAGCTTGAAGTCCATGCTTGGCGTGTTTTCCAGGTGCCCTCCAGCCCATCACCAGCCAGAACCTGCAGGCAGTGAGTAACAGCCCCACCGGCTCCACCGCTCTGTACTACAGCATCGAGCAAGCCCCGCGCCTGGGCAGGCTGAGCACCTCCCGGGGGGAGGAAATCCGGAACTTCACCCAAGCCCAGGTGAGATTTCACCTCCTCCAGCCCCCCCAGGATGCCAAGGCACAGCCCTCCATCACTCCCCACAGTATCCCAGGGGGTCCCAGCCCGACCCCGCTGCCACCACGGGCAGAGGGACCTCATCCCTGGCAGGAGGCTACAGCCCCACCGTGACTTTCCCCACCCTGCCAAGAGGGATTACAAGCTGCCGCCCCAACACCGGCTTTGCCACGGCCACCAGCCTTGGATGTAGTGCTGGGGGAGGCTCAGGGAGTTATGATCCCCTTTTCTTCGGCTCCCTCCCTGCTGCAGCCCCCGCCATCCTGGCTGCTGCCTAAGGCAAGAGCCAAGCACGATGCTTTCAGCCCAGCTCCGAGCAGATCCTTGCTACCACACTTCTCCACAGCTGGGCTTTTACAGAGCACGGGGAAGGGTTTGTTTCTGACCCTCCCTCAGAAACATGCAGGTTCACCCACCCTGCAAGCTCCCCTGTGCTGTGCTCACCCTGACCCAGCTCTTAGAGGACGCTGAGCAAGCTCAGCCCTTCCTCTGAGCCTCAGTTTCCCCACTTGCTGGGTAGAAACATCCTGGCTGAGAGGCAGCATGAGCTCTCAGTGGTGGCTACCATGCCAGGGCTGGTGAGGATCCCCATTTCTTGCCTAATTAGGGCTTGGCAGCTCCTTCCTGCAGCCAAGACGGGAGCCCAGGGTGCACACATTGGCTCTAACACAGCATTGCTAGGGTTCTCCCCAGTGCTACAGCACCCATCACACCAGAAATGAGACAGATGCACCCATGTCCCCCATGGTATCACCCATTCTGGGTATTTATTTTGTCATTCAGCAGAGCTCATTGAGGTTTTTTTATTATTATTTATTTTTAGGTGGACAGCGGGTTGATTTTCTACCAGCACGAGATGCCAGAGAAGCCCTTCTGGCTCGCCCAAGATGCCATCCGCTTCCGCGTGGTCACTCCCACGACCATCTCCGATTCCTTCATCCTCCTCGTGCTGATCTCCTTCGAGGCCAGGTGTCCCCAGCGCTCGACTCAGCTATGGAGAAATGCAGGTAAAGGAAGGGAGAAGCAAGGGACAAACAAGCCCTCCGGAAATTTGCACAACCCCCTCCCATTCGAGGAGGACTGTGCAAACTTCAGGAGGGCTTATTTATCTGAAGAAGACACCACCATGCAATTTCCCACGGCCACCCAAGCACAAGCTTTGATATTGTGGCAAGCAACATCTAAAGTTGCATCCGTCCTTTTGCTGGCTCTCCACGCAGTTCCTTCCTCCATCATCTTACCAAAATAAGAAGTCCCAGTTCATTCTCATCCCTCTCTGTTTCTTTGCAATCCTCCTTTTTCTGCTGTAACTTGCTCTCGCCTCGGTCTGCTCCCCTCTCCAGCAGACCCTGGGTCTTCCCAGAGGATAGACTTTTGGGTTTTCCCCTTTTCCCCCAGGTCTCCAGCTTGCGAGGGCTCAGCGGACTGTGATTGACACCTCAGTGCTGGATGCCTCCAACCTTCTAAGCCAAATCCAAGTCCCTGAGAGGGCTGCACATGATGTTGTCTTCCTGGTGACGGGGCTGCCAGCTCATGGGCAGCTCTTGGTGGCTGGTCTGCCCCTGGAGCGGTCACGGCCATTCTTCCTGCAGTCAGACCTGGCCACAGGACGCCTGGCATATGCCCACGGTGGAGATGGCATCTCTGGAGATCATTTCAGATTTAAGGCTTGGCTCCGGCCCCGGGCGCAGAAGTCCATCCGTCCTCCACAGGAAGGGGTGGTGATCTCCGAAGCTTTCAACATAACAGTGACCAGCAGCAGCAGCAAGCCACTGCAGGTGGTGAAGCGGCAAGAAGTGCTGCAGGTCCCACCAGACTCCATGGTGACGTTGACCCAGGAATACCTGGATGTGGCAGACACATCAGGTTCCCCAGAGAACATGGTGTACAGCGTCCTCCAGAGACCCCTCGCTGGCCACCTGGCCAACGTGCACAGCCCACAGGAGCCCATCAACCGATTCACCCAAGCGGATGTCAATGCAGGCCACGTGGTGTTTGTTGCCACTGGGAGACGTGCCCCAGGGTCCTTAGCCCTGAGCCTCTCTGACAGCCACCACCCACCCACCTTGACCTCGCTGGAAATCGAGGTGCTGCCTGCAGTGAGCACCGCTGCCAGCCCAGTGCCACTGGAAGTGCCCCAAGACCTGAACAGGGCCTTGGTGTCCCACCATCACCTGCTGGGAGCCGCACAGCTGGGGGCAGGCAATGCCCTGTACAGGATCACCAGGGACCCACGGTTTGGCCAAGTGCAGGTCAACCAAAAGCCAGTGCAGGGCTTCTCACAGAAGCAGCTGGACCGCGGGGAGGTGACCTTCACCTTCACCAACCTCACCTCTCCCGAGGACAACTTCCAGTTCCTCGCCATGTCGCAGGCAGTGAACAGGACTGGGGTGGTGAACGTGACCGTCCGTGCCTTGGTGAAAGCTCGGCCGGGCAGCGTGTGGCCCAGGGGCACCACAGCCCTCCTGGACACCGATATTCTAGATGCCAGCAAGCTGGCCAACCACACCAAGAGCATCCCAGTCTTCAAGATCCACAGGGCTCCCCATGGCAGCCGTCTCGTGAGGGTCTCCAGGGACCCAGAACAACCCACCACCCTGATCGAGACCTTCAGCCAGAGCGAGCTGGAGCAAGGGCTGGTCGGGCTGGAGGTGCTGGATGCTGGGGAGACCGACCAGCCCATGCAGAGGGACAGCTTTGTCTTTGAGCTGGTAGCTGATGGTGTGCCACCAGCACTGGCATCCCTGGGGTACAGCATTGAGCCCTACAACGCCTCAAAAGCCTACGGTGTCACCCTGCTCACAGCCCCCCCGGCACCCTCACCTCCAGTGCCCCATCCCCAGGGCACGGCACGGAGCAGCCCCAACGCCAGCGAGCTGGGGATGCCCCCCACCGTCTGGCTGGGCCCCGATGCCACCACCAGCCCCAGCCCCGTGGAGGGGGGCACCTTCCTCAGCTTCATTGAGGCCAACATGTTCAGCATCATCATCCCCATCTGCCTCATCTTCCTCCTGCTGGCTCTCATCCTGCCCCTGCTCTTCTACCTGCACAAGCGCAACAAGACGGGGAAGCACCACGTCCAGGGCACCCCCTCCTCCAAGGCCAAGAATGGCGCCGTGCCAGACCAGGAGACCTTCCGGAGGACCGACCCCAACCAAGGCATCCCCCTAACGACTGTCAACGCCCTAGAGGGCAAGGGTCCCCCACCCCAGGGCACGGGTCCTGGGGCACCACCAGACCCTGAGCTTCTCCAGTACTGCCGGACTTCCAACCCCCCCTTGAAAAACAACCAGTACTGGGTGTGAAGGGCTCAGGCGTGGGGGCACGCGACCGCTTGGGGGTCCGGACCCTCCCGGAGCACCACCAGCCACCTCCTCCCGGCTCTCCTCCTCCCTGGGAGCTGGCATCCCACGGATGCAGGAGGACCCTGGGGATACAGGGGCTGCCGGTCCGGCCCACACGGGAGCCCCAAATTTCCAGGTGGCTTTGGGCAGGGGAGGGGACACCGCATAGGCAAGCGGGGGCAGGTGAGACGCCCGAGCATCCCTGAGGAACATTGACTTTGGGTGCTCATTTGGACCACCCAACAGTGGCCACAGTGCTGGAGGGGACCCGATGGCACCAGTGCCCACCGAGCCATCGGTGGCTCCTCGGTGGGTAGCACCGACCACCACGGGGGTGTGTGTTTGCCACAGCTCTCGGCGCGCGCACGAGGAGAGGCTTGGGCTGAGTCAGGCTGGGGATGAAGTTGCCCAAATTCCCCAGGCAGGGCTAGGTGGGCTGAGACACTGGAGCAGAGGCTCGGAAAACAAAAAAACTGTGGCCAATGCCAGGGGAATTTAAGGAGTCCCCACCCACTTGGAATGAAAAAAAGAAAAAACCCGCCTCGCTCTTTCCCTGCGTGCTTGCTGGGTGTTTCATAAAACAGATTGCACCGAGCCCTTTGGGGGGGAGGGGGGGAGGGAGGGTTTGCACAACAGGTAGGATGCCCTCGGCGGGGAGGGACGGCAGGCGCTCACCTGGGCGGCGTGAAACCGGAGAGGAGAGCGGAGAACCGGAGCCAGGCGCGGTTTTCCACTGTATACTCTAGTACGGCAGAAGTAAACAGAATAAAGTGCCTTTTCACGGTTTCTGTAAGCCATCTCCCTTGCGTCGCTGCTCCTTGCCAGGCCCGTTTTAAGCCCAGCAAGCCGCCGAGCGACATTTGGAGGTAGCGGACCAAAATCTGGGCTCTTGCTCAAGTTTTCCCCGGCATGGAGTCCCAAAAACTTAAATAGAAATTATCGGAAGACAAGCAGAGGAAAAACTGAGCGCTGAGCTCAGGATGGGACCCAACAATAATACCCTGCGTTGCTGCAGCTGGGAAGCTCATCACAGGGCGCATCCCGCTCTCGCGACACCCACGGGAAGCTGAAGTGAGCCCCCAGGGACCACGGGTAAAACCACCACCCAGGGTAAAAATCCATCCCGCCATCCCTCCCCCGAACCAGCACGCCGGGGCTGTCTCACTCCGAGGCCGCGGCAGAGCCGGGATGTTGGCTTGCACCACGCCGGCGGTTTTCCTGGCTGCGTTTGTGGTGCCAAGCGTTTGCCGAGCGGTAAGTCACACCTAGCCCCGCTCCAGCTGACGGGTGCCGGCACGTCCCGCCGGGTACCCACAGCCATCCTGCCCCATTCGGGGGAGGCGGACAAAAAAAATAAGGAATGTTTCCTTCTGCTCAGAAGGAAATCACATCCTCTGTTAAATGGGGACATTGCAACCGGGCTGCCCACGCCACGGCTCAGAGCTTGCCGGGACGGTGCTGCTCCCAAAAGGTGGGGACAACCTCTCCCCGCAGAGTGGAGGGAGTGCCATCGCCTCCCTCCCTCTTCCAGATTAACCCCAGCTCTGTGCCTCCCCCATCGCGTTCGAACAAGTGCATTTATTATCTTTGCTAAGTACGAACCACACCACCACCACCCCCTCCCCACCAAGAAAGGGATGGAGGTTTGCGGAGAAGCTGGTGGCATCCTCCGAGGGTCCCCTTGGAAGCATCCACCGCGTTTTCCTTTCAAATTATTTTCGCCTCGCACCCAGGGATTAAATAGAAGGAACTTGGCCTATTTTGTAAGGAGCATTGAAAGCGAAGCAGGTTATTTTTAAGGCTTGCGGTTGTATTCCCGCTGCTGGGAAACATCCACTTCCCGGGGTCGGGGGAGGACAGGCAGTAACCTGGAAAACGCCAGCACGGATCGCGGATCTCCGGGGCCAAGCTCTGCTGGCAGTGTTTAAATCCCGAACGACGCTGCTGGCTCCGCTCGGGATATTCGGGGCTTGCAGCAGGATGGCTGGGGCAGGATGAGGTCCAGCTTTGGAGCTGCCCACCACCACCACCACCCACCCGAGGGAGGGCTGAGGGTCCGGGGGGGACCGTCCCCAGCCACCGAATGGACAACCCACGGCCCAAACAAAGCTCAAAGTTTTCCTGGTTGGGCCCTTTGGCTTCCCCGCATCAGGAGCCGGCACAGCACCTCTGCCTTTCCTGTGGCACCGAAGGTCGCTGCTCACGCAGAGGTGCAGCCCCCCCCTGCCCCCTCCTCACCCCAGTTTGGGCCAGAACCACTCTGATCCAGGAGGATTTGGGGGCGACGGGAGCTGGGCTGGTTATAAAGCTTGCCGAAGTTTAGGGAAGATGCTTACAGCTGCTCTGCCAGATGTGTTATCCCATTCCCCCTCTCCAAGAGGGGCCAGATGTGCACAGCTGCCGGACAAGAGCCAGCCATGCCCGTGAACTCGCATGCCCTATTCCTGGGGAACCGATGGCGGGTGTCCCCCCAGCACCTCCCCACCTCCTCCTGCACCTACAGCCGCTGGTGTTTCCCCGGGTGTCTCGCACCTACATCCCTCCTCCGCCTTCTACCCCCACTTTTAAAGCGCAAAAAGCCACCCGGAGGGAGACCGCTGTCCCCAGGGACCCCCTGTCCCAGGAGATGGCCAGAGCCACTACTTCTTCTGCAGCACCACCAGCCAAGCCCCCCCTAGAACCCGCAGTGGGGTGCGTGTCTCCCCCCAGCCCTGTCACGGGAGAGGAGCTCGTGGGTGGGTGCTACCCAGGAGGGAGATGTCCCCGCTCCCGGTGCCGGGGAGGCATCGCGGTGCCCAGCCGGTGAGTGCAGAGAAATGCAGGGTTGGGGTGGAGCGGGGACATCAGGGGCTGGAGCACCAGGAAAGGGCAGAAGAGGGGCTGTGAGAAGGCGCTGAGGGCACCTGGATCAACAGGTCACCCTGGACATCTACGTGCAGCTTCTGAGGGCACCTGGGGCAGGGACTAGAAGGCAGGCCAAGAGGAGAGCCAGCCCACAGCCTGCCTAAAGCAAAGCCCCAGGTCGCTAAGGGGGTGGCAAGAAGCAGGGTAGGAGCCAAAAGACACCCAGGTACACAGGCAAAGGACAGTGACTCACGGGGGTGTGACAGGATGGAGATGACAGACCTCACCTGCCACCACCTCCCTCAGTGGTAGGAGGACACATATCAAAAGCGAGGCCATCACCAGGAAGAGCCACCCAGGTGTGAGGAGGACTAGCTAGCTGGTGTCCCTTGTCCTCTGTGCCACCTCCAGACACCCCGAGGAGATCACCTGGGCAAAAGCATCTCCATGCCTGACCCACAGATTGTCCGAGCGGACACAGGGGCTTGCAAGTCCGCACCTGCAAAAGTCCCAATGAGTTCCACTTCTATTTTGCTCCTAAGTCACCCTTTCTTCCCACAAGCAGGGAGTCTCTCCTCCTCTGCTGGGAAACCCCTGCAGCCAGATCCCAGGGCAGGATGCGACCTGGGCTGGATCCGTCGGGAAGTCCCTGCAGCCCTGCCGGGATTTCAGCCCGGCGCTGGGGTTAATGTCCGGATTTGGGGTCGGGTGAGCAGAGACAAGCTGCACGGCGCAGGGAGAAGGCAGCCCCGCTGGTCCCACACCTCTCCTGGGTTAATAACCATACCAGCACAGTTGTACCAGCTCATGGAAGACCAGAAGTCCTGGCCGGAGCCACCAGGGCTCGCAGGTAGGGATGGACACACAGCAGGAGGAAGGTCTACAGCAGCTCCGGTGACATGAACCCGTTTCCAGGCACCTATTCAAATGCAAAACAAATCATAGGCCAAACAGGTTTCTTTGAGCATCCACCCAGGGCAGATAGGATCGTTTGGCTTTGAAACCACCCCCAAAAGCTGCAGCCACGCACACGAAGGGCTTCAACGCATGAGGGACTTTATTCCCAGCCAGGCTCCAGGCCAGCACTCAAAACTGGGACCCACGTAAGCATCACACCCCCCAGCCTCCGAACCCCTGCGCTGCTGTGGGCCACCGCAGGCTGCAGGACCTTGTGACAGCATTGTCCACATTGCTCCTGAGCACGGAGGAACAAGTGCATGAACCCCCTGAGCTCATGCAGGCACCCTCCCTGCTCTGTTTTGGGGAGGTAAAGCATAGTCCCAAGGTTCCTGTCTCCCTGTCCACATCCCAAAACCTCCCTGGCAGCTCCCACCAGCCCCAGGAGATGCTCTGGATTTTGCTGGGAGCCGGGAACAACGTTTTGAGGGCTCCTCAGGAAGCACAGGTCACGCTCCCGGGTGGCAGGCGATGAGGAGAGGTCTCCAAGAGACCCTGCCTGGGAGGGCAGGAGGACACCTATTCCTCCCGAGGCAGGTGAAGGACCTGACCAGAGGTGGCCAGGTCCTCCTAAGAGCTGCCCCACGTGGAAAATTTGGAGCCAGACCTCAGGCTGGCTACTGCATCGTGTAAGGAGATCCGGGATCTCCGCTCGGCTCCGAGCCGAGCCCAGCGCCTCGGGATGCCGGGAACCTTCCCTGCCTGATTCGGGCAGGGCCCTGCCCACAGCCTGCAGAACAGGCTCAGCTGGCAGCGAGCCCGGCAGGACAGGACAGAGCCTGGGGTGGAAGAGCAGGCTGCAGGCACCTCGTCACCCTGGGAGCACCTCACGGGAGGTGGGGACAACCAGCCCATGCAGGGACAGGGCTGTCCCCAGGAGTGCGGCATCCCCTCACCGCCTTACCCACCTGAGATAAAGCTCCCCAGGCCCTGGCAAGCAGAGGGAAGGATGGAGACGAGAGGACCCGGACACCAGAAAGCATCCCCCAGACAACTGCCTGCTTGCCACAGCTCTCCGGGCTTAAATTCAAGCCAGATTGAGCCGATCCTCCGTTTCCACACCCAGCAACACCAAGGCAGACAGACAGACAATGACGGAGGGACAACCACATCCCAGAGCCTGGCTTCTCCACCCCTCCTGCAAAAAAACAACACGCCCAGAGACACAGCTCCACGGCGGCGCAGGACCTACCTCCCTGGGCTCAGCGCCTTCCCGGGGACCGGAGGCATTATCCATCCCGGCACAGGGTCTGCCCCGAGCATCGCCCCGGCTCTGGCGGGGGGAGACCAACCCTCTGCAGAGCACCGAGGGCTGCAGCGTCCAGCAGAAGGGGGGACCAGGAGGGCTGGCAACCCCCCCGCTGCAATTAAAAGTGGTTCCCAGCTCATTCCCCTGGCAAAAAAAAGCACTGCTGACCCCTCCACACCCCACCCCATCCCATAATTGCCCTGGGCTGGGAGCAGGAGGGAGCATTTATAGCCGCAAGGAGGGGGAACCAGCTGGGGCTCGTTGCCTTGGCCCGGAGGAGCCGAGTCAGGGTCACGCGGCGGAAATATTTAAGAAGTGCAGTGATTAGAAAGATTTGAGCTGGCAGCCTGAGCCGTCTCCATCTGCCCCTGGTAGCTGCTGCCCGGCGCCGGTGCCCTCCCATGTGCATCTGCCCGGTCTTGCTGCCTTCCGTGCAGGCACACGCTCTGCCGCCGGGCTGCAGCGCGGCAGGGCTGGGTCTGGATGGGACCTCTCGGCCGTTTCGGGCAACGAAATCCCGCTGGGCTCCATCCCTCGAGCGCGCAGCCCCGCAGCTGCTGCTGCCAGCCCCGACAAGCAGGCGTGACGCTGCTCTCCCCGTGCCTCTCCGACACGCTTCCTAAGCGGCAGCAGGTCTGATCCTGCCCGGCCGCCCCGCCGGGAGCTGCACCCCGTGCTCCCCTTTGCCATGGGGAGGAGCCGCCTCGGGCCATCGGGTTGCTTTGGTGCCCGATCCCAAATTATTGAGCACTTTGGGGCGGTGGGGGTATCCACGTGGCCGGTGATACCCCTGCCCCAGCTGCCGGGGCAGGAGGAACCCGGCACATCTCCAGCCTTCAGCCTCCAGCCGCTCGGCTGGTGCCCATGGGACTCCGGCTGCTTCTGCACCCAGGAGGATGTCCTCCCACCCCGGAGCATCCATCCCTAAGCCGGGCTCGGGTGGCACGCCGTGGGGAGCGGGGGGACACCTCCACGGGGCGGCGGAGGATTGGTTTGGCTGTGGAGGTGGCTCGTGCCACCGAGCTGAGCTTTGCTGGTCTGGGGGACGCACGGGGATGGGTTGGATCCGGGTTGTCCCTGCTGCCTCCTGGCACGGCCCGTATCTAAACCCCGCTCTCCCAGAGGTCAAACCAAGGACACTGGTGTGCATAAGCATCTTGTGGGAAACTCCTCCGGAAAGCGGCTCGGCGAGGTGGGAAGCTTTCAGAGCTGCGTGTGGAGGCGGCGCAGCCCCAAGACCCCCGGGGAGCTCCCACCTCCCCTCTTTCCCACCTGCCAGGACCCCCTCCCTGCCACCCGCAGCCCCCGGTGACAACCTCGTGGCACCAAACCGAAACCAGCANGGACAACCTCGCGGCACCAAACCGAAACCAGCACCAGTGACGGATTGTCTTTCCACACCGGAGAGAGCCAAGACAAGACCACCTGGAAGCCTCCCACCAGAGCGGAGGCAGCGAGGGGTCATCCCGTGCCGGCTGCGGTGCTCCCCGGGGCGGGTGGACACCGGCCACCGCTGCCACCTCCCANCCCCGGGGAGCGTGGACACCGGCCACCGCTGCCACCTCCCAAGCCAGCCATCATGCCGGCGGTGGCCTTGGCTTTCCCACGCGAGAGCAGCCTTGGGAAGCGGGAAGGAGGAAGCGGACCTGCCCCCTGTTCCCGGCGTTTCCTCTCGGCCCCGCGTGCTCCGGGTTTTTTTTTTCCTGCCGTGACCCTGAGCAGGAGCAGGGAACAGCCTGTGTCCCGGATAAGGGCAGCAACCGAAACCACCAGGGCACCAGGACACACTGCGTGCGCCCCCGGCCCCCCTCTCCCCACCGCCCCCCTCCACCCCCGGGGTGCCCACCCGGCACAGGTCCACCCTTGGGGAAACTGAGGCACAGGGCGCATGCAGCCCGCGGGGACCCTGTCCTGTCCCTGTCCCCATACCGGCACACGGGAGCGGAGGATGAGCTCCCGGGGTGCTGGGACACATCCCTGCTCCGGTCGCACACCCGGTGAGCAGAGGCGGCTTTTTTCAGGGTGACCAGCCTGGGTTTGGGACCCAAATCTGCAAGCATTTACCAGGGTGGCTCCAAGCAGGATTAAATCCTTCGCCGGGGCCGCACGCACCCTCCTAACACCGCTCTCGGGTCTCCCACCCTCCCATGTCCTTGTCCCCCATGCCCAAACCCTCCAAAATCCGCTGGTGGCCACAAGTTTCTGGGACATCCCAGGGACCCACGAAGGGGGACCCCGGGTAGGGCGTCCCCCCCGCCGAGCTGGGTGCGGGGGGAATCCGGGATGCGCCGCAGCTGGGTGCCAGCACGGCTCCGGAGGCTGCTCGCCGTGCCGTGCCGGAGGCTGGCTGCCCGCCCGGGGACGGCGGTGGCAGGCTCAGACCCAGTGCCCATTGTGCTCCTGAGGGACGCGCCGTCCCGCACAGCATCTGGCCTCAACATGGGGCCACGGCAACCGAGGTCATCCAGCGCACGGCCAGCGCGGGGCCGGGGACGAGGCGTTAACCACTGCGGGGTTGGCACGGGGGTTAGCAACCCCATTCCCACGGC